>OZ038501.1:87063942-87083942 GCA_964036315.1 Acanthosepion esculentum
ACGGAGTAAATTCCAATAACCAACAATTATTATTCTTTAAAGTGATATTATGTTATAATATTTAAATAAATGATTATAATATATATATATATATATATATATATATATATATTCTCACCACAACCAGAGAATAAAATCTGAAATAATTATAGGATTTTACCTTAGAGCTCTTAGAATATGTAGCCCTGAATACATTACCGAAGAGAATTATATTGAGAACACACTCACACTACCCATACCATTTGATCTTAAATGCAGAAAACGAGCTCATAAAATCCATAAAACCAAACAAACAAATGCTTCCAACAAAAATTATACGAAATTCATAATCCTACCTTCCAACACTTCAACTAAATTCACAAATGAGTTAGTTATCCCTAATACAGGGATTGTTACAACCACCTCCAAAACTATCAGATATATAATCAGGATGAAAAATAAAATTAAAAAAAAAACAATTCAAATGTCAGAGTTTATCAAAGCAAATATCTACAATGCAATAACATATACATTGGGGAAACTTCACGTGATCTAAAGACCCGCATCCAGGAACACAAAAGAGATTTGCATTTAGATAAACATTCAAATTCTCTCATATTACAATGTAACTATACACAAATGATGTACCTGAACAGGGATTGATCATCCATGTTAGTAGACAGGCATCTGTGAATACAAGCAGCCAGCCATTACTTCCTGAGTATATAATAGAAATGGTAAATTTTGATTTTTGTGACTATAATAATTAAAAGGAGGACATGTCTAGATAACTCTTAACAAACTTTAATATATTTTTTAGTTGATACTTCTACTTCTAATCAAAATGGTCAAATAGTAATGGTAAATACAAGCCGTTTCCTTATAAGGAAACATTTGGCATTCATTGAAGAAGCAGCCATTGGTAGCTTTGGTTGAAATTTATAAAATCTTTGTCTTAAAACAACTTTTCTCAAGTCCAATAGCTGCTCGCACACTTTCCAGTATTGATGAGGTTTTCCTTCCTACTCTTTTGTTTGAAGTAGTGTAGAATGTCAACATCTTGATTATGCCATTATTATTTCTTCAAGTTAAATATGCTATCCATTTTAGTTGTTGCTGCTGTTGAATGTCTTCATGTAATGTGGTTTCTGATATCTCGTACAGCTCTTTGTGATTCTGTAGTGCCAGTTCACAAGATTTGAAAAAGTGTAGTCTTCATCCAGACCCATAAGCTTCACTTGCTCAAAGCCATTTTTAATCATTGATCTGAGAAAGCAATTGTATACAGCTGACAGTTTAGATATTTCTCAATGGGTTTGCTGCCATATATGGCATCCACATGATTGGTTTGGTTTGTTTTACGACATATCAACCACAATGGGTTATTTCATGCTGAGAAAATTTTTATTGCTGCTAATTTTTTTTTTTTTTTTTCAAAAATATATTTCTGATTCATATTTTTTCCTTCAAAAAATCTACTTCTGGTAAAAATTTTTTTTTTTTTTTTTTTTTTTTAAAAATGAATTGCTGGTAATTTTTTTTTTCAAAAATATATTGCTGGTAATTTTTTTTTTTTTTCAAAAATGTATTGCTGGTAATTTTTTTTTTTTTCAAAAATGTATTGCTGGTAATTTTTTTTTTCAAAAATATATTGCTGGTAATTTTTTTTTTTTTCAAAAATGTATTGCTGGTAATTTTTCTTTTTTTCAAAAATGAATTGCTGGTAATTTTTTTTTTTCAAAAATATATTGCTGGTAATTTTTTTTTTTTTTTCAAAAATGAATTGCTGGTAATTTTTTTTTTCAAAAATATATTGCTGGTAATTTTTTTTTTTTTTCAAAAATGTATTGCTGGTAATTTTTTTTTTTTTCAAAAATGTATTGCTGGTAATTTTTTTTTTCAAAAATATATTGCTGGTAATTTTTTTTTTTTTTCAAAAATGTATTGCTGGTAATTTTTCTTTTTTTCAAAAATGAATTGCTGGTAATTTTTTTTTTTCAAAAATATATTGCTGGTAATTTTTTTTTTTTTTCAAAAATGTATTGCTGGTAATTTTATTTTTTTTCAAAAATGTATTGCTGGTAATTTTTTTTTTCAAAAATATATTGCTGGTAATTTTTTTTTTTTTTCAAAAATGTATTGCTGGTAATTTTTTTTTTTTTTCAAAAATGAATTGCTGGTAATTTTTTTTTTCAAAAATATATTGCTGGTAATTTTTTTTTTTTTTCAAAAATGTATTGCTGGTAATTTTTTTTTTTCAAATATGTATTGCTGGTAATTTTTTTTTTTTTTTTTTTTTCAAAAATTTATTGCTGGTAATAATTTTTTTACAAATTCTTTCTGGTATTAAAACCTATTTTTACACTTTCATAGTGTCTTGACCGCAATTTGGGGGTTAGCTGGGACCCTAACAGGTACTACCACCCCAGGTCAGGGTGGACCTGGGAACACCAGCAAGTAAGAGGTGGTTCCATGCTCCTCAAAACCTCCTGATCAGAGGCCTTGCTGTTGGATGTAGTTTATCGTTTTACCCAGAATGCGGATGTAGTTTGTCATACCCAGGACGGGTCATCCATATGAAAGTCTCAATCTGATGAGGCTATTTAAGATCATGACTTGAGGGGTACCATCATTTAACAAATTTGTGGCATTGGTTTGGGAAATGAACTCCATGTAACTTTTACATCAAGGAATATAATTTTTTCTTTTTCTTTTCTCAAATGTTCACCTGATACAATACCAAAGAATCACACAAGATAGAGGGTTACTAGAGGGGGTAGAAAGAAGTGAAGATTATGAGAATGGAAAGGACAGATATCAATTGACCTTTGAACTAAAGAGGATAAGATTGTAGCATTCAGGAAAGCATCCATGTTCCACAAAGTTGCAGCTCTTTGGAAAGAAGGCATTTTTATCATTGATTTGAGAAAGCAGTTGTATACAGCTGAGAATTTAGATATTTCCGAATAGGTCTTGTGCCAGGCATGACATCCATATAAATGCTTCAATCTGACAAGAAGATGACTCAAGTTTTTAAGAACATGATTCAAATTTTCAGGTTGATGTTTTGATTTTGTAGCAGTTCATGATGTTGGGCATAACTACCCCTAGCACAGTGTATTCTATCTTCAGTTTCCTTATCTTTTATAGTAAATTTGTTATAACTGATCTATACACCAAGGTTTTCTTCAGTCAGATGCATGATTTCAAAACAGATTTAGACAACAACACTGGTAATTAATTATAGTTACAAAAGGAACATTTATTTACATGATTTTCCGAATAAGCAACTTAGAATGTTGACAAGTAATCCATACAAAAGTTGAGTTTTTATGTTAATGTTCTGGTTCTGTAGCATCTTGTGATGAAACTACACCCAGTGCAGCCTATTCCATGTTCAGTTTCCTTATCTCCTATACTACATATCTTATAACTGATCCATACACACCGAGATATTTGAAGTGTTTAGTAATTACTAATTCCCCATCCTGAATTTCTATGATAGATTTAGGGCATGTGCCATCACTGCTCTCATTCTAATTTCAGGTCATAGTTTCTATTTTGAAAAGGTGTATCTGAATTACTTCTTCTCATTTAAGTCCAGCATATTGAATTCAGATCACATGAAAAGTAATTAATTAACTAATAAAGTAAAGATGGCAGTGTTTGCTTTTCATATTTTTTGCTTAAATGGATGGTGGAACAGGGTTTAAGACAAATAGCAGAAAGACAACATTTATTAAGAGCTATAAGGGGCAGGAAGTTGTGGAGAGTCATGATCGCCTACATCCTGAGAGGACATGGCACATAAAAAAGAAAAGGCAATGTTGGCTGAAACTACCCCTAGTACAGCCTATTTTATCTTCAGTTTCTTTATCTTTTATAGTAAATTTGCTGTAACTGATTCATACACCAAGGTTTTCTTCAGTCAGATGCATGATTTCAAAAAAGATTTAGACAATGACACTAGTAATTAATTATAGTTACAAAAGGAACATTTATTTACATGATTTTCTGAATAAGCAACTGAGAATGTTGACAAGTAATCCATACAAGTCTTAAAAAACATGACTCAAGTTTTTAGGCTAATGTTTTGGCTTTGCAGTAATTTGTGGTATTGGGCGAAACTACACTTAGCACTACTTATTCTATGCTCAATGTCCTTATCTCCTATGCTAAAATCAAAATTGGTATTTTTACCTAGGAGCTTGACTATTACATTCAACGAAAGTTCACATAAGAGTGATGGTGCTAGTCACATCTATCTGCCTATACATTTCACGTTTCTAATACAATGTGATCATTCATATTATTGTGGATTTTATGTAAATCATTCATTTTTTTTCACCCCAACCTGAATGAATTAGTAACAGCTGAAAAATAAAAATAAAAATAATAGATAAATATATATTAGATGTGGGTGTTCATTGTCTCTACAACAAAATGGCAGAAATTAATTAAGTCTTCAAAAGTTTTACACTTTTTATTTGTTTATTGAAGCTTGTCCAGTACAGCTGGGCATATGAAGCGGGGAGGGGGGCGTAAACAGCTTTCATGGTCGTCAGTTCTAGAAAGTAATTTTCATTTATTCACTCTTACTCTCAGATATAGAATAACCCTATTCTGTCTGTAATAAAAGTCGACAATCCTCTAAATTCTTGGGACCAGAAATGCTTCAGTTTTCAGTCTTTTTTTTTGTTTTTTGTTTTTTTTATTTTGGAATACAGGCTATTTAATTTATATATAGTGTCTATAAAATGGACCAGCTTGGGAATGGAACCCAAGCATAAACACAATATTCCTTTACATTTCATAACACGGCTTATACATATATCCTGAAAGTAGTTTTATATAAAATTTAATACATTTTGTGTACATACAGATACTGATTATGACATTAGTCATGTAATACTCGCACGGATTTTTAAGTGGTGAAATTGAGATTTCACGTGAAAATAATGTTTTCTACTTTCTGTATGTGTGCAAAAAAAAACATGATTGCTACTTACAAAAAATATATAAATTCAGGACCTTTTGACATTTTGAATAATATCTTTACTGAGCATGAAACACCTGGTAAGTAATCTATGAACAAAAGTGTTGCTGTGACAATCGCTAACAAAAAAATCTAGCGTCAATGAAGGTTACGTAGCTGGACTTTCTGAAATTTTCCATTTGTGGCAAGTTATGTCAGCACCTGAAAAACTTTGGGATTTTGGAGGTTTTCGGATTTTGTAATTTCGGATAAAGGATATTCAACCTGTACTTGCATTAATGCCAAAATACTAACAATTCCATTTTCATGATTTTCAGTGTTTTGCTATAGTAAAATTATTTGCATAGCTTTTCTACAGTAAAATTATTTGCATTGCTTTTCTACAGTAAAATCCTCCACAGTGCATTTACATTGCATCTCATTATAGCTTGATCACAAATAAAGATTAAAAAGGGTTTTCCACAATGCTTCTCTGGAATATCTCTCAGACCAGCATGTGCAAAATTTCAAGTTTATTGGCAATGTGCACATTAAACTCAGTCTCCAGTGAGGTGGAATCAATAGCAGTAAAATCTTTTGAGTGTAAGTTTTCTGTGTAAGTTTTGTTCTTGTATGCAGATTGGGGGGGGGGATTACTGCCACCCTGACAATAATCTGACATCATCGATGAACTGAGTATCTCCATTTATCTTTTAAACGGTATTTTTACTTTGTCTACCAGAATAGTATATATTTAAAATATACTGAATATTTGAGAAATCTTATTAAAGGAATGTGCCGTTTAATAAGATTTCTGGAACATTTAGGCTGATAGATGAAATAAAATACTATTTAAAAAATAAACTGAGCATCTACCCAAATATGGGTATCTGCTAAAAATAATGTTTAAAGTGATAAAAATGTCAGATTAATAAATTAAAAAAGTCCATTATTTCTTTTATATATATTAGGTGTAACAGCAAAATTGTCCAATTGATCGATTAAATTTTGAACCATTGCATCTTAGAAATGATTAAAGATATCTTACTCGAATTTTCCTCCAAGCTTTTTATAACACTGTTGGACTCTACTTTGATCAATAAGAATGTATAATTACTCTCCATGCTTAACAGAAGAATCGTGATGAAATCGATCATAAACAAAAATGACATGTTCATCATTAATTAATCATACCTAAAGATTGGAAACTCATGAAGGATTGAAATTAAGGTAAAAAATATATATATTATTCCAGGATCATTTTCCACCTTCTTCAAGATGATCTCACCCTCTCTAACCTAACTTTCTGTCCTGGAGTAACAAGGTGCCTCCCAGGTTTCACATACGATTTCATTTTTAAGTCTTTTTTTTCACTTCTCTTTGGACTGTCATAGTCCCAAACGTCTAATTGATCTCTTTAGCTCTAAGTTGAAATGATGATCCCTCTTCCTGTTGTGACCTCCTGATCCAATTTTCCTCTCTACTGTTCCCTCTTTTTGAAACTTAATCACCATTCTCTTGATGGTTCTTGAATAGACTTTGAAAATGGAAGCCAGTGTATGAATGTTGGTAACATTACTGAAGGCCTGAATTATTTTTTTTTCTCTCGCCATTGATCATTTGAGAAGACATAGTGGGGCTGAGACAGAATGATTTTAATCTGTTCTCTTTCTAGCTGAATAACTCAAAAGGGTTTTCCAGTGATTCTTACAAAAAATGGTATCAAGATGGCTAAATATCTTATCTGAAACCCTGGAAAATAGAAACTCTGTTAGTTCCGTGATTTTTTTAGATATTAAACATTTTGTAGTATGGACAATTATGCTGTTACATGATTTGGACAATTTTGCTATTATACCCTGTGTGTGTGTGTGTGTGTGTGTGTATATATATATATATATATATATATATATATATATATATATATATATATATTTTAAGAAAAACAGACCACTTTAAGGCTCCATGTAATAGCCCTTAGGGCTATGGTGAAATAAATTATTACATGGAGCCTTAAAGTGGTCTGTTTTTCTTAAAATTATTAGCTCTGAATTTACATTGAGCTCTCAGGATTTCATCCTCCTTGGAACTACCTATACGGATTACCAAATCTTTTCGTAACTTATATATATATGGTGTAACAGCAATATTTAATTGCAGTACACGTTGTACCCAGTCTGTTCATGACTCGATCATTGGTCAACATTTGCTAGACAATTCAGAGCATGCAGCAAAATATACTGACGATTCATTTGCTATCCTGTGCAGACCTCAGTTGACTCAGCATTTACACATATTGGAAGTGTTTTTTATTAAATTACATCAAGCGTCTCTGTGCAGACAGAAAAAAGTATTTTGTTTGCTCTCTCAGCCTTTTAGGAGGTATGTGAGCAAATTCTTTCTATTTTTCACTCACTTGGAACCCTTTACATTAGCTCTTTTGCCAATAAATTTTTTCTTCCCACTTTTTTTTTTTTTTTTTTTTTTAATAAATTTGTTTTTTAGTTGTGGTTCCTTTTTTCTCCTCTTTTCTTTTTCTTTTCTCGCAGTGCAAATCATTATTCTGTCAATTTAATATTTACCAACGTATTCTTCTGACACAGTGTTGGTTGAAAAGGATCCGTAAAGAAGAATGCTTCCCTGCATTTTCAAATCTATATATAAGTTCTGTGTTGCCAATCTTCTGTTATATATATATATATATATATATATATATATATATATATATATATATATATAATGTTATATTCCATGCTAATAGGAATATATACTTGAAAAACAAAGTGGATAAAATAGGTAAAGGTTTATTGTAAATACCAGTACAATAAGAATAAAGGTAAGTTATGCACAAAGGTCATTGCATTTCAATCCAGTAGTGAGTGCTACTATTTAAGGGGCAGTAGTTCTTGCATAAGTCTGAATTGTACTCAACAGATCCCAGCTAGACAGTATTTACTAGCCCCCCCACGAGGGTAGATGTGGCACAAGGCCGAGTTTAATGTGAGTCTTCCAAGCCCGTAGGCTCTGCAAAAAAATGCCCGTAGAACCCGCATAACGGGATCGGGTTGGTCAACCTCCCTGAACGAGACTCTGCCCTTTGGCTGAGCCTCGTCCGGGTTCCTCTCTGCTCAGAGGCAGAGAGTTCGACCATCAAGCTGAAAAGATTACAGCTAGACTCTGTAGTCCATTGACTTACAGATACTTATCGGTAACTACTACCAATAGTGTAGCCCCTCATAGGGGTGACAAGTTATTCAATTACATCAATATATTAGTGTCATTTGGCAGCAATTATTCTTTTAAACATGTTGTTTTTGTTGTTTTCTTTTTTAACGTATAGACATTCTATGTCTATTAAATTTAAACATGTTTTCTAAATGCAAAATCGTTTCTCACCTGTGTCATCATCAGGAATGTGTACAGGTATAATTAATTGATAGATTGATTTTGTTTAGCGGCATATCAAACACTCTAGGTTATTTTATGCTGAAATCTAAATATTTTGTATGTAATTTTATGGCTTCAACTACAGATGTTTTGTACATAATGGTCTGTTCTTTTTTTAGATATATTGTTTGTAGATCATAAAATGTATTGTTGGTCATTTTAAAAAAGTACTTTTATATTATTTTACTGTTGCATTGATTGTCATTTTGATACAAAAATCTATTGTTGGTTATTTTATTATAAAAATGTATTGTTGATTTTTGTTCAGGGGTTTACTATTTGTCTATAGCTGGGACCCTAACATGTGCTACCACCTAGGGTCAGAATGGACCTGGGAACAACACCAGTTAAGAGGTGGTTCTACATTCCTCAAAACCTCCAATCTCTCGATCAGAGGCTTTGATGTCGGATGTAATTTATCATCATACCCAGGACAATTATACAAGATGAAGTAAATCAAATGTGTTTCAAATTTAAGTGGTACATTTTAAAATGATTTTATAATTTTTCATTGAATTGAATAAATCTAAAACGCAGGAAATGTTTTTTGTTGTCTAAGTGCTACAGTAATGTGCATCAGCCATGTGTGATATATATATATATATATGCGTGTGTGTATTTGAGTATTTTGCTTATTTTTAGTTTTTCACTGTTATTATGACAGCATAACATATGTTACCATAACAACGGATTATCTCATTACTCACTACATAGTGGGACAATTTTGCTAATAACTATCCAGCAATGGGCAAGTCTATTGTTATGGACAGAGAAAAGACACAAAAGTTAATAAATGCAAGTTCAGGCTGTTGCAGGTTAGAAACAAGAATGAATGACTTGAATTGAAGAGACAGTTAATTCTATAAATAAGAATATTAATCACTAAACAAGGTAGATACAAGTTAAGAAAGTGAAATGAATTTCTTAAATAGCATTTGTCCATGAATTATCATATAAATTTCCTTAAGCAAGCCAGTACATTTTTTAATATCTTATAAGACATTAAAAAAAATGTGACCTTGGTTATGGAAATTGATATCAGTTGTGATGAAAAGTAAATTTACATTTGAGGAAATTATGCTACTTTAACTACATTATACCAAATTTTCTACCCAAATTTTTAGTAAAATATTGAAACAATTTTTTACGTTTTCAGATCAAATTCACTGAATCATGAAGTCTGGCTAATAATTCATGCTAGTAAGACCCACAATTTGCTTTTGGAATTTTATTGATTGACAAAAATCAATCACATACATATGGAAGATGCTCATTCTTGTAGCCTTGTGTCAAACTAAACATAATAAAGAAGGGCAGCTCAGCATGGGGTAATGGTTAATGAGGTAATCTGGTTGACCATTACGACTGGGTAGTGAATTCAATCCTCACTGGGTGCCCATATTTGTAACAAAATAAGCTTTTTTATGAAGATAGAATGCACAGTTGTTAGCATAAAGAGACAGCCCAAGATGTGAGCTACATAGTGGGGATGTCAAAATTATGCAGAAATGTAAATATTTGAGTAGTTTAATAACAGATGATGAAAAGGTACTTAGAAATAGTGAAATATGGCTTCCAGAATCTAAAGAAATTGTGAGGACATAGGGGAATATAGAAATTAGAAATAAAGGGAAAAAAAGTACTGCTATGTAATATTTAATCTCTTATACGTCAGTGAATACTGGACAATCTTTTCACAGATGAAAAAGAACTTTGAGCAACAGAGATACGGTTCTCCTGATATATGCTAAGAATACCATAGACAGAAGATGCGAACAATAAGGAAGTTTTAAGGAAACTAGGGACTGCAAAGAAACTGAATCAGAAAGAGACAGTTGACATTTTCTTGATTATTAATCCAGCAGCCATATGGCCAAAATGGACAAACAAACAGAAGGTAAAAGATATAAATTAGAGCACCAGCAACATGCATGGTTGTTAGCAAAAGAGACAGCCCAAGATGTGAATTACATAGTCGGAACACCAAAATCAATCAGGTATAAAAATTTAACTGAGTAGTTTGATAACAGGGAAGATGTGAAAATAAGGAAATTTGTCAATAGAAGTAGATAAGTTCACACACTTCCCTAGTCTTTTAAACAGGAGTAGAGGTTTATCCATTGTTTCCTGTTTAGGATTGGGGTTCTGGTTCCTTCTAAAGTCTCCTTCAGCTCTATACACCTAACGCTTGTTCTTTCTTAAGCTAATACAACTTCACACAGTAACCCTCTACCTTGAGTGGCTCTTGGGCCTTGTATTAGATGAGCATTAGTAAAAAAAAAAAAAAAAAAAAAAAAAAAAGTCTGAAGAAAACAAGGAGCCACAAATAAACGATATTTACAATCAGAAACAGGCTGTTGAAATTTATTATATTTCTTTACTAACCCCAGCAGCCATTAGAGAAAAACTGGACAGACAAATGGAAGGTTAAAAAAACTAAAAAAATAAAAAGATAGAAAAGAGCACAGGCAACTTGCAGTAAACAGGAATAATGGAAACATTGAATGAGAAAAGTGTTTAAGACAATGGAAGTGTCACATTGTACAGAAGTACAGTTACCATCTGCCAATATCATCAAAATCTATCTTGACCTGGGATCCATAGAAAACAAGAGAAGCAGTTTGGGGGGGGGGTTAACAGCAAGTAACCTATATAACAAGTTTATGTGAATGGATGGCAGAATAGCAACAAAGGAGGATGGTAAAGAGTCTGAAGTTACTTTGAGCAACAAAGGACTGGAAGTTGTTGAGGGCCATGATCATCCAAATGATGAAATGCCTTGGCACATAAGAAGTTTATAGTAAACAATAAATAAATAAATACAGCCAAATAAAACATGGTAAATATCAACACTGACTTTGTGAACTTGGAAAGATAAATATTAGATAAGAGTTAAACACATTGAGATTCGTATGTAATAACTGCCTCTACTGATTTGCTAAAAAATTAGCATACCATGATGAAAAAATGTCCCAAAGTTAATAAAAATAAAGTTTTATCAAAATCTCTATGGTATTATTAAGAGGAAAGATCAAAGGTTTTTTGGTTGTATTTTTGTATCCCTTTTAGAACCTTTGAAATTTAGGTTAAAACTCTTGTTTTTCTTGTATCAGCAGGAGGCAGCGAAAGATTAGAGTAGGAAATTTTACTTTTTTCTTTCTTTTTTTTCTTTCTTTTTTTTCTTCTTTCTTTTTCTTCTTTCTTTTTCTTCTTTCTTTTTCTTCTTTCTTTTTCTTCTTTCTTTTTCTTCTTTCTTTTTCTTCTTTCTTTTTCTTCTTTCTTTTTCTTCTTTCTTTTTCTCCTTCTTTCTTTTTCTTCTTTCTTTTTCTTCTTTCTTTTTCTTCTTTCTTTTTCTTCTTTCTTTTTCTTCTTTCTTTTTCTTCTTTCTTTTTCTTCTTTCTTTTTCTTCTTTCTTTTTCTTCTTTCTTTTTCTTTTTCTTTTTTCTTTTTCTTCTTTCTTTTTCTCCTTCTTTCTTTTTCTTCTTTCTTTTTCTTCTTTCTTTTTCTCCTTCTTTCTTTTTCTTCTTTCTTTTTCTTCTTTCTTTTTCTTCTTTCTTTTTCTTCTTTCTTTTTCTTCTTTCTTTTTCTTCTTTCTTTTTCTTCTTTCTTTTTCTTCTTTCTTTTTCTTCTTTCTTTTTCTTCTTTCTTTTTCTTTCTTTCTTTTTCTTCTTTCTTTTTCTTCTTTCTTTTTCTTTCTTTCTTTTTCTTCTTTCTTTTTCTTTCTTTCTTTTTCTTCTTTCTTTTTCTTTCTTTCTTTTTCTTCTTTCTTTTTCTTTCTTTTTTTACAACCACTTATTTAATTTTATAAAATTTTAAGAAATTAAATTTTGCAGAGCTTAATGTTTATGTTAGTTAAAAGCAGAACTACTTGGGAAATTTAAATTATCAATTTAACAATCCCTCAATATTTTAAAATAATTTTGAATTTTTTCTTTTTACTATGTGTAAAAACATGCCATTTTTAGTAAATATGGATGTCCATACATGATATTATCCAAAAATAGCAAATTTAAAGCCAAAGTACCTAAAATTCAATAAAACATTAGATTGTAAAGAATATTTTCCTAAGTTTTTAAGCTTACCGGATAGTTAAAAATTGTATATAAAAAAATAAAAACGTGCTTACATTATATTCAAGTAATTTTTACAGACATATCCAATGTAGAAAAAATTAGATGAACTTCCATCTGTCAGTCAAGCTGTCAACACCTTAAATAAACAGCTACATCCATGTTAAAAAATGCATTTCTGCGATATTTTAAACTTTAAGTAATATTTCTTTCAAATCGAATTCATTAAACTTTAAATCACCTAATATTTCTCAAATAAAGTTTCAAAAGAGTAGATTTTATAGTTGAAAGATTTTTTAATAAAGAGAATTACATCATAACACACACACACACACACACACACACACACACACATACATACATACATACATACATACATACATATATATATATATAGAATAGTTGGCCCCTTGTATTCAAGGATACCCATCTACTAGGGTTGCTAGCTAATCTCAATTGCAGATGCTTGCTCAGGTGCATTTGCGTTTATTCAACACCCACTGAGCCCAACTATGCTGAACAGACCTTAGTTACAGTTTCTGGGAAAGTGTGTGTCATCAAAAGTGATCAACAATTTGAACAAGGCCAGCACACTCAAGCTCTCAGCCACAATGACTTTGTGACTGCACTGCTCTCGGTGGCCCATCTACCCAATTTCACTCACAAGGCTTGGGTCAACCCGTGGTAGGCTTTTTCAGGCACTTTCCAAAGGTACTGCATTCTGGGATTGACCAGTTCGATAACATCAGGAAGTCTCTTCTTCTTGACAAGTTGAGATTTGAACCCACGTCTCGTAGTCAGAATGTGAACATTCTAACCACTCAGCCACATGCCCATATATATATATATATATATATATATATATATATATATATATATATATATATATATATATATATTCAACGTTATTTCTTATTACTACAGTTTGACCTCATTAATCTGGGCCACCAGTGGGAACAGGCTACTGCTGAATCAAAGAATATACAGGATGATAGAAATCACCACTAAAAAAAGCCTATGTAAACATAGTGTTGCCAGTTCATTCCACAAATATATTGTTGTGTTATCAAAGGTGAAACAAAGCTTAAAACATGAAATAAAACAATCATTTATGCTTCCAAACATGGGTTTTATTGTTTTATACAAGACAAAGGCTAAAACCAAAACATAACAGATACTTATTATCCTGAATAGGTAAGTATGCATGTAAGAAATGAGCAAGACTGTATCACCAAAACACTCTGCTGCTGTGGAAAGTTGTAAAACGTGTCTGGTGCTATCCTTGTAACCATTCAACAGACTAATGGCAACTGACTCGAAAACATTCTTGACCAATGGGAGTTGCTGGATAATGGAGTAACAGATTAAAGAGGCCGGACTGTATAAACTGTTATTTTTAGTTGCTATCTTCTTTTTTTCCTTTTACAAAAAAATAACAAAAAACTTTTATAATGACTCCAACACATGTAGCCAGTAAAATAATGTTTATGGTAATTACGAATATATATTGGTAAAGTTGGATGAGAATAGAAGCACTAAAAGATGTACTAATTTTCAATAATAAAAAAAAGTATCTAAGTAATTATAATCTAATCATAAAATAATGCCCTTCTCTTGAATGAATTATAAAGTTTGAATTTTCATATTTAGATTTCAACCTTAAATAACCTATACAGGTTGATAAGCCGCTAAGCAAAAACAACCAAACCAAATCAAACCAAACATTAGTCATACTGCAGGTGTAGCAGAAGTGGTGTCTTGACCAAGATTGCCTGATATATATATATATATATATATATATATGTAGTAATCCGTTGGTATAATCCAGGCAAGTCCTATTAACACAACATAGAATTTGAAATATGTTAAAACTGATTTACAAAAAAGTGCTCAATGTTTATTTTCAGCAAACAGACCAATTTTTTTTTTTACAATTGGAATTAAGGTACCTTTAGTAAATGACCATTTTCACCTACGAATTTTAATTTTAAAATTTGCAGAAACAGTACACTATAAACTGATACCAAAGACAGTTTGAAAAATCTTGCAAATTTTAAAATTAAAATTCATAGATGAAAATGGTCATTTACTAAAGGTATCTTAATTCCAATTGTAAAGTATATATATATATATATATATATATATATATATATATATATATATATATATATATATATATATATATATACACATACACACACACAAGGTAACCAAAAAAGTTCTGTCCGTTTTTTGATTAGTCATCTGAATGAAGTTGAAATATATACAAAATGCGTGTAGCAATTGTTTTCAAATTTGGACAGCCGGAAGTAGGAACATCAGACGTTATAAAAAACATGCACACCATGCCCAGCCATCAGTTATAAGCCGGACAGCTGTGAGAAGGGTGGAAGTGTCTAGAGATCTCGTTCGGAGCTGTTTGCTTTACGACTTCGAAGTGGGCTTATCAGCAGCTGCATCAAGTCGCCGCATATGTCAAGCATTTGGGGATGGTGCTGTGGATGAACGTACTGCAAGGCGTTGGTTTCGAAAATTCAAGTCAGGAGATTTGTCTCCATGATGAGCCTTGCAGTGGACGACCACAGGTCTTGAATAACTGAGTCCTGAAGGCAGCCATTGAAGAGGACAGTAGTCTAACGTGTGGTGAACTTGCAAGACAGTTCGACGTTTCCGATGAAACAGTTAGACTTCACCTGCACCGCTTAGGTAAGACATACAAACTGAGCAAGTGGGTTCCGCAAACGCTGTTGGAGGTCCACATAAGGGACAACGGGTGGCAGCCTGCGTATCGCTGCTTTCTTGCCACCGTACCGCATCCTTATTCAATCGAGTGCTTACCAGTGATGAAAAGTAGGTTCTGTACGAAACTCCCAAGTGTTCCAGACATTGGTTTCTCCTCAGGATGCTGTCCCTCACACCGCAAGACCACCTATGCACCCACGCAAAATTATGCTTTGTGTCTGGTGGACAGGTCGTCAAGTGGTTCATTATGAACTGCTACCAATGGGCCAAACGATCACTGGAGACCTATACTCACAGCAATTGCACCATCCGATTACCACCTCTTCCACTCCCTGGATAATCATCTTCGTGGGAAATCCTTCACCAATGAAGCAGACTTGCGCAAAGCCGTCACGGACTTCTTTGCATCAAAACCCTCCGAGTTCTACCGCAAGGGCATTGAACAGCTGGAGACACGTTGGTAGAAGGTGCTGGATGCTGATGGCAATTACTTCGAAGACTAAGTATAAGTTGTACATACTGTGAAGCGTTTTCTTTTTTTCTTTTAAAAACGGACAGAACTTTTTTGGTTACCTTCTATATATAATATATATATATATATATAATAATAATTGGCCACTCGATATCGAGGACACCCGTTGCAATGCTAGCGCATATTGCAACATTTGCACAGGCATTTTGCAATTTCCCACCTGGGAAATGCCCACAGAGCCCACCTGCAGTTTATACTGTTATTGGCGTGTGCAGAGCCAATTAACAGTTTTAGAGCGTTGGTGCGAACCCAGCGTGATCATAAATGAACAAGGCTGGCCACCTCAACTCGCAATCACGGTGTTTTTGTGATATCGTGCTAGCTTTGGCCAACGAGGTCTTCCACACAGTTTCCTCTCCCAAATTCCCTCAGATGGTTTTGGTGGACCCGTGGCTATGGAACAGACACTTGCTAAAGGTGCCCTGCGCTTGGAGTCCGATAGCTGCTGAAATTAATTCCAGCCAGGATTCGAACTCGGTGCCTCGTGATTCTAAAGCAATGCCTTAGACCACTCAGCCACACAGCCACAATTGCGTACAGTACCAGGTGTTCCCAAGCGGTCCCCCATCTAAGTACTGACCTGGCTCTACGATGCTTAACTTCGGTGATCGAACAAGAACCGGTGTTTTCAGCGTGATTTGACCGTACACACACACACACACACACACACACACATACATACATACATACATACATACATACATACATACATACATACATATATATATATATATATATATATATATATATATATATATATATATACTTTGTCCTGGACATTGAGTTCTACCTGGATTCTATCCTCTTGGGAATTTTTATATATATATATATCTACACACTATAATCATTTCACTTGCCATTTTCTCTTTTGAAAAACTTCATTTCTCCATTATTTTTTTAAATTTTGCTTTGTTTACTTTTATTAATGGGTGCATGGTGGTGTGACGGAACACACCTCAGAATGACAAATCAGAGAGCCAAGATCAAATGCCAGTCAAATTCATTACATTCACTTATATGCTAATACCCTTGGGAAAGGTATGAATTCATCTCTTCTCTCCCCCCCCCCCAGCTATTGAACAGACAGGGCCCTATAGCCTTATTTGGCCACCAGTCTAGAAGAATGAAAAATTAAATTAAATTAAAACCAACCTTGATAGTGTTGGGCTCCATCAGGCTAGCTTACCCAAGATGCACCATTCTGCTACAGTTGCAGTACTAATGTTTGGTTGCTTTTGTTAAGTGGCATATCAACACCTCTATGGGTCATTTAATACTGAAATCTAAATATGAAAATTCAAACTTTGTAATTCATTCAAAAGAAGGGCATTATTTAATGATTAGATTATAATTACTTAGCTACAATTTTTTTTTTTTTTTTTACCAAGTAATCTTACAAAATAAAACGTGAAGTGACAACTTGTTTCTTCTTCCTAGAAATGAGATGATTAATCATAGAAAATTGTTTTGACAATGTATGCTATGTCTTCATTTTTACTATAAAATTTATTATCTGTCTATATTTCTGAGATGAGGTATGTACATTATTTACATTATTCAGACTATTATCCTCCTCTTTATTGCCATATTTATTGCAATGTTTTGGCCGTTGTACGCTCCGGCCTTCTTCAGGACACATGGCACAGTGGATAAAGGCGTTAATTAGATCCAGTGACAGGACCCAAAGAGTGTTCAATACCCGGTTAAGGCAGTGGAGAACTTTCAGAGGGAAATTAACAGGAGATAACTGATATCCATTAAACATGGCACGTGGAACTAGAACAGTCTACCCCAGTGAGCGAAAGGGTTTCAACCACCTGAAGAAGGCCGGAGCGTACAACACCCGAAACGTTGTAATAAATATGGCGACAAAGATGAGGACAATAGTCCAAATAATGTAAATAATGTATAAAATTTGTTGTTGGTAATTCTACTGTAAAATGTATTTCTGGTATTTTTTTTTATAAAAATGTATTGCTGGAATCTTTACTATAAAAATATATTTGTATACTTTCCTTTGGGAGTTGACTATTTTCCTATAGCTGGGACCGTAGCAGGTGCTCCCACCCTGGGTGAGAGTGGATCTGGGAACAACATCAATTAAGAAGTGGTTTCATGCTCCTCAAAACCTCCAATCAGTGTCCTTGCTGCCAGATATAGTTTATCATCATACCAAGGACTAACCTTAATGGGTTATGGGACTTGTGCTCGTGAACTTTTATTACAGATTAATTTTTTAGTTGGTACTTAATTTTAGAGATTTTTTTGATGGTTTAGTTCTTTAGGTAGTTTAGAGAATTATTTCTTATTCTGTTAACGACAAATTCTTCAAATACTTAAATTTTTTTAATATTTAGACAATGATTGAAAAATGAAGCAATTCTGCTTCTTTGAACATATGCTAGCAGACATGATTTCTTTTTAATGTAATTAGGAAAAGATCTAACCTTTATAACTCTGTATGTAACTTCATTTGCTGTATAAAAAGTTTATCCTGCCACTGAAGTTGACTCTAACCTCTGAATTTGTTTGAATTTCATTGTTGTGTTGTCATATCCTGCTATGGCAACAGAAAACATCTTTGAGTGAAATTAACAATGAGGCTACTGCAATTGAGATTGTGAGGAACGAGAAGACTTACCTCCCACAAAGTGAATTTGCTTGGCGTGTCAGGTCCTGTTGAGAGATTATGGGTGGACGTGCAGGGGAAAAAGACCAACTCGAATTTATAAAACCAGAAGTCTCGGGTGAACGAGAAGTTTCGTATGCAAATTGTAGTTGCCCTTGACGCGGGCATAAATAGCGAGTCTGGGAGGAAGACAAGGGAGCGCATTGTTGTCATGATGGCGTACGTGCGTACTAACAAGACTGAGAGAATAAGAGGTCACTAGCGACAGCTCAGTTGGTAGACCGGAGGACTGGATGAAAGCAAGCACTTTAATCCATTTCAGTCATCGCAAACAACGGGTGAACTGAATTACCCACAGAGAGGCCTTAAAAAAAATACAGGAGAAAGTGAAGTGATATTAATAATGTAGAATGCTAAAGGCTAATCTTTCTTGCTTACCAGTCAATTTTGGTCTTCAAAAATTAAAATGCAATGTCAATCATTCTCTTCTGTCTTCTTAATTCTTGTTCTTTTATTGTCTTCTCTCCTTAATAGTAGTTTTTCTCATATTCTCTAACAACCAGTCACCCCCCTTCCATACTAGTGGCTTTATCACCTTGC
Organism: Acanthosepion esculentum; assembly: GCA_964036315.1. Taxonomy (NCBI): domain Eukaryota; kingdom Metazoa; phylum Mollusca; class Cephalopoda; order Sepiida; family Sepiidae; genus Acanthosepion; species Acanthosepion esculentum. The sequence goes on from OZ038501.1 coordinate 87,082,917, forward strand.
CTGGGGTGAAATGATTTAAAAAAAAAATCTACTTATTTTAAACTTGATGGAAGCAAGCTGTTATCACTCTCTAAAAAGGAAAAGATTACCTCACTTAATGCTGAAGGTCATAGCTCCAGAACAATGAAGAAGCTGAAAGAAATTTGGATATTCTGTTGGCCACCACAGGATTGTCCATCAGAATCAAGGAAGAGGATTGACAATCAGAAAAACAGAATCTGCATGCAATTCGACTCTCAATTCATGAGACTCAAGAAAACTGGTTTCTGCTGACAGGAAAGAAATAATCGCTTTGTCAAAGAATTTTCCTTCACGTAAAGGAAAGTACCTACCGACATACAATCAGGTGGTCTCACAAAGAATTTGATATTTCCAGTCTGGTTATATGCAAAAAAAAATAAAATAAAATAATATAATTGTCTGTTTCCTGACAGGAGAAGCCATTTTAGCTAGTTTTTTCTCTGGTCTCTTGAATTGATTCTGTTGAACAATTTTTTTTTTTTATTATCATTAGGCTACACATTTTTTGATCCACACTTGTACATTAATGCTATCTAGCCTATCCTGTTTTTACTGTTTTATTTATTTACTAGTGTACTAGTTAACTTACTAGTTATATATAAACTAGTGCACTGATGATGGTAATAGTTAACAAGTTTTAACAGTGATATGCAATGAAACAAAAGTCTTGAAACAATGTATTAAGAGTTGATAAAGTGGAGATAAAGACTTCACAACTAAAGTAGAAATCAATAAACCATTTAATTAATCCATTCCCTTTTATATTTTTTAGACATTCACTGGTATCTATGATCTATTGATTACTCCTGGTATTATATAATTGTTTTAATATTTATTTCTTTATAAATTGGTAAATGATAAATATTGCATTGCGTTAGTTTTAATTGTATTAGTTTTTGCTTTTTGCTCAATATCTTTTCACATGTTAAAAATTGTATGTGCTTAATATAAACAGTGAAATGGAAATATCTCTCCGAAGAAAAAGATTAAAAACAGATTGATAAA
>OZ038501.1:87088942-87143942 GCA_964036315.1 Acanthosepion esculentum
TAGAAGGCTAACAGGCTGATAGTTAAAAGTCTCAGATGGTTTGCCTGAGTTCTTAAAGACTGGAACTACGGAAGAGAATTTCCAACAAGCAGGAAGGCAAAACAGCAAGGCATTGTAGAGTTTAGAGAGAACAGGAGCCAGTACAAGAGCATATTTCTTATTATATTATTGCAGAAATACCATCAAGTTCACATGCTTTGTAAGGATCTAGTTTAGAAATGATAGCAGAAACTGTGGATGGAGTTCTCAGTGGAAACTTAGACAAAGGTACGCCAGATGAATCAAGAGAAGAATTTGAAAAGAATTTACGAGTAAAACATTTTGCTTTATCAGCTGAAGATGTTAACACCTCAAATTGAATGAAGATAGGAGGAATTGAAAACTTACTTTTATTTGAAACGCTATTACAGAGCTGCCAGTAGTCACATGAACCAAATTTGGTTTGCTATATGGTGCCTCATTCTATCAGCAAACGAAGACTTAGCCTCTTTCAGGACATGTTTACAATGATTTCATAATTGTGAATCCTATGTACTGTAGCCGCAGTAGAAATGACATTTCTTGGGTAAGGTAGTCTGACGAATCCCAACCCTCTCGAGTCTGTTTTTGAATTCAGTTTCCTTCCAGACCAGTTGCCACCCAAGGCTACAGAACCCAATCTGTCCTGCTATTTACCCATAGCTGGGGGAGAAGAGGATTCATACCTTTCCCAAAGGTATTAGCACATAAGTGAATGTAATGGATCTGACTGGAATTCGAACTCCACTCTCCAATTTCTCAACTCGAGCCACTATCCATTACTCCACCTTCCCTCCTACAATGATTCCAAGCCGTCACAAATAGGCGTCTGTTGTGATATGCTAATGCTTATATAAACACATACATATCCGAGTTCAAAATATTTTTTAAAATCTGCATAATACACATTCTCTAATGTATCCCATAATATATATTTTTAATACAAATAATTAGTATACATTGTACACGTGTTTTCAATATAATACACACAAATATAATTCTTATATACAAATATATAAGAAAATACATCCAAAATATATATTTATTATTACTGTGTGTGTGTGTGTGCGCACACGTGTGTGGAACTCTCTTCCAGATTCTTGGTTTCCAGTCAACTTTACATTTACATTTTTGAAGATCAATGTCAATCATTATCTTTTTTTTTTTTTATCTTTTTGTTGGAAAAAAAAGAAAAGAGTCCTGAACTGTTACATGATATCTGTCCTCCTGTATGACAGTGAATGCTGGACAATCTCCTCAAAGATGAGGAAGAGACTTGAAGCAACAGAAATGTGGTTCTACAGAAAGATGCTGCGGATACAATGGGCTGAACATATGAGCAGCAACAAAGTTTTAGCGAGAATGGAAACAAAGAGGAAACATGCTTATCAGGAAGAAGTAGTTGAAATTTCTGGGGCATGTAATAAGGAAGGAGGGTTTGGAACATCTGATACTCACGGAACAGATTGAAGAAAAAAGAGTCACAGGATAGCAGTGCAAAACTTACTTGATGAGCTTGAATAAATGGATGGCAGAACAGGGTTTCGGGGAAATAACTAAAAGACAAAATTTATTAAAAGCCACAAGAGACAGGAAGATGTGGAAAGCTATTATTGCCTCCATCCTAAAGGGTCACAGCATATAAAAGAATTGTTCTCTCTCAGTGATGCTGATGGGTTTTTAAATGTAGTGAGTCCCTGGCACCCCTAGGTGATGATTTTGGTGAATCCTTGGGAAATTCAATGAGTTTCAACTAAAATTTCATAAATTGTTGTTAAACTTCAGGGTTGCAGATTAATGTTTTTTTTGTTTTTTTTTTTAACCATTGTCCCTCAAAAAATAAATAATGTCTTAGTTATATTGCGTTTTTTATTTTTCGGTTTGGAGCATATTTTTTGATAAGATGGGGTCCGATTTAGTAAAAAAAAAAATCAGTGATTTAAATTCTCAAAGAAGAATTCTGCTTTTAAGTAATATAGTCACTCAAAATGATCATGTTGAAATTTTCAAGTTTTCATAAAAATTTTAGGATAAAAGGGGTGAAACACATGTATAAAAAAAATATTTTTACCAAGATTTTTTAATAGATAACATTTCTAAAATAATTTCATTCATCTTTATAACAAATGCAAATGTCAGGAAGTCATTGTGTCACACTTTTTCAAGTTTACACCTAGAGGCTGTAGCCTAACACATCATATCATTTTGGAATCAGGCCGACTCCGTAAGCAAATTAAAAAACATTCCAACATTTTGTTGATTTTTTTTTTTTTTTCCAACAAAATTTTTTTTGTACGATAACAATTTTTATAATTTGGGAATAATCCAGCAAAAGTTACCCATGAAATAAAAATAATTGTTTTTACGGAAAGTAAGGACCTATGTACATCAAATTGTATTTAAATTAATTGGCGACAGAAGAATTATCGTTGAACTTTTTTAAGCTTAAATATTAATGCAATTCTTAAATGCAGCAATCAATTTTGTATTCTTCTGTAGTTTATTGTTGCCTATCACATCAATTCCTCCCTAACTATTGTGATGAAGGCCCAATCAAGAACCCTCTGTTGGAGCTAGCTTAAGTGCAGCCTTATTGGGCAGCTTTGAAGCTAGTTTGTGAATAAGTTCTGAAAGTTTCATTAAAATCAAACAATTATTTGATTTCTGCAAGAATTTCTAAATCAATCTGTTTGCCACCACAAAAAAGATACTATGCAAATTTATAGTACATCTGCCTACACCAGAAAAACAAAATTTTTAATCAAAATTTCAAATGTTCTAAAAAGGAGTAAAAAATTTAATTAAATATTCAAAATATACTTTGATCTTTCCTCTTAATAATGACATAAAAATTTTGACAATAAAACTGTTTTCATTAAGTTTGGAGCATGTTTTCATCACGATATGTTAATATTTTTTTTTTTTTTTTTTTTTAGCGATTTCATGGATATGCGCAATGTATCGCTTTTTATGGGAAACTTTTCAGTTGTATCCCTTGGGTGCACAGGTGGGAAGGTTACTGCATTATTTAAGATTTTTATGCATCATGGATGCAAGACACACACCTATCAGCATCTCTGCTCTCTCCTTCAAAATGTTTTCTTTTTCTTTTATTCTTTCACACTTAGTAACCCCATGTGGCTTTGTCTTGATTAGGGTGAAATAATTGAAAAAAAAAATCTTCCTGTCCTCCAGTTTCCTTGATATGTACAACTGGATTCAACTGTTCAATTTAGTACACCTCCCAACATTCTTTGAAGTTCAATTCTGCATTTGGTGGATCTGAGGACACCTAAGTCGACCTTTGAGGCACCTAAGTCTTTTGACATTTTTAGGTGACACCGAATGCAAAACTTAATCTCTTTGGGTGAACCCAGTACATATTGTTGTCACAACAGATCAACTCTTCTTAGATCAAAGGTTTCTGATGGACATTAAATTTGATTCAAACCTGGTGTGAATCACATACTACATATGAACAAATATCTTAAAAATGTTCTTTAACTCCCAGTAGGTAATGTAGTATCAAGAATAGATTACAGTAACATTATATATAAATTTATGTACTTTTGACCATTTGGACTCCCAAACAAATCCAAGGATATTTAAGTAGGAGGGTTCCCATATGATACACTTCTGAACATTTGCGCTTGTAAATAAATAACCTCTCGGCAACACATCTTGTTTGTAAGTAGGGGAGCTCCTGTAACAATTTGCGAATCAGTTCTTTCCAATCTCAGATTCTCTGCAATGATATTGAATGAACAGTGAGCATCGACAGGTGATTTCTGCATTTGTTTGTCTTTCTCTCTGAAAATTACTTTTGCCTTGAAAAGCTCAGCTTGAAATGTGAATGAGACATTTCTTCAGCTGTTGACTTCCAGCAGTTAACCAAAGCAAATTTACTTTTTCACTTATGAGGAATACAATGTCTGATGGCAGCTTGTCTTGCAAATTGATCTATTTTCTGTTGGCACTTTTTGCCATTGTATTGTTGCTCAGTTTCCTTTGTCATTTCAAGGAGCCAGAATTATGGGGTTGCTATGCACCCCTAATGACAAGACAAAAGAAACATCTGATATTATTCTGTTTTTCCTCACCCTTTTATTTGTTTACTGAGCCAAATTAAATTTTAAAAAAGAAAAAAAATTAAAATTTTAAGGATATTTAAGTTATTTCAATATGCTTTTTAATTTTTATTAATCCATTAATGCCCTCTATGCTGTTTTTGAGTTTTTTTTTTATTAATACTGGATTTTTAATATTTTTTTTTATTCAGTTTTATTTTGCTTTATTTTCTGAATTCTTTTATCTTTTTTTATTTTATTTACTTAGTTACCATAATTCCATGTGTATAAGATGCTGGTTTTATCATCCAGAATCATGTCCCAAAGTCTGCAACTTTAGTTTAGAACTCAATGCTGTTTTTCTAGGACTCAAAATGGATAAAATCAGAGTTTAAAGGGTTCAATGAGGCCAGCTGTCCATTCTCAGATCTTGTGCACCCATGAGCACAGAAAAATGACCTGGATTCTTTTCAGAACTACAGAAATAATATCCAAAGAAATAACTCGGATTGTCACAAAGAAATTAAAACCCAACAACCAAATTAACATTTATTCAGTTTTATTTCACTTTATTTTCTGAATGTCTATTGGCAATTCATACCGCAAGCCAAGAGTCAGCATTACGTTTCTGTAATGCTTACGAATCACAAAAGTCACAGCTGAATGTGATACAAAATTGAGGTTGAAAGTGGGCTTAACAGAAATACTGTGGAAAAATTGCCTAAGCCCCCTCAGCACTTCTCCTTTTGGAGACACCTCAGGTACCAGGCAATAAACCCAATCCCCTCTTAAATGAGAGGGACTGCCTGGTGGGAAGGCTCCCTGGGGCTTGAGCTTTTTTCCTTTTTCCTTTCTTTTTCTTTTTTTTTAAACTCTCTCACATAGGCTTTTGCCTGTGCCAGGTAAGTATCACAAAATTAAACAGAATGTCCCTTTTTTTTCTCTCTCTCTTTTCTTTTTTATTTTTATTTCTCTTCCTTTTAACAAGTTTTGGTCATTTTCTTTGCTCTAAAATCAGGTGTGTTTTATACATGAGAGAGAGCTTTTTTTAATTGGAATTTCCATCTTTTTTGACTGCATTTTATACTCTCAAGCAATCTACACACAAAGGAATATGGTTTGTTTTTTTTCCAGAAAACTGCAAAATCGATTTAATTTTTTTCTTTTAGCATCTATAATTAATACGGAATTTTCACTGCAGTGGACATATAGGTTACATAACTTACATGGCCTGCTGTTGATGTGTTTGTTTTCAAAACGCCATAAAATTTCAATCCCTAGTGTTTGTCTTATAAACTAACACTTAATGATATTTCTAAACTGGAATCAACATGTAGTAAGCATAAAATGCCACCAGTTCTCTGCTATATTTTGGGTGAGGATGTTGTTTAATCTGTACTGCAGAGTATCAAATCAAAATGAAAATGGCAGCACCTATGAGAAATCACCATCAGCATCTTTATAATCATTTATTTTTAGTAAATGGAAACATCCTGTTTTTCCCAAAATGGGCCAGTACAGCCAGACAACAATGCTATAATGATGTAGCTGTGAAGGTGTTAATAATGGATTTTATGGAGGGCACTAATGGGTTTTAAAATCTATCTCTGTGAACAATTTTTTTACTTAGCACTATAAAAAAAAACAATCCTTCTCTCTTTGTATATGAACTCTAAAACACAGTTTTTGGTATGCAAGAGTAATTTTTTTTAATATCTTTCTATTCTCAAACATATTTTGGGGCAACGTATGCAAAATAAAAATAGCATATCTGGTCTACACTCTTAGATACGGTGAAAAATATAGCATGACATGTTTTGTGCACTGCAAAGCAACGGACACTGGTATTTATATTTGTAAATTAGGATTTTGTTTTACCTGTTCATATGCTTTTAATTTTAATCTTTTTTTTTTTATATCTGTTACCCCCTATTTGTAACATTTCACTCATAAGGTGATAATTCCACTAGGCTTCAAGGGATTACCGAGAGTGAAAGAAAATGATAAAACATTAGTGAAGAGAAAGGACAATAAGTCAACAGGATTCAGAAAGAAAGAAGATGCCAATTGATGTTGCATTTACATTTTTGAAGATCATAGTTGGCTGGAAAGCAAAAAGCTGGGAGAGAGTTCCACAGATGAGGAGCATAAGAGAAGAAACTATAAGAATAGAATTTGCAGTTAAATCTAACCATTTCATCAGTAAAATGGTAAGACCTATCTGCCAATCTAGTACTACGCTTAAATTCCTGAGATCAAAGTACCAAGGAGAAAAGCTTGTCAAAACAATTACTATGAAAATATTTATAGAAAGGGCACAAGTAAGTTATATTACAGTGATGAGAAAGTGACTGAAGCCGAGTTGCCAGGTCAGGACTGATAATTTAACAGCCTCTTCTTTCTTTATATGTATAGCTGGCCACTCGTATTCGAGAATACCCATCTACTAGGGCAACTAGCCAATCCCTATTACAGACACTTGCTCAGGTGCATTTGTGTTTATTCAACACCCACAGAGCCCACCTGTGGTTTATACTGCAACTATGCTGAGCAGACAGTAGTTACAGTTTCTGGGAAAGAGTGTGTAATCTAGTGTGATCAATAATTTGAACAAGGCCAGCACACTCAAGCCCTCAGCCACGATGACTTGTGATTTCATGCTAGCACAGCTATCAATGGCCCCCGTCTACCCACTTTTACTTACAAGGCTTGGGTCAACCTGTGGTATGGCCTTCAGGCACTTTCCAAAGGTGCCACATGCTGGGATCAACCCCTCTAGTCTGATAAAATCAGGAAGTCTCCTTCCTGATAAATCAACTATGGTGAGATTCAATGAGCTGAGAGGAAACTCAACAGTAAACCAAATTTTTATTGATAAAAATTGTTATTGAAGGTGAAAAAACATTGATTAATGATTGACACATTTATATGATGTTATGTGAGGGGTGAAGTAATTTTATTTTTGTTTTAAATGTGTTTTTAGATTTCTTTACAAGAACATTTGTATAGAAACAGGCCATATATTTTTCTTTTAATCTGTTAAGATCTCCAGATGTTTTTGTTTTTTTGTTTTTGTATATGAGATGGGCTAATATATATCAATCTTAATTATATGTGGTCAGTCAGTTATGTGCCATGCATGACACACACTTAGGTGATCATGTATCTTCCGATACATGACTGATGAGGCAGATTTTTCCCCACAGTAGGTTGCCATTTCTTTCTATAGTAGACCAGTTGCCATCCAAGGTTATAGAACCCAAACTGTCCTATTTACCCATAGCTGGGGTGGGGAAGAAGAGGATTCATACCTCTCCCAAGTGTATTAGTACATAAGTGAATGCAAATGATTCGACTGGAATTCAAACTCAGCTCTCCAGTTCCTTAATCCGAGCCACTATCCATTACTCCGCCCTGCCTATATGGTAGATAAATAAAATAGGTCGGTAAATGACCAAGATCATTAAAGTACATGTGATAAATGACTTATATTTTGTTGTCTTCCAAAAGATTAAAACAAAAGTGGGGGGGGGACAATGAAAAATGTTAAAGTTTTTCTTCACCTTACCCGCTATCTTCCGTTGCTGACTCTTACAGCTGACCTAATTACGTTATTGATAAGAAGGAGCTAAGTTCACTTTTTCTTTTCTGCATGCAGATGTCTCTTAGCTTTAAATCTTAATTTTGTTTGTATCTTTAGAAAATTATTAGCAATTAATAACAGAAATGATTTTTGTATATTTTAAATTCTAAAGTGCCTTTTGTTATGGGCAAAAATGATATATAAATTGTTATATACCAGAACAATTTTGGTAAAAATTAATTGCAAAATTGAAAAAAATTGTTCATGTTATGTATTTTATCCTTCTGGACTCAATTGAACTAAAGTAACATTTATGTTAATGTAACTACACATGCATATGAAGGAGTGGGGACACTGAAAATTAATTTTTTTTTTTTTTTTAATCCCATGGCCCACAGGGCCATAGAGGCACCATGTGTACTGCAGCCACAGTAGAAGTGGTGTTTCTTGGGCAAGATAATCTGATGGAGCCCAACCCTCTCCAGGGCGGTTTTGAATTTAGAGTTTTTCCTTCTAGACCAGTTGCCATCCAAGGCTATAGAACCCAGTCTGTCCTGCTATTTAGCCATAGCTTGGAGTAGAAAAGGATTCATACTTTTCCCAAGGGTATTAGTATGTAAGTGAATGTAATGGATCCGACCGGAATTTGAACTCAGCTTTCCAATTCCTCAATTCGAGCCACTATCCATTGCTCGACTGTACCTCCTTTTAGGTATATAATCCAACCAATTTCATTTAGTTTCTTTTTATCATACTTATTAAGCATCTCCAAATTATGATAATAGAAGATCTGATAAGAAATGTAAGAACCTGGGCACAAATTTACTATGGCTGATCTAGCGATTAATTAGCTCTATTGACATGCTTGTATGCCTACAAGATAATTTTATATAATATATATAAGGCACTGGTATTATGAATAGAATGCTGTACACTGAAACTGTACAGTTGTAGTCTGTTCTGGTATGCAGTATTACCAAAATGTCCTTGTAAAACCTGTGTCTGATTGACTGACAAAAAAAAAAGCATACTTTCATCCACTCTTTAACCCCTTCCTCACCAATTATTGGGGGGGGGGTAGTTTCATTTTGAGATAAATTTTTGATTTGAGGCACCTCTAAGTACCTGAGCGGCAACTAACACCTCTACAAGACATGAGTTGACAATTGGACTTGTTTCAAGCTCAGAAGGGTATAAAAAGAGTGATGGTCGACATATAAGAACATCTCTAGCTGGTTTTTGAACGTTATATTTTGGACGTGTGTTATTCATCCGTGTCTACGCCTGGGAAGGGGTTAATAAATCAGAAATTATAAACAAAAATAAAATATAGGAACTATGCAGAAAAAGTGAGGGATCAATTTATAATTTAGGTGCTATACAAAACTGATCTCCCATTTTATGTCCACACTCAACTATTTTTGGTGATCAAATATTAAGTAAAAGCATTTTTTTTAATGGTTAAACTATTAAGCCAATGCATTCTTAAAAAACTGACAAGGCTCAAGTCATTACATCCTATCCAATGCACTGGTATTGATGGAGACTGTGCATTGAAAGGTGGATTTTTACATTGAAAGGATTAAAGGGATGTCTGTTCATTACTTGATAACAAAAGAAAACCAACCCCCCTCTTAAGTCCAGTAGAATCTTAATACTTGTTTGACCATGACATAAAAAATGATGGCATATTTTAGATCTTTACTATTATTAGGTTTTCATTTTCTTTAAATATCTTTTATTTGATTACACAAGTTTTTTTGTTTTTTTTTTTCAATCAAATGCATTTTCCCAGTGTTGTTGGTAAGCTGTAAAAAGAAATGAACCTTTTATTTCTTGGATCAGTTTTTATATATATAAGATAATCCTAAGGAGCCATATATATATATATATATATATATATATATATATATATATATATATATATATATATATATAATGACCCTTTTATTTCTTGGATCAGTTTTAAAAAAATTAACATTTAAAAATGAAAATTTTTGCAGTAATTATAAATTAAGCATTCAGTATCATTAGATAAAAGTCTTTTTTGAATAAATTAACTTTCTCAAATTCCACATTCACAGAATTTGATGAATTCTTTTTTCAGTAATCCTTTTTGTTATATCTTCTCTGGAGAATTTTTACTTGCTGGCTTTCATTTCTTGAAAATTATCTGATATTGAGTCTGGGTTTTGGTGCCGCCTTGGTTAAAATCTTTTTTCATTACTTTCGTCTTAAGAACAGCTGGAAAAAATGCTAAGTGCAATTTGTTTGGTTAGCAGGTAGTGAAAAATATCTTAGGAAAAAAAGTCCTCTCTTGTGGGTAGGTCATAGAGAAAATAACAGATAATGGGAAATGTGACACAGATCAAAAGGAATATCAGAATAGTGAAAAAGGTGTTCCAGAAACTAAGCAAAGTATTAAGACATAAGGAAATCTTGTTATAAACAAAGAAAATAGTGCTGAACTGCTATGCCATATTTATTCTCCTGTGAGTTCTGGACAATACACCAGTTCAGTCTTTGAACAAGAGTAGAGGTTTATCCCTTGTTTCCTGTTTAGGATTGGGTTTCCAGTTTCTTCTAAGGTCTTTTCATTCTCTTTCACTCCCAGTATCCCCTTGCATCTTAGTGGCATTATCACCTTGCTTAGGGTAAGTTGATTAAAAAAAATCTTTATTTAAAGGAAAATATCTTTGAAAATATTTCCTACCTATGGGCCGAAGTTATGATTTTGTTTCCTTTGGCTAATTTGTTTTCCTCCCTGAACAAATGATACCTTATGACCATTTCCACTCCTACAAAATGATATAACCCATCAGAATGTATGCGTTCATGGCTCTCCACGGGTTCTTTATCTTTATGTGAATTACCATGACTTATTGTTAGGAAAGACAGTAAAATTTTTTCTCATTACATTCTAGAACTTATAATTCATAGAAGCCTTTCTCTTAGACTGGTGCCACTCAAGGCTAGAGTGCACAATTTATCTTACTATTTTACCCATAGGTGTTAGAAGAGATGAATTCATGCCTTTCCTAAGGGAATCTGTGCAAAAGTGACTGCAACATATTAGCTAAGAATTTGAACTCAGCTTGACTAATTCTACTTCTGTGCTAATAACTACAACCCTACTAATGTGTATCGCATGCTGGTCCAAGCAATGGAACCTATAATTCCTTATCCAAAGATTCCTGCACAGATAGAATTTACCGACCATTCCACAATAGTAAAATGTAATATGAAATGACTTTATTTAATAACCGAAGAATCATTGATTACCCCCAACATCCTACCCGACCCTCAACACTCTAGTCCCATCATGATACAGAATATGACATTATTTCTATTAATAATACTTAAGGCAATGTTTCTCAACTTTTTTAAGCAACAGCACACCTAGGAGCAGATGAAAATATCACGGCACACTTAGCAAAACTTTTAAAAGGTATACATTTACAGGGTACGATGGGTAAATTGTTGCCATTTTATATTTTTAATTTTGCATATGTGCATTGTTTGTTTTTGATTTTTGTCGACTGCACTGTATAGTAGGGTCAGTTGGGCACTGCTGTGAGAAAACAGTAACACAATTCACCCCACCAGAAATTTGGAAATGGCATGCTGTACTGCTTGGCATTTGCACTGGAATCTCCAATACAAACATTTCAGTGTGTTTGGGTGTCAATCTGAGGTCAGTGCAGAGGATTCAGAAAGAGTTGGATGAGTCTAATGGTGATCACGAAGATACAGCAGCTTGTAAAAGTCACTCTGATTGTTCTGATACGGAAAGAATTCCTGAATTTGTTGGTGAGGGCCTCAGACTCGACATGGAGGCCTACATCAAGTGCCTTGAGAAGGTAGTGCTGCCCTGGGTCAAGAGGGTGGCTGTTGGAAGACCCTATGTCTAGCAACAGGACTCTGCACCATGCCACACATGCAGAAGAACCCAGTCATGACTGTCAGTCAATTTCTGCAACCACATCATTCCTTACATCTGGCCACCTAACTCCCCAGACTTCAAACCCCTTAATTATTATATGTGGGCACAGTTGAGTGAGAGACCAACAAAACTCCTTGTAACACCAAAGATGAACTGAAGGCAAGGATTATGACACCAGCTTAAACAAGGAGACTGTCCCAAAAAGTTGTAGGATATTTTGAAGTCATCTGGAAGCCAATGGTGGTTTTATTGAATAAATTTACTCTTTAGTATTTCAAGATATGTTTGTGTAATTTTGGTAAATATATCTGTTAAAATGAGATGACAGTTTTATTTTCATTTTTGGATAGTCTAGATGATAATTTATCCATTGCACTCTGTAAATATCATAAAATAAAACCAGAGATTTTTTTTTTTAAATACACACAAATATGAACTTACTTTATTTCAATGTTTCTATTCAACTCTTTGTGCAGCTTATTTTGTGGGGAAAACTACCTGATTTTTTTTTTTTTTTTTTTTTCACGATTTCTTCAATATTTATTTGAATGTGCAATAAGCAGACCCTCATTTCTTCTTCAGTTGAGTGTAGTCTTTGTCACTTCTTATTTTTGATGTTATTTAGGGTTGAGAAGACTAATACACATAAATAAATAGTAGAAAATTGCAATAAAACTGATAAAGCCTTTTTAGTTAATGTGGGATAAAAAGTTTAATACTTATTCATTTATTCAAGCACTACCATTACTACTTATACACACACACACACACATATATATATATATATATATATATATATATATATATATATATATATATATATAATGACAGTATTTCACATTACAGCAGCTGAGAATCACTGACTTAAGGTATCAAGGCATTCATTCTCCTGACTGTACCTTTGTTCGTACAGTTGGGTGGTGATATTTGGAGATTAAAAGTCTGAATCTATATTTTGTGTTCCTTGTCTCAAAAAACTGACCAGCTGGTGAAATATGTTTTATATTCTGTAAAATATGTTTCATCGTATTTTCTAATTTGATTATCCTCAAGAAGCTGGAACCTTTGTAAATATGGGGGGGCAACATGGTTTTGTTGCTAAGAAATCAAGAGTGAACTTTTAAGCAACATTTGCTAATTTCAAGTTGAGGGGGTGAAAATTTGGCCTTCCAAAAAAATGTCAAGGGTATTAGGTGGCCAGATGTAAGGCGTGATATGGTTGCAGAAATTGTCTGACAGCCATGATTGGGTTCTCCTGCATGTGTGGCATGGTGCAGAGTCCTGTTGCCAGACATAGGGTCTTCCAGCAGCCACCCTCTTGACCCAGGGCGGCACTACCTTCAACTCACCCATAAAGAGAAATAAAAAGAAAAGACAGCAGATAAAGTGCAAATACAAGATTTTATAATCAAGAAATTGTTGATTTTTTTTTTTTTAGTCTAGTTTCTTCTTATGAAGACTGTTTTCATACCACAGAAAAAAGACTATTGTATTCTCTTCTAGGCTTATTAATAGGCTTATTAATAGGCTGTTTTAATAGGCTTATTAATAGGCTGTTTTAATAGTGTGTCTGTTATAACTCGAATCTCTCTAATGTCTTAATTTTACCATATCTTAATTTATATAGATATTTAAAGAGTTTCCTAACAAACAATACATACTCTAGAAATGTTATCTCAGACAGTTTTAATTAATATTCTTATTACTGCTTTGATTTCTATTCTGTTATTGCTTAACTGACAAATAATTTCAAGCTTTTTTTTTATTGGTCACAAGCATTCAGATTTGTTATTTATTGACATGTCTGATTCACTTTATAAAACTCACCAAGCTTCATTTCCTGATGTCTTCTATTTCAATAATTGCCAGAATTGTCTTAGACACTTTTTTTCCCTTTTAGAGACTTTGATGAACTTCTACAGCTTTGATTAACCCAAACAAGAAGAATGGCCCAGTAGGGGGAAAAAATGTCTCCATGGGAAATTAACAATATAATCTCAGAATTGATTTTTATTCTAAGACATCTGAAAATTGCCCAAACTTGCTTTTGTATTTTGTCCTCTCTTCCTTTGTGATACAAACTTTATTTGTTTGTTTTTTTTTCTTCCCATAATCATCTTCATTTTGGTGTGCTACTATTGTTTGCTAGAGATTAACCCAATAACCTCTGACATCAACTTATATATATATATATATATAGTGCTTAATCTGCTTTTGGACTGTTAGGTGCATTGTATTGTAAGATGGAGTAGATGGATTGCGTATCTATTTTTTTTCTTGTGTGTGAAAGGAAGAGGCAGGACTATTTTTGTTTTAATAACACAGCTTCCTATTGTTGGGTTATTTAATGTTTTAATTTTTCTTCTCTTTTCTGCTCATCTTACTTTTTTTCTTCTTCATCTCTTTCTCCTCTTCATCTCCTTCTCCTCTCCTCCTCCTCTTCTTCTCTACATCGCCTTCATTTCCTTCTTCTCCTCTTCATCCCCTCTTCATTTCCTTCTCCTCTTCATCTCCTCTTCATATCCTCTTTTTCCTCTTCATCTCCATATCCTCTTTTTCCTCTTCATCTCTAAACCATTTATTCAAAAATATATACTCTGATATTTACCACGTGAACTACGATGAAAATAAAATGAGAAAGATATGGCATATAATTTTGTTTTTGCACTGGGGTTCCTTAAGACATGTAATTTATTTTAAAGGTTATGCAAGGGTAAAAAGGTTGAAAAATGCTGGTCTAGTGCATGAAACTTTGACTACCATTGTGCAGTAATAAAACAAGGATGTACTTGTTATTATATATCTTAGTTTGGTTCTTTCTTTCTTTCTTTCTTTCTTTTTTTTACTTGTAGTGTTCTGTGTGCAGTATTTTATATCTTACATTCACACACACACACACACATACATACATACATACATTATATATATATATATATATATATACACAAAACATTTGCTTTCTGGACACAAGACCCAGGCTTAAATCTCATCATGGTCAATTTGTCATTAAGTTGACTTCTTTGCTGTTATCAACCTATGGAGGCAATCCCAGCATGTTGTAGCTTTGACAAGTGCCTGAAAACCTTGCACCCAAATTGGGTAGATGAAACTGTGCAGAATTTGTCAATGAATTTGCTAGCATGAAGTCATAAGCCATTATGACTGAGGGTTTGAGTTTAAATGCCACATCAGGACCAATCATTTTACAGATTCTTCTTTGGATTTTTTCAAGATATACAGCAGCAGCAATATTCACTGCAAGGTCAAATGGTAGCTTTATAAACATGCAAGATAAATTCTGGTGAGAGAAATTGTCTGGTATGACACAGGGAACCAATCTTTCCACTTCATGTTGACCCAAACTTTGTGAGTGAAATTTGGTAGATGAAACTGGGCAAAATCTGTGAATGGTTCTGCTAGTAACAAGTTATGTCATCATGACTGAGGGTTTAAGTCTACTGGCCATGTTCAAACTGCTGACCATGCTCTCTCTCCTAGAAACTGTAACTAAGCTCCACTCAGCATAATTGCAATATAAATCACACATGGGTTGTGTGGCTGTTGAACAGATACAAATGTAACTGAGCAAGTGTCTGCAACAGGGATTGTCTGGCCACCCTAGCAGATTGATGTGTTTGGAAACCAGTAGCGAGCAATTATTTATACACAGCATATCTTCATTGAAACGTGTTTCATTGAATAAAATAGACATGTTGTGTCTACTTATTTTTATACTGATCCTTTCCAGTTGTCTAATCAGTTTTTTGATGTTAAGATGAAATCCATTAAGGACTGTGCCGTAGATTTTTGAATCCAAGTACTTTCGACTTTTTCTTAGATCATCTTCAGGAGTAAATTACAAAGACAACATGTTGTAACTGTGATAAAATCTGTATTCTGTCATCGTGGTGATTTTTTAAAAAAACATGCACGAATATGCTGTTATAGTTACAATTTTTTATTTTTTCCATTGTTTGTAGTTATGGAACTTTTTGCAAAACAAGTGTTTCAATATAAGGAAGCTGGCCAGGAATTGGTAGTAATGTAAAATAGCATTAGTATATAAATGTCATAGGGACTTTAATATAAAGTTGCTATATACATAATATTCTTGAGTGATGGTTGGTTGATTTTGATATAGAAACATTTATTTATTTATATATATACACCCACATACACACTTGAAAGGACCATTTTCTAGAAACTCTAAAAAGGAATAAGCTAAAATGCTGCTAAGAGGGGAACCCATCGGTAAACCAAATTTTTGTTAATAAAAATTGATATTAAAGATTAAAAACCATTGTTATGGCCTTATGTATGAAGTGTGTTAATTTTATTTTTGTTAAATGTATTTTTAGGCATTTCTTTACAAGAATGTTTGTATCAAAACTGGTCATATATTTGTCATTTTTGTCTGTTTTTTTTTTATCTATTAATAAGATCTCCAGATTTCTTTTTATATGCAAAACCTAATTACATATGATAGATAAATGATATAGATAAGTAAATGACCTACATCATTAAAGTATGTTATGATAAATTATGTCTATTTTGTTGTCTTCCAAATGATTTTAAAAAAATTTTTAAAATGAGCAATCAAAAATGTTAGTCAGGTTTTTCTTCACCTCATTCCGTATTTTCTGTTGCTGACTCTACATTTCCAGAGCAACATAACGTACTTGCAGGTCATGTGAACTTTAACATTTTCAAAGATAATCTTTACTGACAGTCAAATGATTTTGATGAAGAGGACACCAGTTAATGGGCAGCTAATTTGGGTCACCTTGCCTGTGCTATGACTTATCAGGAAACCGTTTATAATGTGATAAAATGTGTGAAAGGAAATGGGAGATAATCATCCTTGAAAGATTCCATCTTTCTGAGAAAATAGTTCAGGTCAAAAGGCAAAGAGTTGCAGGATTTAGTTTAAGTTTTCTCATATATGATTCATAACATCAGAATAACTTTAATATTTGCTTAAAAATTGATGAGAAGAAATAAAGTTCATCCTAACACATTCTTGGGTTTTTTTTTTTCTTTTTTTCAGAATGTCTCATATTTGATGGCTTATACACCCAAATCCTATTAGCATTTTACTAGAAATACCTGCAAAAATTTCAGTATTTTCCTATTTTAAATTTCTGATGAATCTTAATCGTTAAGTTAAAGATTGACTAACTTCCTTGCATGTTCCACTACCTTAACATACCCATGGAATTTCCACCATTGTGTTATTAAATACTTGAGCTTAAGAAAAATATTGCAATAACAATAAAATGTGAATGCAGTTCATTATTTAAAGAAGTAAGAGGGTACAAATGAAAAGATTTAAATTGAGAAGATTTTCCATGTTACAGAAGTAAACAGATATTAAACATATGAATGTTATCTATCACTTCCTCCTATTCCTTTTCTTCCTCCCCTTTCCTTTCTTTCTGTCTTCCTCCCCTTTCCTTTCTTTCTGTCTTCCTCCCCTTTCCTTTCTTTCTGTCTTCCTCCCCTTTCCTTTCTTTCTGTCTTCCTCCCCTTTCCTTTCTTTCTGTCTTCCTCCCCTTTCCTTTCTTTCTGTCTCCCTTTCTTCTTTTCCGCCCTTTCTGTCTCCCTTTCTTCTTTTCCGCCCTTTCTGTCTCGCTTTCTTCTTTTCCGCCCTTTCTGTCTCCCTTTCTGCTTTTCCGCCCTTTCTGTCTCCCTTTCTGCTTTTCCTTCCATTTCCTTTCTTTTCTTTGTTTCTTTTTATTTATTTCTCCCTTTTCCTCCACCTCCTTTCCTTTCAGTTTTCTCACTGAAACCAAGCAGTATTTCTGATGTGTCTTTTCCATTTTTCCTCACAACCATAATAGAAAAATCTGTTAATTTACATGCTAACTAAGGAACAAACATAATTATACTATGGCTTTCTATAGTATAGCATAGAATGTTATGGTACAAGTACTGGTAGCATCTAGATGAGAAGGAACCTACCAGATACCTCAACATCGCATAAAAACTTATTTTTTTAATTTTTAAATCTTTGATAGGTATATATACCATAAAATACAGATATGTACATGTGGTTTATAATGGTTTGAATAAAGTGAACAAGAATGAAGAATTGCTTGTACTCACCAATACCTACCAAAGGAACGAGCTAGCAGGTAAATAGAATTTCATTTATGAGAATTGTCTCTGTTACTAATTCTTGATCACACTTTCATGTCTCTTTTTCTTTCCTCTCTCCTCTTCTTCCTGCTTCTCCTTTTAACTCTGGCAATCACATTTTTTATGCCTGCCTAATATTCCAAAACCAATTTAACAAAAAAAAAAAAAAAAGCTAAAGAACAACCACTACTGAATTCTCCTTTATAAAGACACTTGTTACCCACAATGTGATTGTTTGTCTATACTTCTGAGATGAGGTATTATGCACATTATTTACATTATTCAGACTATTGTCCTCATCTTTGTCGCCATATTTATTACGTTTCGGTCGTTGTACACTCCGGCCTTCTTCAGGACACATGGCACAGTGGGTAAAGACATTAGTTAGATCCAGTGACAGGACCCAAAGAGTGTGAGTTCAATACCCGGTTAAGGCAGTGGAGAACTTTCAGAGGGAAAAATTAACAGAAGATAACTGATATCCATTAAACATGGCACGTGGAACTAGAACAGTCTACCCCAGTGAGCGAAATAAAGGGTTCAGTTCGACATTCCAACCACCTGAAGAAGGCCGGAGCGTACAGCGTCCAAAACGTTGTAATAAATATGGCGACAAAGATGAAGACAATAGTCCGAATAATGTAAATAATGTGAGTGTTCTAATGAACTTTCCTCTTTGTACTTTGACTTCATGAATCTAAGTGCAGTACTCAATTGGCTGCTAGGTATTCTCATTTTAGAGTTGACAGAGATGGATGTAACCATAAGTTGTATGCTCACAGTTTCTTCTCTCAAACCTTCTCGCTTGTAGAACTTTCTTCCAGCTTCTTGCTTTCCAGTCAACTTTGATCTTCAAAAATTTAAATGCAATGTCAATCATTATTTTTTGTCGTCTTGATTCTTGTTTTTTATTGGTCTTTCTCTCTCTCTCTCTCTCCTCTATAATGTTTCCTTTTTCTCATATTCTTTTACACTCAGTAACCCCTTGTGTCTTAGTGACTATATTACCTTGCTTGGGGTGAAATAATTTAAAAAGAAAAAATAGATATTTATTACTCACAATGCTCTGGTCTTTGTCTATAAAACGTCTCTCCGTCATTTACTCAGTTTCTCTACTGGTTTCAAAATAAGTGATATGTCTTCCTTTCCTTTCTTTTTTTTTTTTTTTTAATCTATTCAAACTGCAGTACAGATATGGGCAATATACAGTACCTGGTAAATATTAGCATACCAGATACCTGAAATATGTACACAAAACTGAAGAAACTAATTCCCTAGCCCTAAATATACATGTATCGATATAAGTTATATTTGATGACCAAAAAGACCTCCACCTCATTTACATTTAATATTTCAGTATACTGAACAATCTCCTTATGGATGAAGAAGAGACTGGAGACAACAGAAATGTGTTTCTACAGAAGGATGCTGAGAATAACATAGACTGAACATGTGAGCAACAATGTTTTAACAAAAATGGAAACAAAAAGGATGTTTATACTTAGAATCAGAAAAATATACTTTAAATTTCTGGAACATATAATGAGGAAAGAGGGCTCAGAGAATTTGACACTTACAGGATATTGGAGGCAAGAAGGGCAGAGTATTATGGGATTAGACATAGTAAATTACTGGTAGTCAATTTGCATCTAGGTAAACATTTGCCCACCAAAAAACTTTATGTACATGGCCAAATATAATCCACTCCTTAAATTTTAGAGATGCATGAAAAAAAACTGTACCATATTTAAGGACAAATAAATTCCCTCATTTTCATTGAATTATGGAGTAAGGCTAATACAAGTTCTGGTAGTCTCTGGCATCTAGGTAAACATTTGTCTACAATATATCGCATTTTCATTAGGTAAACATTAGTCTAAGATATATCACAATTTCACATATATAAAATCTGCAAAATATTTGTCAGTGACTTTTTGGGAAAAGGTAGGAGGGCTATCCCAACCACAGGGCAACAATGCTACTGGAGTGAAAGGAACTTAATGGGCAGGATTGGGGAAAGAACAAAAAAAAAAAAAAAAAAGAATAAGGTTCAAGAAGACAGAAGATGGCAATTGACATTGCATTTAAATTTTTCAAGATTGTAGTTATCAGAGAAGCAAGAAATCAGTAGGGGGTTCCACAGGTGGGAAGTGCAAGAAAAGAGACTGTTAGTTGAAATGGTGGTGGCATCTAGCTTGTTCAAAAGTAAAACATATGCCATCAAAATATATTTCCTTAAGATTTTTTGCTTTTTATTTGTATAGAAACTTAATTAGAATAAATTATCAATTCAAAAAGAAAAAATGAACTAAAAATTTTCACATCACTTTGTCTTCCTATAAAAAACCCAAAAAATTCAAATATTGTATGGGTATTAGGTATAGGGGACTGATCACTAAAAACTCAAGAAGGCCGATTGAGTTACCAATATAATGGTGTACTGCTTTTTTTAGGCAAAGTCTGAGAACTTTCTGATACAATCTCTAATGTTGCTAATGTTCATTTTCTTATATATATTGTTTATGAGTAAAAAAGGCTGTCATAAGATGGTCTATTCTTGAAGCATTATCTAAACTAGTTGTCTTCAAAATGCTTCTTTCATTGTTGTTGCCATTGTGGCCCTTAATTCTATTTTAAAGTCAAAATATTGACTGCTTACTGAACTCTATTGAAATTATTGGTTGGTTTATTTGGGGATTTTTCTTTTCTTCATTTCTAAATATTTTTACTGACAATCTTTTGTGAATTGAATGGGGGAGAGAATACCAAATTATTTTGAGCTTCTGCTAAAGTGTTCTTAGAATTAATAAATAAATACATGATGAAAAAATTGTGGGTGTCTTTGACAAGTCTGAATGTTAAAAATATCTCGGTGCTGGCTAGGTTTTTTGCAAGAAACAAAAAAACTTTTTTCATTGTCTTCAGAGATTATAAGCATTTACTGATCCTATTAAATAAAAATATACTTCCTTTATTTTATAATAATTTTTAAATTTAGTGTATTAAAGCCACTAAGATGCAAAGGGTTAGAGAATGAGAAAAAAATTTAAAAAAAAACTCTATTAAGAACAATAAAAGAACAATAATTACGAAGAGAGAAGATAATGATTGACATTATGTTAAAATTTTTGAAGATCAAATTTGACTGGAAAACAAGAAGCCAAAAAAGCATTCCACAAGTGCAAAGTGTGATAGAAGAAAACTGTTACCATAGAACTTGCGGATTTTTCTTTAAAACATATGTACTTGTTATTCACAGAAATCTTGAACATTCACATATTTTTCTGAAGAACATATGTACAAATTATTTGCTGAGAACTTCAATTCGCATATTTTTTCAATAGAACATATTTAAAATATTCTTGCGTTATTTTCCTGTTGTTTAAGTGACTTAAAACATATAACAGTCCATTTTTATAGTAAAAATTGGCAGAATTGTATATCTTCATTGTAAAAAGAAAAAAACAAACACAAGAACATGCATAAAGCTTGGGTTTTGTTCGTTGTTAGGGGCTGCGGCTGGGGTCTTAAAAGTGGCTTATACTAAGTCGGGGGGCATCATCACAGTTCTGTTTTTAGAAAATGTTTTAAACTTTATATTTTATGTCTTGTTACACATATTTTATACAGCATTTTCAATGGTTGTATCGATCTATGCGGAATTAAAAACGGTTATTGTATGTATGAAAGAAAAGTGTACGGTCACCAATACTATTTTTCAAAAATGTTTTTAAAAGGGCCTGAAATGTTTCTAAAGTGTTTAGGATAAAAGTTTAAAGCATATGGGGTTTTAACAATCAAAATAGGTACTTATAAGCACTATTAGTGGGTACAAGTATTCACAAATTCTAACTATTTGCGGCCGGTTCTGGTCCCTAACCCCTGCGAATATGGCGGACTCACTGTAGTTTTAACCTTTAGCACTCTACATTATTAATATTACTTTTCTTTCCGCTGTATTCTTTTTCAAGGCCCCTCAATTGCAGGATCCTTATTGTTAATTAAACTCAGTTATTTTCTGTTGCCATAGCAGGATATGACAACACAATTATGAAATTCAAACACACTATTGTTCAGGGATCAGAATCACTTTCAGTGTCAGGATGAACATTTTGTACAGCAAATGAAGTTACATACAGAGTGATAAAGTTTAAGGTATGCTATATTTATGGTTAAAAGTGTTCAATATCACAGATAGGGCGTATACAAATATAAAAGTGAACGCTGAGGTCAATACCAAGTAGTGACAGTCTGTTTCATGCTTCAGTGCAATCTTCAGGCAATGATGGTTGTATTGAAGCAATAAACAGACTGTTGCCGCTTGGTGTTCACCTCAGTGTTCACTTTTGTATTTATAAACACCTTATTGGGCTGTGTGTGTGTGTGTGTATAATGGTTTCTCCCGTAAGTTTCAGCATGAGTGTCCAGCAGTTTATAGGTTAGTTGATAGATGTTTATTTTGAATATCACACTTCAGTCCCACAAGAGACTTAAAGACAAGACCACATTTGGTACAAGGTTGTGGTTTATGAGATGAGGATTCTGTGATCTTAATGCAGATTGTTTAGTCTTTGCTCTAGCCTCCCTTAGATGTTCAAGCCATCCAAGTTCAGATGTTTTAATGCCATTGTGACAGCATACTCTCCAATCTCGACAGTTTCAAGATTGCTCTTTAGCTTGTCTTTGTACCTGAGCCATGGTCAGCTTATGCTTCATTTGCCACTGTGTAGCTGGCTGTACATGATTTTGGTATTTGATTGTCACTTATCCTGATGACATCACCAGTCTTTCACAATTGACTTTGCATCATAAACATTTCAATACCTCCAATTTTGCAAACATATCTGCATTTGAGTTCTTGTCTTCTAACATATAGACACAGATTCTAAGATATAAACACAAAGGCAGCAGGTTTGTGTGTGTGTGTGTGTGTGTGTGTGTGTGTGTGTGTGTGTGTGTGTGTGTGTGTGTGTGTGTGTGATATGAAGCCCAAGACTGATTTATACAAAAGGGGTGGTGGGGATGACATTGTCTAGTATTAAATTATGTCACTTAGCATCCTCCATAATTTACCTAGACTTTTCAGTTAACCTGATGAATATTTATGAGTGTTTCTTAAATTGAAAAATTTTGAGAAACTAACATTTTTACTTTTGTTTATAAATACTTGATGCAAGATAAAAGCCTTACATTTGCTTTGATAACATCCATCGGGTGATGAAATGTGTCGACTAAGATAAGTTTTCCTTTTGACTTTATTCATATTGTCTTTTTACAGGTATATATTTTAGTTATATGTGTGTATAAATTTTCATATATATATATATATATATATATATATATATATATATATATATATATATATATATATATATATATATATATATATATATAGTCAAATCACATTTAAGGTACCACTGGTTATATTTAACGTTAAGCAACATCAAACCTACTCGGTACTTAATGGCAAACTACTACTGGTACTGTAAGCAATGGCATAAGTCATACCATTGTGATGACATGGGTATTAATGACCCTTCCAGAGTCTATCAGACTACTCAAATGGTATGTGACACAAGTAGTTTCCAATTATCTTGACAGATTCTCGTCATTGGACCAAGGCTGTCTTATGTTGAGAGACCAAATAGTGTTATATTATGTTGAAGCACCTGTTCTCATATGATCACAAAGTTAAGCAATGTTGAGCCTGGTGAATGCCTAGATGGACATACAATTTCTGTAGAAATTCATGGAATCTACTATGGCAAAAAATGTGTGGGGGGGGTCATTTTATCATTTTGTTGTGAAGCAAAACTGATTCCTCATTTAATATCACCTTATTAATGAAATATTGATTATCTACAAGCAGGGTTGTCAAATTTGGCTGAAAGTTGTGAATTGTAGCTACATTTGAGATGTCAGCGCTACTAATTTTAAATTGCCTTTTCTCATTCGTAACCCAAGCTAGCCCAGCTTATTTTAAAAAGTAACTCCCTAAAATTTGCAAGTCGTAGAATTCAAGCTTTAGTAGCACTAGCAATTAAAATGTAGCTCAATTTGGTAACAATACTTGTTTATATAATTCATGTAGATGAAGAGAATTGAAGTAACAGAAAAGGAGTTCTACAGAAGAATGCTGAACATGCCATAGACTGAACATGTCAGCAATCAAAATGGACGCTTATACTTAACAGGCAGTTGAAATTTTCTTGGGCACATAATGAGGAAAGAGAGTTTAGAAAATCTAACACTGACAGGACATGTTAAATATAAGAAGGATGGAGAAAAGCAGCACATAAACGGCCTAATGAGCTTGAGTAACTGGTCAGAAGAACATTAGTTATGAGATGTGGAACCATATTTCTGCTGCCTCACATCTCTTCATCTATGAGAAGATTGTCCAGCATCCACTACCATATAGGAGGATTGATATTGCATAAACAATTAAATACTCTTTGCTTTGTTTCTAACAAGATTTTCTTCTTTCTTAATACTTTGCTTAGCTTGTAGAAGGTATATTTTCACCTTCAGATTTTGGTACCACATTTTAAATCCTCTGTTAAAACACTTTCCAGATATTTAAATTGTTGTACTTGATTTTGGCATCTCCATTTTGCATGTTGGGCTCTCCTTTTTGCTGACAACCATACATTCTATCTTTTTTACAATTAGTGTTTAGTCCTTTCTTCTCACTCTCCTTTATTACCTTCTGGAGGTGTTCCTGTAGTTGTCTTTTAATGTCTGCTATTGTTATATACCATACCTATGAACACTATTAGTAGGTATGTCCCAGTCCTCATAAATATATTGGACACTATTTTAAATGGGAGTAATATGCTGTCTAAGTAGTCCACCACCAGCAGTGTTTTACCTACTTCATGCTGCTGGCGAGTATTGTATTTTGTTGATGTTATAAAGATTACCATTTCATTTCCAACCTCTGTTTTTGGTTATTCCTCATTCAGTAACCCTTTCTAGGTTACAACAGCTATCAACACCTGTATCATCTTCATATCTAATGTTGTTAAGATTGTGATCAGCAATAATGAATCCTGGTAGGACTTCTAATTCTCTCAGAATCTCCTTGCTGTATGTTGAATAAGTCTGGTGAGAAGATACATCCTTGTCTTACAACCCTTTCTGTTTTTGTATATTCACTGAATTCATTTTCTATCTATATGCAAGCAGTTTGCTCTGAGTATAAGTTCTGGATTATTCAAATATCCTTCCAAAATATGTCATGGTTAACAAGCAGTTCCAATAGGTCTTTATGATGTATCTTAGCAAAAACTTTTGCATAATCTATAAAACATAGTTCTATATCTTTTTGCTTTTTTATTATTCTTTCTGATATCATGATGATGTAGCATACCTACGGACGATGATGGGTATGTCCCCATTCACATAAATACAGTAGTAAATACTGTATGTTAGTCTGCAGTAAGAGATTCTTCTCCAGCTGTGCTGGTCAAACTCTCTGACTCCGGGCAGAGAGGATCCCCAGATGAGGCTATGTCGAAGGGCAGAGTCTCATCTCGGGGAAACAGCTACCCAACCCTGTTTTATACAGTGTCTACAGGGAATTTTTGGCTGAGCCTACGGGCTGGAATACCCCACATTAAATCCGGCCTTGTGCCACATCTGACCATGTGGGGCGGTTGGTAGATATCCTGCAGTTGGAGATTCATTATGGAATTCACTTGACTACTTCTACACACCACTGGTGAATCTTATGTGTGTTGCTCTTGTCCTAAGTATTATCGTTCATTACCAACCTTCGTTTGATTATTCTATTCAGTAACCTTCCCTTGGTTACAACACATGATGAGCATAAATATAGCATTTCTTGTTACAGTGTCTTTAACAAAACTGCATTTTTCTTTCATTCATTAGAATTTTGATGCTTATTTTTGTTATTTGGCTCATTAGGCTGATTATCTGATAAACGAATGTGAACTCCTTTTGAAGGCTTAGCCATTTCAATGAAACTGTTGTACACACTGATTCTCGGCTATATTTTATGTCATGTTATATCTCAATTCATATAATTTGCTGGATTCCGTTAACTTAATGAACTTATCATTTGCTCTGATCACTCAGTAAATTATACACTTGTCGGTTATAGATTTTCAAATGACCAAACACTTGTATTATTATGGTAAGAAAAGTACCAGCTGTTACATAATTACTTTTTATTTTAGTGCATTGCCCCACCCCACTTTCTTCTTTCAATCTTCCTAGCAGTTCTCGCTTATAACGTTAATGTTTTTCTTCATTCTAAATTCTGACATGCTCTTTCCCCTCCAGCAAGTCTCTTCCCTTCCATTTCACTTTCTTATACTTCAATCTCTTATGCCCTGGGTATGATGATAAACTACATCTGGCAGCTGGGCCTCGGACTGGGAGGTTTTGAGGAGCGTTGAATCAGCTCTTAATTGCTATTGTTTCCAGGTCCACTCTGACCCAGGGTGGTAGCACCTGTTAGGGTCCCTACTATGGGCAAATAGTGAACCACCAGACTGGGGTTAAAACAGTATGAAAGTATAAAAATTACATCTTTTATAGTAAATAGATTTTAATAATAATAATAATCAAAAAGAAATACCAAGGTCCCCATGGAAATCAAATTTCCACATTAAATGACCCATGAAGAGTTATGCCATTAAACAAACCAAATTTCGTATTTATTTGCTACTTTTTGAATCCTGTAGGTCTTAGCAAAGACCATCCTTCTTTGAAACTTGTGAACTGGCATTACAGAATTCCAAACAAAGAACTTTATTAAATAACAGAAATCATTTGAGGACTTTCAACAACAGTAACAACTAAAATGGATAGCACATGTAACTCGAAGAGAAAATGATGACATAACCAAGAGGCTGACATTCCCTATGACTTCAAACAAAAGGTTAGGAAGGCAGCCTACATCAATACTGGGAAAAGCAGTAGCAGTTAATAAAGTGCTATTTTCTTGAAAAATTCATTTAGGAGAAAGATTTTGTAAATTGCAACCAAAAGTAGCACTGGCTGTTTGGTCAATGAATGCCAAACGTTTCCGCTTAGGAAACCGTTAATATTATCATTACCATTAGAGATGAGAACGGATGCTACACTTTAATCCCAGACTGATGGCCAGGGACTGAAAAAAAAGCATAACTTGAATAGCACAGGCTGCTTGGTCAATGAATGCTGAATGTTTTCACTTAGCAAATGGTTAATATTATAATTACCATTCAAGATGAAAACTGATAATATACTTGGTATTTACTGTGTTTCACCCCACTGGTGGGGGGTATGACATGGTAGACGAATGGTTTAAAGTGGGGAGCCCAAATTCATGCACATAGGCTAAGGCCAAAAATTTTCCAGTCTCCATAACCAACGTTGCGCTGGCATCAATATTCCACCAACCTTCTATCTTTGCTGCACTGAGAGGTTCTGCTACAGGGCCAGAATCTCCAGGGGTGGGGCATTATTTGTTGTATTCTGTTTAAAGACAGAAACACGATTGAGAGATAAAATAAATAAGATAGTTTGCCCAATGGCAGATACTATTCTTAGTATTTACTTGCCACCCCCCACACTGGCAGGATGTGACACAAGGTCAATTTAATGTGGGGTGCCCAAGTGCATGCACCTGGGCCAGGTCCAAAAGTAGCCCAGCGCCGCAGGTAAATTTAATACCTGGATCTAGTAAATAATTAAAAAAAAAAAAAATAGATATCCCTAGGCAGGAGAATGGGAACAATCTATCCTTGTTGATTAAATAAAGGGTTTGAAATTCCCTGATAGTTACCTGAATTAACAATAAAAGATACAAGCATTTACAGATGAAGTAACCCAGTATTAAATATTCACTTTCAACATTTGTCATACATTTAAAATAAATTAATGTACCCAAAGTTTAATAAACACTTTATTTATGCTGAACTTTTTAAAAAAAAAAAATTTGATTTAATTTCACCAGATTCAATTTGGTTATAATCAATGGTTGGAGGCCTGCCAGAATGTTCTTGGTTTTCCAGATCTGAATCTAGCAAACTACTTAGAAATAGTCTCTCATCTATGGCACCATCTCCATAAACAGCATTTATAATTTTTGCTGCTTGTACAGCAATTTTTTCCTTTCTGGAAATAAAAGAAAATAAGAGGATATTGAGGTCAACACCTAGTTTTGTCAGTCTATTTCATTCTACTTAAACACACTCTTCAAGCCACCGGATGATTATGTTTAAGCACAAAACTGTCCCTGCTGGGTGTTGATCACAATGTCCACTTTTATATTTAATCTAGGGATTGATTGACCATTCTTGATATTGCTTAACATCAGTGACCATACGAGAACTGGTGTTTCAACATGATGTAAATCTCTTTCATCTTAATTTAACTTGCTTTTCACCTAGTAATATTTGTAGTAATATTATCTTGAATTTTGATTAGATAAAACATGTACAGTCAATTTGCCATCTCTACTTCTGATGAAACTTGAACGTGAATCCCACGTCACAGGAGTTTTGCTTTTATGGCCAATGACATAACGACATTGGCTATGAAAACTGAGTATTTCATGGGGCACAATTCTGTAGTCATATCACCACTTTCCTGTTGTCAGTCTTCATGTCATATTATCTTTCTTCTAGTACCAGTTTAATAGTCTTAAACTATTTGAATTCTGAAATATTTTATTTATTAGCTTTTGTCTTGTCTTCCCTTCATCTGATCATTGATTTGTGTATTGAATATGCTCCAATCATTAAAGAGACAAGTCTGTACTAAGAATAGATAGGAACTTCAGATGAAATTTAATCTCAAATTCCACACCCTACAATTTTGTCTAACTCATTTACAGATTTCTAAAAATGCCATGAGTGATACACACTTAGGTGATCATGTATCTTTTGATACATGACCGACAAGGCAGATTTTTTTCCCACGGTAGGTTGCCATTTCTTTCTATAGTAGACCAGTTGCCATCCAAGGTTATAGAACCCAATCTGTCCTATTTACCCATAGCTGGGGTGCGGAAGAAGAGGATTCATGCCTTTCCCAAGTGTATTAGCACGTAAGTGAATGCAAATGATTCGACTGGAATTCAAACTCGGCTCTCCCTTAATCCGAGCCACTATCCATTACTCCACCCTGCCTATATGGTAGATAAATAAAATAGGTCGGTAAATGACCAAGATCATTAAAGTACATGTGATAAATGACTTACATTTTCTTGTCCCCGCTGTAGGTTGCCATTTCTTTCTCTGAGGTAGATCAATTACCATCCAAGTCTATAGAACCTGGTCTGTCCTGCTATTTACCCATAGCTGGGGGAGAAGAGGATTCATACCTTTCCCAAGGGTATTAGCACATAAGTGAATGTAATGGATTTGACTGGAATTTGAACTCGGCTCTCCAATTCCTCAATCAGAGCCGCTATCCATTACTCCACCATCCACAGATACCTGCACAAAATACAAAACTGAATTTATATTATAGACACTATTTATATTTAGACTGTTATCATCACAATATTTTGATCATTTGGCCTTCTGACCATCATCAGGTATGTGTGGAACCAAGTAATCTACAGCAAATCCCAAACTGAGCCCTTTATTTAATCTATGGTGGTAGAATGTTCTCATTCCATTGCTCATGTCAGTGGATATCTCACCTAGTTCTTATTTTTAGTAATGATCAGTTATTGCTCACCCTGTATAAATTTATATTTTGCTGACTTTCTACTACATGTCTTTATATTATTTTGTTTTTTTTTGCTTATCAATAGGATGTGTAGTAGTAGTGTAATGATTTTCTGTATGGTGAAGTGGAATTGGCAAGCCAAGTTCAAGTTCCGGCCTAGTCTTTTGCGTTCACTTTTGCATAAAATGCCTTTTGGAAATGCATGAATTCAGTTATTTTCTTCTCAGTAGAGTAGACTGGGTTCTCTAACCTTGGTTGGCAACCTTTAACAGAAACAAGATACAGAATGAGCTGCCGACTGATAATGGTACCCACCCCCATTGGTCAAAGAGACGACGTTTAGTGTGCTGTCTCTGCAGAAAGAAAGCAAATGATTGCCCTGCCAGAACTGAGCCAGTGAGAACTGTGAGACGTTTGGTTATGAAGAAAGAAAGTATCTATCACATTCCTCATGAAATAGTCTGGATGGTGAGCTGAGTGGTTTTAGTTATGGAAATGATTCCTTTTACTAGTCAACCCCTAATGCTTTGGGTTTCATAAAAGCAGGTACATTTTCTGTTAAGTGGGCAGAGCACCATGATAAATGTATAGTATGATTGTCATGCATTACTGTGGATTTCTCTCCATGTTACCCAGCATCACCTGAAATTTCTTTGTCCTTGTTTGGGTTTCCAGTGTCCTGGCTACACTTGTCCCTAACATGTGGTGTTCCCATGTCAAAATCTTGTTCCTGTCCTGCTTGTCATGATCCAGTATCTTGGCTACACTTGTCCCTAACATGTGGTGTTTCCATATCAAAATCTTGTTCCTGTCCTGCTTGTCATGATCCAGTGACTTGGCTACACTTGTTCCTAACGTGTGGTGTTCCCATGTCAAAATCTTGTTCCTGTCAGTGTCTTGGCTACACTTGTCCCTAACGTGTGGTGTCCCCATGTCAAAATCTTGTTCCTGTCAGTGTCTTGGCTACACTTGTCCCTAACGTGTGGTGTCCCCATGTCAAAATCTTGTTCCTGTCAGTGTCTTGGCTACACTTGTCCCTAACGTGTGGTGTTCCCATGTCAAAATCTTGTTCCTGTCCTGCTTGTCATGATCCAGTGTCTTGGCTACACTTGTCCCTAACGTGTGGTGTTTCCATATCAAAATCTTGTTCCTGTCCTGCTTGTCATGATCCAGTGACTTGGCTACACTTGTTCCTAACGTGTGGTGTTCCCATGTCAAAATCTTGTTCCTGTCAGTGTCTTGGCTACACTTGTTCCTAACGTGTGGTGTTCCCATGTCAAAATCTTGTTCCTGTCAGTGTCTTGGCTACACTTGTCCCTAACGTGTGGTGTCCCCATGTCAAAATCTTGTTCCTGTCAGTGTCTTGGCTACACTTGTCCCTAACGTGTGGTGTCCCCATGTCAAAATCTTGTTCCTGTCAGTGTCTTGGCTACACTTGTCCCTAACGTGTGGTGTCCCCATGTCAAAATCTTGTTCCTGTCAGTGTCTTGGCTACACTTGTCCCTAACATGTGGTGTCCCCATGTCAAAATCTTGTTCCTGTCAGTGTCTTGGCTACACTTGTCCCTAACGTGTGGTGTTTCCATGTCAAAATCTTGTTCCTGTCCTGCTTGTCATGATCCAGTGTCTTGGCTACACTTGTCCCTAACGTGTGGTGTTCCCATGTCAAAATCTTGTTCCTGTCCTCCTTGTCATGATCCAGTGTCTTGGCTACACTTGTCCCTAACATCTGGTGTTCCCATATCAAAATCTTGTTCCTGTCCTGCTTGTCATGATCCAGTGTTTGGCTCCTTTACTGCTTAATGCCAATGCTGCTGATTTTCCTGTCCCTCCTGAGTTATGGCACGTCTCTTCATTGGCAGATACCCAAACAATAAGGAAATCCTTCACAACCAGACTAAGAGAAAGGCAACTCTGAATTCACAACTGATGAAAGAAAGAAATGGAGAAATCTTTCCACTATCTTACCCAAGAAATGCTGCCAATTCGTAGATAATACAGAAAAGGAATTTATGTAGAGCTATCTATCACATAGCATTAAAAAAAATGATCTTAAATTTTTGGAATTTTTTATATGGAGTATTGTTTTTCTTCTGGCTTGTTTTTTCTTTTCTTCAATTCCTTATTACTCATTTATTGTAGCATTTGTGAAGAAAAAAATTTATATAAATTAAAAAAACAAAAAAAAGAAATTAGATTCAAATTCTAGCAGAACATATTCCATTAATTAATGTTTCAGGCAAAATAAAAACTCCTTTTTATTGAAAATTATTAAGATATAGTATCCACTCATTAACAATACCGTATCTTATTAGATTTTAGTAATTTTCAATTTTAAATAAAATTTAATTATAATTTGGGGAGAAAGAAAAAATTACACTATTTTAACATGAATGTATGAATCTGAAAAGTTTCAACTTGTAAGCATGTATAGTGAAGTTGTTAGAGATTATATGCCACTTGAGCATCATATTCAAATAGAGATGAGCATTTTTCTGTTAAATATTCACCTGTATTCTTGTGCTCAATACCAAGTCCATGTGTCAGGTGTAAATAAAAGTACAACATATAAAGTAGACTGTGTGAGTAAGAGTCCACAAGATAGTCTGAGTAGTAGTTGGATATAACAGTCAAAGTAGTAAGAGGAGTCGGTATGAAATCTTCTGGTGTTGATTCTGTTTCCTGTTATACAAAAACTGTCTTCGTAAAAAGGAACTGGACAAAAAAAAACCTTTTTAGTAAAAATCTTCAACTATTTCTGGAATATAAAAACATTGGATTTACATTTCATCTGCTTCCTTTTCCTTTCCTCTGTGGGTTTATTTGAATATTTTTACATGGCCAAATTTTCACCATGTCAACGTTCCCAGAGGGAATACCATCCAACCACTAAAGTTATCTGGAAAATGGCTACAAAAGAAATTGAATTCAGTTTCCTATAAACATTGAATCATTATTCTATGATAACAATACTCAAGTCCTTAAATTAAACTCAAAGTTACCATATCTCTTGAGTTTTCACCAAGCCATTCAAGCGGAGAACAGCAGATGTTTAAAATTATAGATTTACTTTGAAACTTTATCGCAGAAAAAAATAAAAATAAATAACATAAAAGACAATGATTCCACCCCCTACATAGTAATGAACTATTCCATTATTACAGCAACACAAAACATGTTTGCTTTCTTGGCTGCAAGTAATACCTCCTGTTATCATAATAGAATATTGTATTACTAAGGAGGGGTGATGAGTTTTCATCACTGAAAAATGTATAAAATTACTTTCTGTTTTATGTTATTGAATAAGTAATATCCTACCGCTATTTGTACATATTTGTCTGTCAGGTAACATATGTATTAAAGTTATCTCTCTTGAACTGGCAATGCCAGGTGGCACTGTCTTATGACAGTGGCAGACTGTTTCAAAATGTGATGAAAACACTGACTTCATAAAAGAATAGAGTATAACAATATTCAGAAAATATACATTTAAAGACACTCATATGAAAACTTTCTAGAACTAACTTAATAAAATGAGTAGTTTTAATATTAAATTCTACTTTACTCTTATTCAAGTAATAAACTGATTCCCCTAAATTCTTCTTTTATGTACCTTGTCACTCCAGGACATGAGCAATTATGGTTCTCCACCATTTCCTGTTTTTTATAACCCTTAGTAAACTTTGTCTTTTTGCTATCTTTCCTAGTCCCTGTTCTACTAACAATTTTAAACAAGCTCACTAGGCAAGTTATGCACTACTTTCCTCAGTCCCGCTTGCCTTCAATATGTCCTGTGAGTCTCAAATTTTCCAGGTCCTCTTTCCTCATTATGTGACCTAGAAATTTCAATCTTTCTGATTCTAAGTAGAAGTGTCCTTTTTGTTTCCACATTCTCTAAAAGTTTGTCATTGTTCGTGTGTTCAGTCCATGGTATTCTCAGCATTCTTGTGTTGAAACACATTTCTGTTGTCTTAACGCCATCTGTGATGAGATGGTCCAGCATTGAAAGCCATATAGAAGTACTGGTATTACATAAGAGTTCAGTACTCTTTTATTTGTTTCCAATGAAATTTTCCTTTTTTATGTATACATTATAAAACCCAAAACAAAAGAGCTGGGAAGACCTGTTTTTCTCCTCCTCGCCCACTTCCCTTAATTCCCCCAGCAACAGGCATATATATATACAAACATGATAAAATATAATTTTAAGGTATGCTATATTTATGGATTAAAGTACTCAATATCAGGGATAGTTTATGTAAATATAAATGTGGACATTGAAGTCAACACCCTGTGGCAACAGTCTGTTTCATGCTTATATGCAATCATCAGGCCATAACAATTGCATATAAGCATGAAACAGACTGTTACCACTGGGTGTTGACTTCAATGTCCATTTTTGTGTGTGTGAGATATATATATATATATATATATATATATATATATATATATATATATATATATATATATATATATTGAACACCCTTAACAGCAACAAACAGGACATCTATAATGGCTTATGTAAGTCAAAAGCTTAGATTGGATTAAAATATGTATCAATATTGTGATTTTCTTTTTCATTTTTAAGCTTATCAGACGATATGAAAAGAATTTACATAAAATAAATAGACAACACTTGTCTATATTATTTAATGAAATATGTATGAATGAAAAAATGCTGCCTAAATACACACTATATATATATATATATATATATATATATGTCACCCTCTTTTACTGTGATGATAGTAGTGGGAGGAACAGTGACATATAAAATCACAAATTCTTTTACCAATGGTCCTTTTCTGATTGATCAAACACAGCTGAGCTAAATGCAATCAATTAATGAACAAACATGGTAGGTGACAACAGAAGGAAAAAATATAGGGATAACAAGTAACTATTTTATTACTAAAATATACAAATGGGGATTAAATATGTTGGGGTATATTAAAAGCTGAAAGACTAGACAAAATAAAACAATAAGAGAAAAAAGTAAATATTACAGGACAAAACAATGTGGGGAAACTTCAGAAAGGTAAATATTATATTGACAAACAACCTTGTGCCAAACTTGCATGAAATTATAAATCTCCTTGCTGGGTAGAAAGTTTATCTCTGAGATGACTGTCTTTTTGGTTTCCTTTTGTTCTTTTTCTTTTTCGTCTTGTCCAGGGATTGAATGAAGAATAAGTTGAATCTTTTTTCCTTAGCTCTCAGGATAATATATTTTTCTTTGTTTCATTGTATCTGCTTCTTTTAGCATGCCAGAGTTTGATTTCTTTAAATCAACACTATACTGAATCTTTTCAGCTCAGAAACCTTAATAGATTTCTATCAATTCTGCACATCCAAATTTATAGCAGATCATAGCAAGCTTAGCTGGACATACATTCTTGTTTGAATTCTGAAGAGGGACTGACTTTCATGCCTCGATTTTGGCATATGACCCATGACTTCCAAATATGGATTTTTCATGTGTGGGCAAAAAGAGGTCACTGACCTTTTTCCACCGTATCTCAGAGAGTTCAAGGTTGTTTTAATGTCTGGATAGTATCCAATCAAGTCATCACACTATCACGTGACAAAGAAGGAGTAAGTGTACTTTTCATAGGATACATAATCTTTGCTCTGATACATGCAAGTTTGGTTAAGAACTGTTATCAATTTCACTTTATTTCTTTTTCATTTTCACACTTTCTGAAAGTACTGGCACCTCATTCAGAGTACTTCTACAATAAAAACTATAGTGTTGATTTTAGTATAAAATCAGATGTGGGTTTGTAACAAATATATATATGTGTGTGTGTGTGTATATATATATATGTAACTACACTCGTTTCGGAAAACCTTCGGTTTCTTGATTTGTCAATGATCAAATCAATATCGAAGGAAAAAAGGTTTTAAAAAAAGAAAGAGCTATGAACATGAACATCTGCCGAAAATAATCGTACTACATACAGGTCCAAAGCCCAAAGGAAAAAAAACAATACAAGTAATCAACTAACTAACTAACTAACTAACAAAGTGCTCAATACAAAAGTAGAGCAGACCTAGTCAAACCTAGAGAGCCAGACAAACCTACCAAGGTTTCTCCTAAGCGGATCGTCAGGGTAGGTTTGACTACATACATACATACATATATATATATATATATATATATATATATATATATATATATATATATATAAAATCAACAATCAATTGGTTCATTAACATTAGTAACATAGAAAACTATTCCTTTATACAATTAGACATAAAAGATTTTTACCCATCTATTAATGAACATACACTAAACAACACATTAAATTTAGCAAAACAATACATCAACATCAGGATATAAATATAATTAAACACTACTGAAAATCAATATTATACCACAATAAAAAATATGAACAAAAAAAGGCCAAAATAATAACAATAACTTTGACATAACAATGGGCAGTTATGATGATGCAGATGTATGTGAACTCATAGGCATAATCAATAAATTAATAAATATTATTAACAAAAAGATAGAGGGCTATACAGGAATGACAGTCTATTAATCGTAAGAAACCCCAATGGCAGAACTACAGAAAAAATAAAACAAGAAATACAATAGATATAAAATCAAATCAAAAAATAGTAAATTTCTTAGGTTTCAACCTAAACAATGGAACCTACAGACCATACAGAAAACCAAAGAACAACCCAATATACATTAACAAAAATTCTAACCATCCCCTAACAAATACCCATATCCATAAAAAAAAGAATTTCATCAAATTCTAGTAGCCTAAAAATATTCAATGAAAATAAAAAAAATATATGAATTAGCCCTAAGAAACAGCAGATATTCAAACAAATCAGAATACAAAATTCAAACAAAACCAGAAAAAGAAATATAATTTGGTTCACCCCCTCCCTCTACAATGAAAACAAAAATAGGGGAAATACTCTTTAAAATAATTGACAAACACTTCCCTAAAAACAGCAAATTATCAAAAATTATCAACAAAAATACAATCAAAATTAGTTACAGTTGCATGGGTAACATGGAGAAAATAATAACAAAGCATAATAAAAAAAAATACTCAACAAAACCAATAACAATTACCATAACATGAACCTACAGCCAAATAACACCATTAAATATAACTGCAATAACAAAGAAAATTGTCCACTTAACAATAAATGCTTAACTAATAACATAATATACAAATCCATATGACATTGACGTAGATGAAAGATTTACATAGGGGCCACAGAAAAAACTTAAAGATATTTTACCACAAAATGTCATTCGAAAGAAAAAAATAGACAAGCAATATAACCCTATTAAAATATACATGGACCAAAAAAACAATATATATTATATATAGATTATATTTTAACTGTTAGAATTAGAAATAGTTTGTTATATGTATGTTTTATAAAATGTTTCATTTTTTTTGTTTCAAAACACGGTCAAGATATTATGTCCATGTTCAAAGTTAATATTATTAAGTGTTGGATAATATTGAAAATGGCTAAATGTATAGCTGAAAGCGCTCAGATAAAAAGAACATTTGGACAGTTTTTATATAATTTATCATCTGAAAAGAAAAACATTATTACATCGCACGAGAAATTATATAAAAAACTAAATAAAAGCACCTTGTCAGACGTTTTTAATGAAATGTACATGAAAGAAGAATTGCTGCCTAAATACACAAATATATATAAATAAATATAAAAGTGAACATAGAAGTCAACACTTAGAGGCGACAGTCTGTTTCATGCTAGATGCAATCATCGGGCCCGATGATTGCATTTAGCATGAAACAGACTGTCGCCTCTAAGTTCTATGTTCACTTTTATCTTTACACACGCTCTATCTCTGATATTGAGCACTTTATCCCATAAATATAGCACACTTTAACTATATTTCTTTATATATATATATATATATATATATATATATATATATATGTGTGTGGATGTAGATCCGACGGTATGATGAAAATGTGGAAAAGACAAGGCAAAATCCGCATATGTGAGTTTACTGTTTTTTATTTTGTTTTTGTTTTTGTTATTCTGTCGACGTCAGACGTTTCGGTCAAATAGACCTTCTTCAGGACATGGTTAATGGAGACATTTTTTCTGTTTCTGACTAGTCCTGTATATATCGTCTCTTCATCTAACTTAAATCTAATATAAATATGTCTCCATTAACCATGTCCTGAAGAAGGTCTATTTGACCGAAACGTCTGACGTCGACAGAATAACAAAAACAAAATAAAAAACAGTAAACTCACATATTCGGATTTTGCTTTGTCTTTTCCACATTTTCATCATATATATATATATATATATATATATATATATATATATATATCCCAGTTAAAAAATAGCTATACTCTTTGACACATGAACAGAGTAATTCCCTAGAGGGTCCATCTATGAAACTCTGGAGTTGGAATACAAAAGGTATCATCAATCAGCTAAGTAGCAAACCTTTTACCTGTATTAATTAAATATCAAACAATTCATACAAGGAATTAAATAGCAGTCTTAATGTGATTGATGGCTAAATCACTTCGCTAACAGGACTTAATGAGATATATATAAAATATAAGTTGCACACTCTAATATATATATATATATATATATATATATATATATATAATATATATATATATATATATATATATATGCGCGGCACTTATTGGAAAGTGCTCAATATCAGTGATAGAGCTAACATACTTAGTTGTATTGATGTGAGTTTGTGATCCTGGGTTTCATGCCCTTGCGATCATCAGACAAACTCTTTTATTTGTCCGAGAATCACAAGGGCGTGAAACCCAGGAACTAAGTAATATATATATATATATATATATATATATATATATATATATATATATATATATATATATATAATATAAAGAGAGAAAGTGTGTGCTTAAAGGTATAGTGACACTTGGTCTGATGATCACACTGATGGCTAAAACTGACTGTCCCTATGCAGTGTTAAGCCCTATGTCTAAATTGTCATATATATATATATATATATATATATATATATATATATATATATATATTGTAACTATGGCAAGTTCATAAAAATAATGATGTCATAATTTCAAAATATTGTGAGATTTTTTTCCCTTGTGTTACAAGAAGTTGTCATGAATGAAATGTAAATGGCAATGTATTTACAGAGTTCATTTCAATTCTGATATTCATTAATGACAACACTGAGTAATTAATGATCGTTTTTATTGTTTTATTTATTTACTGATAAGTTTTTATTTATTGTTTATTTATTACTAAGGTCGGCCACTTCTAAAGTCTGTGTCCCCAGATGTAAATTTTAATTATTTTTCACAATTACTAATAATTACTTCTAAAGCTTAACAGTGAATATATTTTCTGCATGTGTTTTTTTTTCTTTTTCCAAGCAGGAACACCTGCGGCTAATCAATACTTATAGATTAGAATACTCGTTTTTTATTGATCAGCACAAAACATGATCTCTTTATTTTTTGTTTGTCTCTCTCAAATTCATAACACCTTTTTCTACAAATGAGACAATTGAAGGCAAAGTCTGAGTTCAAAGCAACTTCCCCACTAAAATTCCTGATAAACTTAGAATGTTTTTCTGTATATCAGTTCTCAAGATTTTCCAATTTTAAGTATCAATCCGTTTTTTTGTTTTTTTTGTTGTTGTTTTTTTTATATTAAATGTCAGTAGCTATTCTTTTCTGTCAAGTACAACAATTTAAATGTCTGAGTAGTGTTTTAAGATAGGAAGGAGTCAGACACTGAAATCTAATGGCACACTGGCATAGCCAAAGATGTCTTCCAAAAGCTAAGTAAAGTACTAAGAAATGGAAAAAATCTGTTATAAGCAAAGAAAAGATTACGGAACTGTTATGCAATATTAGTCCTCCTATATGGCAGTGAATGCTGAACAATCTCCTCATAGATGAAGAGACTTGAATGAGCAGACATGTAGTTCTACAGAAGGATGCTAAGAATACCATATACAGAACATGTGAGCATCAACAAAGATTTAGAGAAAATAAAAACAAAAAGGACACATACTTAACATCAGAAAGAGATTGTTTAAATTTCTAGGGCACATAATGAGGAAAGAGGGATTGGAAAATTTGATACTCACAGGAGATTGAAAGTAAGGACAGTGGAAAACAATGCCTAACCTAACTAATGAGCTTAAGTAAATGAATGGTGAAACAAGGTTTAGGAGAGATAACAAAAAGACAAAATTTATTAAGAGCTACAAAAGACAGGAAATTGTGGAGAGTCATGATCACCTACATCCTGAAGGTTCATGACACATAGAAGATAATTGACTTGTAGGAGTATGTGTGAAGTAATGGTCTGTATGTTTCTTGGACACATGTGAATCAATGTCTTTTGTCTTGGAGATTCATCTTAATACATGAATAATGGTTTCTGTAATTCATAAGCCATTCCTTTAAAGATTTTTCTTTTTCTGCTCACCCATTATTGGTCATTATTTCTGGAGAAAAGAATCGTTTTGAATATTTTTTTAAAGACTCCATACCCATAAAAATACGGTAGGTTTTAAGGAAAACGGAAACAGAAAGGACACTGAGATTCAGTCAAAATTTCAACAAAACATAATGAGGAAAGAGGGCTTGGAGAATTTAACACCCACAGGAAATAATGAAGGTAAGGGGAACAGAGGGAAATAATGAATAACTTAAGCTTGTATGGATGGTTGGTAGAAGATGGAATTGGGGGGGGTATTAAAACAAAAAGAAACACATTACTAAGAGCTACAAAGGATGGAAAGTTGTGGAAATCCGTGATCACATGAAAAAAAAATGTATAAACTCATTTTCATATGTTTAGGTTTTATTACAAATCTAATCATATCTTTTTAAAACAACATTGCTGAGGATAGAATGTAGTTAAAATAATAGTGTGTCAAGGGAAAAAAACCATCCTTTTGACATTGTTTTTTTGCAGGCATGAAGGTCCAAGTTTGCCAAAAATTCTCTCTCTCTCTTATGTAAGCTTCCTTTTTCTCACTAAAACCCGTTAGTGTATCTGATATTCTTTTATTTTTACCTCACAATCAAAATGGAATAGTTTTCA
Organism: Acanthosepion esculentum; assembly: GCA_964036315.1. NCBI lineage: Eukaryota > Metazoa > Mollusca > Cephalopoda > Sepiida > Sepiidae > Acanthosepion > Acanthosepion esculentum. The sequence continues at coordinate 87,129,491 of OZ038501.1, forward strand.
ATTTAATAAAGATTTTATTATCTGATGAAAGGAGGAACATGAAAAATGACAATATAATACATGCTTAAATGGCAGTCTCACCATGATGCTGAATGACTTTCTATTTCTAGGATTTATATTATAATTACTTGTAAATGTTAATTATCTCTAAGCTTAATTATTATTATTAAAGCATTATCATTAGTGTGTCACTTTGGCTGATGAAGAGAAAAACATTCAAACATGTCAAGGATTCTTCACTACTTATTCCTCTTATTTTCTTAAGCAAACTTAAGGGAAATGACTTTGTAATTAGCTAAAATATTTACATCAATTTTCAGTTTTGCTGAAAAAACAGATAGCATGAATGAAAAAGTCCCTAAACTTAATGAAAACAAAGTATTTAGTCAAAAAGTTTGGTCTTTCCTCTTACTAATAACAAAGTACATTTTTATTATTTCATCAAATTTTCAATCCTTTCTAGTACATTTGAAATTTTGGTTAAAAATCTTTTTTGTTTTTTTTTTTTTGGTGAGGGGTATTTTTTTTTTGTCACCAGTCGATGTAATAGTTACGATTAGTGTTTTTGCACTTTTTTCTATTGAAAAACATTGATTTGGAAATTCTTGCAAAAAGCAAGTAATTGTTGGATTTTAATGAAACTTTTAGTGGTTATTCACAAATCAATGAAATCATTTTTTAAATTTTTCTTTTTAGAAAATATTGGTAAAAAAAATTATTTTTTTACATATGTTACTCCCCACCACCACTTACTTAATTTCATGAAATTGCAAGAATTTTAATTTTATTTCTGAAATGTTTTTATTGGTTAAAACTAGGACCCTTTCAAGAATGTAAATTATAATTTTTTTTCTTTTCAAACTACTGCTGTTTTTCCAAAAATCTGCTCTGAATCGTAAAATTAAAACTGCAATAAAACTAAGACATTATTTAATTAGAAAAGTTTTTAATTGCTTTTATGAATAAGATTTAAGGACACTATTGCCTTAAAGAAAAATCTTTTTTGATGAATAATGAACTTTTACAAGAATTGTTTTCATTTTTTTTTTAAATTTTAATAATTTATAATAATTTAAATTGTTTAAATTTATGCATTACTGCCTTCCAGTTAGATGATATTGTAATTCAGTGGAAACTATATTTACAAATCAAAAATTGAAAGGCTTGATATAACTCATTTTGCACCAAGTTTTTAAAAATAATTTTTATTTTGTTTTTTGTATTTAAACAGTCTATTTTTGTATGTATGGTCATGTGTTGTAAGAGTTGTCCTCCCTTTACTGAGAAATTTGGTTGTCTGCAATTCTTTATTCATTTCTATATTTCATTGTGTTTCAAATATTGTTGAGGGTATTGGATTAAAATAATGTAATTGTAAACAATTACATAATGAATAAAATTAAAAGTACTATAAAAATTTAATAAATAAAATTACTTTAAGATTTCATAACCATCATGATAATAATTAATAATAAAGAATAAAATGAAAAATAAAATATTGAAAAATATAAATTAATAATAAATAAAATATCACCACATTTCATAAATTATTGAGTTATCTATATCATGGTATTTCATTAATATCTCAGTGATTAAATTTTAGAATTTAAGAAAATTTTATAGTATTTTAAATTTATTATCTTTTTCAGGAAGCATCTCCAAACATAAGGCTGTAATGCTAAAGTAACTAAAATTCAATAAAATATTAGATAATTGCTGAAAATATTATGTTAATTTTTTAAATTAACATATTAAAAACCAAAAAAATGCATTAGATTTCATAAATTTGTGTCAATTCTGGTCACCCATACTTGGCTGTCAAAACCTAATAAATTGATTAACATGTCAGAATAAAAAGACCTTGTGGTTAAAAATGCTTACATAGTGTTTTTTAGGCATAAGTAAATAATATTTGTTTCAAATCAGATTAATTTAACTTTACATTTGCTAATTTTCCTCAAATAATGTTTCACAAATATATATTTTATTTTTGAGAGATTTTTAAAACCGAGAATTAACCTTTGTTTATAAATCTGTCAAAATGGTCGATATTTATCAATTTTCTGAAAGTGACCAAAAAGTTGAGATTTCAATCAATATAATTTCTATTTGAAATACACCAGAATATTTTGCTTACTGGAAATAATAAACTTAAATCATTTAGCTTGAAATTAAAGCTAAAATGAAAGCTTCAAGTATGCTTTTTTATTTAAAAAAAATCATTTTAAATGTTAGGTATTGAAAAATTCAGTGGCAGTATCTATATTAAGTAGATTAAATAGATTACAATTTCTTTTGCAAGAAAGAGAAAGGACAAAATACAACTTTTTACACTCAAAGCATGTCTTCAAAGATTTTTAACATGTTATATAATCTTAATAAGTATTAAATGATCAAATATTTAAATAATGAATATTCAGATAAACACTGTCTTCAACAGTCTCCACTTGATTATAACTCACTTTCTGTTTATAGAATTTATAATTACGGGCAAATGCTAATGATCTTTAAGCTTAATTATTATCATTAATTCAATTTTATCACTGGTATGCCATCATGGCTGATTAAAAAAAAAAAAAAAAAAAAATGTCCAAGTCAATGTCTTCACTGCTTATTCCTCTTATTTTCTTAGTGAAATTTGAATAAAATGACTGTAATTAGCAGTTAATAGACCTTCTGATTTTTTGCTTCACTGCCACCTACAATCTTCAAAAATTTCAATCTTTCTGAATTTTGTTTTTTTTATTATCCTTTTGCTTGCTTCTATTCACTAAAGTCTTCTTATTCTCTATCCCTCCCTGTAACCCGTTTCATCCTAGTGGTTTTATCACCTTGCTTTTGGGGGTGAAATGATTAATAAATAAAAAAGAAAATACAGAAATCAGATCATTATAATATAGACGGTTGATCTTAAAGTTTTGGGGCAAATGTCCTACCGATTATGAACGTTTTTCTTCTGATGATACATATATTATAACTCTTATCTCTCCTCCTCTCCTCTCTCTCATTTTGTTTCTTTTTTACACACTTTCTTCTCTTACCTCTATTTCCACACTCATTTTCTCCTCTCTTTCCTCTCTCTCTCTCTTCCCATTCTCTTCTCTTTTCTCTCTATTCTCTTTCTACTCTCTCTTTTTAAAATTGAATGTTTTTTTTCTTTCTGCTCTATCTTCTCTTTTCATTCTCTCTATCTGCTATATCTGCTCTGTCTCACTTCTATTTCTGTTCTCTTTCTGTTTTCTCTCTTCTATTTTCGCTCTCTCTCTCTCTCTCTCTATTCTGTTTGCTCTCTCTCTCTCTATTCTGTTTGCTCTCTCTCTCTCTATTCTGTTTGCTCTCTCTCTCTCTATTCTGTTTGCTCTCTCTCTCTATTCTGTTTGCTCTCTCTCTCTCTATTCTGTTTGCTCTCTCTCTCTCTATTCTGTTTGCTCTCTCTCTCTCTATTCTGTTTGCTCTCTCTCTCTCTATTCTGTTTGCTCTCTCTCTATTCTGTTTGCTCTCTCTCTCTCTATTCTGTTTGCTCTCTCTCTCTCTCTATTCTGTTTGCTCTCTCTCTCTCTCTCTATTCTGTTTGCTCTCTCTATTCTGTTTGCTCTCTCTCTCTCTCTATTCTGTTTGCTCTCTCTCTCTCTCTCTATTCTGTTTGCTCTCTCTCTCTATTCTGTTTGCTCTCTCTCTCTATTCTGTTTGCTCTCTCTCTATTCTGTTTGCTCTCTCTCTATTCTGTTTGCTCTCTCTCTCTCTATTCTGTTTGCTCTCTCTCTCTCTATTCTGTTTGCTCTCTCTCTATTCTGTTTGCTCTCTCTCTCTCTATTCTGTTTGCTCTCTCTCTATTCTGTTTGCTCTCTCTCTATTCTGTTTGCTCTCTCTCTCTATTCTGTTTGCTCTCTCTCTCTATTCTGTTTGCTCTCTCTCTCTATTCTGTTTGCTCTCTCTCTATTCTGTTTGCTCTCTCTCTCTCTATTCTGTTTGCTCTCTCTCTCTATTCTGTTTGCTCTCTCTCTCTCTCTCTATTCTGTTTGCTCTCTCTCTATTCTGTTTGCTCTCTCTCTATTCTGTTTGCTCTCTCTCTCTCTATTCTGTTTGCTCTCTCTCTCTCTCTCTCTCTCTCTCTCTCTCTCTCTCTCTCTGCCCCCTCCATCTGTATATCTTTTTTTAATGTTAGGATGAGGTTTCCTTTTTTGTTTTGTGGATTTTTTAAAATTGAATGTTTTTTTTTCTTTTGTTCAATTTAATTTTAGTCTTTATCTAAAACTCTTTTAAAAAATCATCACTTAGGATTTTAGAAATTTTAAAATTGGCATTCAGTTAGCTTTTTACATTAAATATTTATACTTTGGCTTGATTTAAAAAAAAAAAAATTAGGTTGGACTGGTGAGAGTGGAAAAATTGAACTTGCCTGGAGCAGATAACTTTCACACTCTTGAGAGAAAATACATCTTGCTTTCTAAGAGCAGGCTTTCAATTTTCATGTTCACTTCATTTATTGCTTAAAATTCACTTTTGTTCCATATTTTCAATGTTTTAAGAATTTCAGATTTTATTCTCATTACTGATGCAAAATCTGTAATATCACAGGTTGGATTTATTGAACGAGGACATCATATCACTTCTTCCTCAAAGGATTACATATAAAGTGACACAGCAAATAGTATATATATATATATATATATATATATATATATATATATATATATATATATAAGAAGTAAATGGATACCAAAATTTCTGTAACATTTCATTTAGTGTTTTAGCAACAGAACTAATGTGAAATTCGGAAAGTTCCTCAGTTGATATTGGTTTAAGTTCTGCAAGAAAACTTATGTAAACTTTAATTCTTGAGCACCGATAGGGTCAGATTTTGGGTCTCATTCCATACAGAATCATCATAATCAGTCTTATGACTGGGTGTGGTTGCATCCTGGGTAAGGCAATAAACTACATCCAACAGCAAGGCCTCTGTTGAGGAGCATAGAACCACCTCTTAATTGCTAGTGTTCCCAGATCCACCCTGACCCGGAGTGATAGCACCTGTTAGGGTTCCAGCTATGGGAAAATAATTACCCACACACACACAAACAAGGGTGAAAACACTATGAAAGTATAAAAATAGGTTTTAATACCAGCAATATATTTTTGTAAATAATCATTACTAGCAATACATTATTATCAGCAATACATTTTTGAAAAAAGAATATTACCAGGAATAAAAATCTTGTCAGCATTAAATAACCCATTGAGGTGTTGATATGCCTTCAAACCAAACCAAACTGGGTATGATTATAGGGTCACTGTGCAAGTGAGCACCTGACCGGCTCCCTCCATATATCTCAGTTTCATGCCAGTGTCTGAGTCTCTATGAGGGATCTTCCAGTCGACTTGATGTTGTCAGCTCATTTTTTCCCCCTCTGTCTACCTCTTCTTTTTTTTGTCAAAGATGGTACCTTGTAGGACAGTAGTGGAAAGATTATTGGCTTTTGGGATGTAGCCATACTGTTTCAACCTCCACTTTTTGAGGATGGTCATGTGGTCTTCCAATGGGCCTATTTCTTGTTAATTCTGCACAGAAAAGTATCTTAAATTGCCCACTTTTGTGGAGGATTTGTCTTCGTGCAAGTGAAAGTTGTTGACAAATGATAATCAGGAAAGTATCAGGTTGTCAATACAAAATAAAGATCTTGAGAAACAGGAAACTCTCATGAAGACAAAGAAGAGAGCTGAATGCCCATGTAATATCAGTCATCTTATATGATAGTGAATGTTAGGCAAGTTCCTTACAGATAAAGAAGAGACTTGAGACAACAGAGAAGTGGTTCTACAGAAGGATACTGAGAATATCATGGACAGGGTGTGTGAGAAACCAGGAAGTTTTATGGGAACAAAAAGGATACTCACACTTAGAATCAGAAAGAGACAAATTGAAATTTTTGGGATCCATAATGAAGAGTGCTTGGAGAATTTGACACTCACAAGGCAGATTTAAAGCAAGATAGAGGGAAACAGTAAGTAAGCTACCTAACAAGCTTGTGTAAATGAATGGCAGAAGAATGGGTGGCAAAGATAGTGAAGGCATACATTGCTAAGAGCTACAAAAGATAAGCAATCATGGCTCTACACATCTTATGTCCTGGAGTTATACAGCACATAAAAGAACAAATTTGCTATTACATAACATAATCATTATGTTTCAGGCAACTTCAAAATGTTTGTCTTTCTCAAAAAAAGAACAGGTTTAAATGCCTTTTGCACTCATTCAGGAAGTTGAACATTTTGGTAATCTGAAGAAGCCACATCTGGTGAATGCAGAAGTGTTAAAACTTTCCATCCAAACTATATCAATCTTTAGACCATGTGTGTTGTGGTTTGGTTTGGTTTGGTTTGGTTTGGTTTATGGCAAATCAACCTCAATAGATTATTTAATGCTGACAAAATTTTTATTGTTGGTATTATTTTTTTTTTTTTTCAAAAAATGTATAGCTGGTAATATTTTTTACAAAATGTATTGCTGATAATAATTTTTTACAATAATATTTTACTGGTATTAAATCCAATTTTTACATGTTTTGACACCAGTTGGAGGGGGGTAACTATTTGCCCATAGCTGGAACCCTAACAGGTGCTACCACTCCGGGTCAGGGTGGACCTGAGAACACCAGCAATTAAGAGGTGGTTCCATGCTCCTCAAAACCTCCTGAGCAGAGGCCTTGCTGTTGGACGTAGTTTATCATCATACCCACGACGAGGATGTAGTTTATCGTCATACCCAGGACGGGTGTTGTGTTTTAATTTGAATATATATGCATACGCATTTATATGAGCATATATAGTCAGACTAAAACATAGTGATGTCACTTGATTGGTTTGGGTTGGTTTACAATTTATTAACCTCAGTGGGTTATTTAATGCTAAAAAGATTTTTATTGCTGGTAATAATTTTTTCTTTAAAAATTTATTCCTGGTAATTTTTTTTTTTTTACAAAAACATATTACTGGTATTAAACCCTATTTTTCCACTTTCATGGTGTTTTGACCCCTTTTTGTGGGGGGTAACTATTTGCCCATAGCTGGGACCCTAATAGGGTTAGGGTGGACCTGGGAACACAGCAACTAAGAGGTGGTTCCACGCTCCTCGAAACCTCCTGATCAGAGGCCTTGTTGTCGGAGATGTAGTTTGTCGTCTTACCCAGGAGGCATTGTCACTTGATGTTAACCTTGGTGTCCATTTTTTTATATTTATATATGTTCTATCTCTGATATTTGGCACTTTTATCCATAAATATAGCACACCTTAAAACTATATTTTTATCATATATATAATGTATATTTGGGCAGCAACCTTTGTTTCAAACATGTTTTGTTAAATATGACAGACAGAAAATTCAATGATTTTTTTTTTTTTTTTTTTTTTTTTTTTTTTTAGTATTCTTACGTTTTTCCATTTCATGGAGTGGGGGGGGGGGGCAAGGGAATGTAAAAAATGTTGGTATTGTCTATTGTCCCAAGCATTTTAGCCATTTTCAACGGGTTTGTTGTTAAATGTTGTTACTTTCTTTTCATGGTTGCTTTTTAAGATCTAGTTATGTGATGCTTATATAGCAGAAGGGTAGAGTGTACATTAATATAAACTGAGTGGACATAATATCAATCAATGGCCTGAAGATTATATTCAAGCATGAAACACTGTTGCTTCACACACACACACACACACACACACACACATATATATATATATATATATATATATATATATATTAAACCTTTTATATAATATATATACATATATATATAAGGTTTAACATATGCTGTATTTATAGAGTGAAAGTGCTATCCAGGACAGAGCATGTGTAAGTTTGGTACCTCCACTAATTTTCAAACATTTAAAAATGAAAAGCATTCTTAAAGCTTTCTTTTTAGCTTTAATTGAAAGCTAAATGATTGAATTTACTACTTCCAGTAAGCAAAATATTTTGGTGCATTTCAAGTAGAAATTATATTGATTACATTAAAATCATTAAAACTGGCCATTTTGACACATTTGTAAACCAAAGTTAATTCTCAATTTAAAAATTTTCCAAAAATAAAATATACTTTTCTGAAACTTTATTTGAGGAATATTATCTAATTTGAAAAAAAATATTATTTACTTTAAGTTTAAAATAACAGAGAAATGAATTTTACTTGCCATTGCTCGTTAATTATGTAACAAGTGCTGATGCAGGTGGGGACAGATTTATTATTGTTCTACGGAGACTTTGTCTGTTAAAATGAAATTTAAGAAAATGATGGGTGAGCCCCTTTCTAATATTTTTAAGTATTCAGTAACCTTAAAAATGTTGGAAAATATTCTCTGTAATCTAATTTTAGAAATGTTGACTTAAAATTTACTATAGTCATCATTTTTCTGAAAATGTCATGTATGGTTGACCATACTTTAAAAAATGGGCACATTATATAGTATTTTCTATATATATATATATATATATATATATATAATAATAATAATAAAATTATCTTAAAAATCTTGGTGCAAAATGATTTGTATTAAACTTTTCAATTTTTGATTAGTAAATATAGTTTTCACTTAATAACAATATCACCTAACTGGATGTAAGTAATGTGGAATTTTAAAAGATTTACATATTATAAATTATTATATTTAAAATGAAAACAATTCTTCTAAAAATTCATTGAAAAATGTTTTTTCTTAAGACAATATTGTCCTTGATAAATCTTATTTATAAAAGCAATTAAAAGCTTTTCTAATTGAATATTATCATAGTTTTATTGCATTTTTTATTTTATGCCTTAGGGCAGATTTTCAGGAAATGAATAGTTGGTTAAAAAACAAAATCAATGATTTACATTTTCCAAGGAGTCTTGCTTTTAACTAAAAAAAAAAATTTTAGGATGAAAATTTCATTTATCAAAATTTCATTAAATTAAATGTAGCCAGGGGGTTAATATATGTAAAAAAAAAAAAAAAAATTTAACAAGATTTTCTTAAAAGAAAAAATTCTAAAAATAATTTCATTCATTTGTAAATGAGTCTTGAAATTTTCATTATTTTATTTCTGCAAGAAAATACTTTTGTCTTTGCAAGAAAATACTTTTGTCTTTCCACTTAATAATAACATAAACGTTTTGCCAATAAAACTTTTTCTTTTTTTTATTAAGTTTAGGGCCTTTTTTTCATCAGGCTATGCTGTTATTTTGGTGAAAAAGTGGAAGTACCTAATGTAAATATAAGAGGTGTGGACACTGATATCAACACCAAATGGTGACAGTTTGTTTCATGCCATAAATAGACTGTTGACCACACAGTGTTGACTTCAGTGTCCACACTACTTATATATATATATATATATATATATATATATATATATATATATATATATATATCCTATATGGGTTAAATAGCAAATTTTGTCAAAATAATCAGGGGAATCCACTATATATAATGTTTATCTATATTGTTAAAAATGATATCCTGCATGAAATTGAGAAGTTTTCACATTCATTTTCCTTTTTTCTTTTTTTCTCCAATCATTCACTCCAAGCACAAAGCAATAAAGCCACTAAGATGCAAGGGGTTACTGAGTCTGAAAGAATATGAGAAAAAAAAAATGTTATTAAGGAACAAAAAAAGAACAAGTATTAAAATGACAGAAGATCATGATTAACATTGCATTTAAATTTTTGAAAATCAAAGTTGACCAGAGAGTCAGAATCCGGAAAAGAGTTCTACACGCAAGGAGTGCAAGAGATGAAACTGTTAGCCTAGTGTTACATCTAGCCATTTCAACAGGACAATAGCCTAGTGGACTAAAGCGTTGGTTTGTGAATTCAGTAATTGTGAGTTCAATCCCTGACCCAGGCAGTGTATACTTGGACTCAGTGGAAATGGGTGAGCAATAACTGAGCAGTACTAAAAATAAGAACTAGACAAGATATTTGTAGACATAAACAGTGGAACAAGAACAGCCTATCCCCGTAAATTAAATAAAGGGTTCAGTTCAGAATTCTCTACAGGTTACCCACACTGATGAAGGCCAGAGGACACAACAGACGAAATGTTATGATAACAACAACAAAGATGAGGAAAATAGTCCAAATGTAAATACTGTAAAAAGCCATTTCATCTGTAAGATGATATCTTGCCACCAATTATTTGTACACTTAAATTCGAAAAGTCGAGATACCAAAGAGGAAAAGCTTATCGGAACAATAACCATGAAAATATTTATAGAAAAAACACAGGGCAACTACTTTATGGTGATGGGAAAGTGTCTAAAGCTGAGATGTTTCTTCTATGTGCCATATCCCGTCAGGACATTGGCGATCATGCCTCTCCCCAATTTCCTGTTCTTTGTAGCTCGTAATAACTTTTGTCTCATTACCATCTCTCCCAAAACCAGCTCCATCATCCATTCACTAAAGTGAACCAGGTAGGTTATGTATTGCTTTCCTTTGTCTCTCTTACCTTCAATCTGTCCTGGGAGTATCAAATTTTTCAAGCCCTCTTTCCTTGTTATTATTATATTCTATGCATTCACAGAATCAGCATTTTTAATATTTTTTTTTTTACCTTATTGTTTTGTAAACATCTGTGAAACATCTGCCATTATCATAACAATGATACTGATATCTGGCATTGCCAGTGTGCAGGAGATAGCTCTAGTATAAGCAAAAATACAGACAACAAGTCTACAAATATATGTAACATTTTATTATGTATTGATATAGATCAGTCAGTCAGTTATGTGCCAAGCGTGATACACGCTTAGACGATCATGTATATTTCGATACATGACTGACAAGGCACATTTTTCTTTCCCCACAGTAGGTTGCCATTTCTTTCTGCGGTAAACCAGGGAGAAGAGGAGGATTCATAACTTTCCCAAGGGTATTAGCACGTAAGTGAATGTAATGGATTCAACTGGAATTCGAACTCAGCTAAGTTTTATTTAAATTCTTTAAAAAAAGATGTTGGATTTTGCTCTTTCCATCCTGTGAATTTTTCACATATTAAAGGATAAGCACTGCCCAAACTATATTTGAAGACATTCATTCTTGCTAACTGGCCATTTCTCTGTCAATTGTACTGAATATCCCAGCTGTTGCTGTAAAGTGGACAGTGTCCAAACCATTACAGGCCAGCTGTTCCGTTGGAAGCAAAGCATAGAAATTAATTTCATCGTTATATTTGATTTAAAACTTGTTCTTTATATTAAATTTATCTATGAACATAAATCCGATATGTGGGGTTACATTGAAAGCTCAAGAAGATCCTACTTCATGCTGCTGACTGAAAGAGACGAAACGTTTCATAAAATCTTGTGTTTGAAACAGAATATTGACAGCTAATCTTCAAACTTCTTTGATTGTCCCTATGAAGGTAGTGGGAGGCACAGTGGAGCTAAGGATAGCGGAATTGGAGAGCCGAGTTCAAATTCGAGTCGGATTCATTACATTCACTTATGTGCTAATAGCCGTGAGAAATGTATGAATCCTTTTCTTCTCCCCCCAGCTATGGGTAAATAGCAGGATATACTGGCTTCTATAGCTTTGGGTGGCAACTGGTCTAGAAGAAGGAAAAACTGAATTCAAAACCATCCTGGAGAGGGTTGAGCTCTGTCAGGTTATCTTGCCCAAGAAACACCACTTCTACTGCAGCTGCCTACTGCGGTCATGGGATAAAAAAAGTTAGTACTACAATTATGAATTTGTAAAGTAGAATTGGCAAGAGGAGTTCAAATTGCAGCCTTGTCTATTTGCATTCAGTTTTACACTATGCTCTTAGGAAAGGCATGAATTCTGTTCTTCCCTTAATACCAGCAAGACAGACTTTGTTCTTTAGCCTTGGATAACTGAGATCATTCTTATATTTTGAATTTACAGAAATACGTACAGACATACAATTTAAGCCCTTGAAGATGGTCACAGATAAGATTGAAAGTACTTGGGTAATTAAAAATTATTTGAAAGAAAAGTTTGGTATTTTTCTTAATCAATTTTCTACAGCTACCAAGAAATTGATTTGTGAACTTGAAAGGATTAAAACAAAAATAAACAGACATTGTATGTCTAAATTACTTAACCAAACCAGTTCAAATGAAAATATACTGCGTAAATACACACACACACACACACACACACACACACACACACACACACACACACACACACACACACACACGGCGTGATGGGTAAATTGCTGCCGTTTTATATTCTTAATTTCATGCATGTGCTTTGTTTTTGATTTTGTCAACTTCACAGTATAGTAAAGTCAGTTGGCCGCTGTTTGTGAGAAAAAGAGCACCATGACACAATTCACTCCACCAAAAGTTTGGAAATGGCATGCTGTACTGCTTGACATTTGCGTTGGAAGCTCCAATACAAACATTTCAGAGTTTGAAGACAGTACAGAGGATTCAGAAAGAGTTGGATGAGTCTAATGGTGATTATGATGGTATGGCAGCTTGGAAAACTCTGATAAGAAAAGGACTCCCGAATTTGTTGGTGAGGGCCCCAGACTCAACACGGGGGCCTACATCAAGAGCCTTGAGGAAGTAGTGCTGCTCTTGGGAAAAGTATGTCAACAGGGTGGCTGCTGGAAGACCCCACATCTGGCAACAGGACTCTGAACCAAGCCACACAAGCAGGACAACCCAATCATGGCTGTCAGACAATTTCTAGGACCACATCATCCCTTACATCTGGCCACATAACTCCCCAGACTGCAAGCCCCTTGATTATTATGTATGGGGTGCAGTTGCACGAGAGATCTACAAAACTCCTTGTAATACCAAAGATGAACTGAAGGCAAGGATTATGGTAGCATTCATCAATTTAAACAAGGAGACCATCCAGAAGAGTTGGAGGAGATTCCAAAATCTTCTGGTGGCCATGATTGAAGCCAATGGTGATTTTATTGAATAAATTTACTATTTGATATTTCAAAATATTTTTGTGTAATTTTGGTAAATAATTCTGTTAAAATGAGATTTTCTATTTTTGTGTCATTTAGATAACAATATATCCATTGCACCCTCTGTGTGTGTGTGTGTGTGTATCATAGCCTTTCCTGTCGTTGATCGATGCAGGTTGTTCATCCGCGCCTACCAGGGACCCTTTTACGGCGTATGAGGGTCAGGCTACACAGTTCCTAGAAACTGACAGCCAGACAATCTGCACATTTGATTATAGTGATGATGGTTTTGTGCAGAACTAACCACACATATTGAAGAGCCAAATACAGAGACCTGGTGCACCGTGTGCCACAAGGTCCCCAAACGACCCTCTGTAGATTTTGAATTCAATGTTGTCCTTCTCCTAGACCAGTTGCCATCAAAGGCTATAGAACCCAGTCTGGCCTGCTATTTACCCATAACTGCAGGGAGAAAGGTTTCATACTTTTCCCAAGGGTATTAGCATGTAAGGGAATTCCTCAATCCAAGCCGCTATCCATTACTCCACTGTACTTCTGTCTGTCTGTCTGTGTGTGTGTGTGTGTGTGTATATATATATATATATATATATATATATATATACACACACACACACACACACAGTATAATTATACATGAACATTTTATTTACTAGTTATTTAATTCTGTTATATGTGCTGTTCAAAATGTCCTCCTCCTTTTTCAAAACCCATTTCAATTCTGTGCCTGAATGATTCATTCACATGTTGGAGAGTTTCCTCTGGCATTTTACTGCATTCATATTTAATTCTTTCTTTAAGTTCCTCAATATTTCTTGGGTGTGTCTAATAAACAACTGATTTAAAATGGCCCCACAGAAAAAAAATCTTTGGTCGCCACTTAACTGGACATATCAAAACAAATTAGACATTTAAAACATGATTAATTAGTTTAATTAACCCCTATGGTGCACAACTTTTGCCTCACCCTATATATATATATGGTTACGGTGAGGCAAACATAAAAAATGTCTTAAAATAATTGTCAGACTTTGTCCATTTCATAATATATATATATATATATATATATATATATATATATATATATATATATATAGTAATCCACTGCTATTAGGCAAGCCAGTTTACTGTGGTACCCGTTGTACTGCAGGTGGGTGGTGGACCCCAAGAGTTTTGCTCTAGTACCCTCAGTATTGCTCACATTTTTAGAAATTCCACCCTATTTTACTAATTTCCTTGTTTGTCTTTTCCTTTTACAATACCAGGCTACTTTTCAAACGCGACCCTAATGTGTGGCAAGAGGCAGTACTTTTGAGGACGGTTAAAATTTATTGTATCAAAAATCTGCTGTAAAACACTGAAATAAGTTGGAATTTCGGGTAATTTGCTTTTTAAGCCTGCTAAGTATCTAATAAAAATTTCCCCAATAGTTATATTTATATGTGAATTTACATGCTTAATTTGAAAATAACAAAGAAATTTTGATAAAATCTACCTTTTTGGAGT
>OZ038501.1:87151442-87208942 GCA_964036315.1 Acanthosepion esculentum
CAAAAAAAAAAGCTACCATTTAATATAAAGTTTTATATTGCTTTAAATTTTTTTTTCAAACTCATTATGCGATGTTGATATCGTCCTTGTCATCAGTCAACAAGTTCGACAATATCTGATTATTTGGGGAAAAGTTTTTGTGCATTTAAGCTTTAAATAGTTGCTTTTGTGGTTTTGTTTATTTTTTTTTGCAGGCTGTTGCAAAATATTCTTGAATTAATTTTCTTCTTTTATATGCTGTGAATCTGTGAACAATGATAGTTCTCCACTACTTCCTTTCTCTCTGTCTTTTCTACAAATATTTTCATGGGAACTGCTCTGACGAGCTTTTTTCCCTGGTGCCCTGAGTACATGAATTTAAGCATGCTAATAGATTAGTATCTAAGTTCCACCGATTTACTGTTGAACTAGCTAAATGCAACCACCCCTTCTGCTCCAACAGTTTGTTTTCTCACACTTCCTGCCTGTGAAACTTCCTTCTGTTTACTTGCTTCCCTGATAACTATAATGTTCAAAAATTTAAATGCAATGTCAATCGCTATCTATCTTATTAAATCTCGTTCATCTTTCGTCCTTTCAATCCTTCCTATACTCAGGCTTTTCTCTCGCTGTCACTCCCTGTAACCCCCTGCATACTAGTGGCATTTCTGCCTTGCTTTGGGTGAAATGAAAGAAAAAAACTCCCTAGTCTTTTGAACAGTAGTAGTTTTCTCTTGTTTCCTGTTTAGGATTGGGTTTCTGGTTCATTCTAAAGTCTTTTACATCCTCTTTCACTCCCAGTAGCCCCTACTACTTAATTGCTGTTGTTCCCAGGTCCATGCTGACCCAGGATGGTAGCAGCTGTTTGGGTCCCAGCCATGGGCAAATAGTGAACCCTTAAAGAAAACACTATGAAAGTATAAAAATACATTTTTATAGTGAAGATGCCAGCAATACACTTTTATATAAAAAAAATTATTAACAATACATATTTATAGTAAAATTAACAACAATACATTTTTAAAGCAAAATAACCAACAATACATTTTATCCGTAGTTGAAGCCATAAAATTGTGTTCAAATTATTATATTTCGGCATTAAATATCCCATAGAGGTGTTGATATGCTGCTAAACAAAATCAACCAACCAACCCAGTAGTCCCTTACGTCTTAGTGGCATTATCATCTTGCTTGGGGTGAATTGATTTAAAAAAAAAAAAAAAAAAAAAAAAGCAATGTTTATCACCTTACTTTCCCTCCCACTCTTTGTTACACCATTTTTTTTTTTAATCATTTCACCCCCTAGCAAAGCAATAAAGCCACACAATGGGTTACTGAGTCTGAAAGAATATTAAAAAAAAACAAAAAACACTGTTAACCTTTAGCACGCCGGAGGCAAAAATTGTCACTGTATAATTCTCTCCCTTTGTTTGTTGTAGGCACATTCTGTCACCTTGAGAGGTTTGCTATAAATAAACGCTTGTCAAATGTTATTTAGTGTTTATTTATAGCAACCCTCTCAAGGCGACAGAATGTGCCTACAGCAAGGCAAGGGAAAGAATTCTATGATGACAATTTTTACCTCCAGCATCCTAAAGGTTAAATAAAAAGGACAATAAAAGAACAGGAATTAAGAACGCAGAAGATAACAGCCTCTTTTACTATTCAAATGAGCCTTCGGATTTCAGTGTCACACTTTCCGTCCTCTGTTAAAACACTTCCAGATATTTAAATGTTTGTACTTGCTGGATTTGGGTGTCACCAATTTGTAGTTCGTATCTTGAATTGTTCCTTTTGCTGACAACCATATATTCAGTGTATGGATGAATAAATGTGTAAAATAGATTTTGGCAAGAAAAATTGTCTAGGACAACACAGTAAACCAGCTTTCCTAGCAGCAGACTTAGCAGTTGATTCAATATAATCTTTCCACTTTACGTAAATGGAAAACTTTAGTCCATTTTACCAACCATCTACACAATCTCATAAGGTTGATTACTCACTGCTTCCTTTTGCTACTCCTGTCTTCGATATGACCTGTGAGTTTCAAATTCTCCAAGCTGTCCTTCCTCATTATATGTGCCAGAAGATGATTCAACTGGCTCTTTCTGATTATGAAAATGTTCTTTCTGTTTCCATTTCCCTTGTCGTTCACATGTTTTCGCCTTGGCATCCCTTCTGGGGAACAACATTGTCTATTGCTTGGGGTTTCCTTTTTATCTGTGATGAAATTGTCCAGCATTCACTACCATCAAGAAGGATTGATATTACATAACAGTTTAATACTCTTTTCTTAGTTTCTAAATAAATTCATGAATGAAAATGAATGTCCTTGAGGACACAATGGATAAAGGCATTAGTTAGATCCAGTGACAGGACCCAAAGAGTATGAGTTCAATACCCGGCTAAGGCAGTGGAGAACTTTCAGAGGGAAATTAACAGAAAATAACTAATAACTGACATCCATTAAACATGGCACATGGAACTAGAACAGTCTACCCCAGTTAGCGAAATAAAGGGTTTAGCTCGACATTCCAACCACCTGAAGAAGGCCGGAGCATACAACAGCCGAAACGTTGTAATAAATGTGGTGACAAAGATGAGGACAATAGTCCGAATAATGTAAATAGTGTACATAATACTTCATCTCAGAAATATAGGCAGATACATTACAGATCCTTCTTTAGTTTTTGTTGAGAACCTCGAGATGAACAGCAGGGGCACCAGACCAGATATGGCAACGATGCAAGGATGAATGGTAGATTTGTAGATGTGTGCGATTGACAAGAAATATCTTCTGGCATGACACAGTGAACCAACTTTTGTTGCAGCTGTCAATTCAATGTAGTTGTTCCACTTCAAGTCAGTTGAAAACGTGAGGCCAAGAAGGCACAGTGAGACACTTTCACAGATGAGCATCAACCATGCTGATGGGGGGCAGGGACGTTTCTCTATGGTGGTTAAATGAGAGCAGTTTGGAGGCATTAAAATTTACAAGTCATTTCATGCCCGAGTCACCCACTGATTGGAGGTCCTTTTCAAGAGCAGCGGCCAGGTTAACTTTGTCAGCGCTGCTGGGCTTACTATTGAGACAGGAGTAAATGGTAGTGTCATAGATGCATATTTGAGAACTGATGACATCAGGGAGATTATTGGAACTGGAAGCAGAGCCCATTCGGGATAAATTTCATTTCCCAATTAGATAGGAATGATTGAATTAAATCAGGTAAATGCCCTGTAATACCATAGCTTATGTAAAAGACCAGCTTGCCAAACCTTGTCAGACACCTTTGAGATATCTAGATCCACAGCTCAAGGTTTGCCGTTATTTTTGAGATCTTGATATATATATTCACTTATGGTTGTAAGCATGTCATCGGGTGACCCGGCAAAATGGAATCCATATTGTTTGTCAGAGAATAGATCATGAGAAGTAAGATGCTTAAGCGCTTCATCATTGATTAAGGCCTCAAAGACTTTGCTAAAAATCAGTAGGAGACTAATTGGGCAATAGTTCCAGGGGTCAGAAGATTCTCCAGAGTTCTTAAAGACACGGTGACTGAGGAGGACTTCAAACAAACCGGAAAGCAGGAAGCTGTGAAACAATAGTTTGGAGAGAACTGGAGCTAGGTCAGGAGCACATTTCTTTAGGACAATGGCTTGTATCCCGTTACCTCCACCTGCCTTATAGGAGTCTAATTTAGAAATGATTTCCTAGACCATCAACAGGGTTATGTACATATCACTCAGTATAGTGTCAATTCTAGCAGGGAAGTCAGGTGCGGGCACTCCAGATGAGTTGAGTGTTGAGTTGGAAGAGAATTTATGAGTAAAGCATTCAGCCTTATCTGCTGCAGATTTTAGGACTTTGAACTTTCAGGCAGGATTGAGGATTTGTTGTTGTTCAGCACACTCTTGCAGAGCCACCAATAATCTGTAAAACTGAACTCGCAAGATGCTATACATTGTTTCATTCTATCAACAAATAATAACTTTGCTTCATTGAGAACACGCTTGCACTTGTTACAAGCAGACAAAAATAGTTGCAATCAGATATATCGCTCTGGTGCAGTTGGAAGAATTGATTCCTGTGGGCTATAGTGGCCAAGCAAACAGGTGAAAACCAAGGAGATGAATGTGGTTTTACTTGGTATTTCCCAGCTGGAATGAAAGCATTGATGCCAGCTTTCACCTGGGAGGAAACCTCAGATGCATATTTTTGAACAGGATGTTTGAAAACTTCATTTCAAGGTACATCACAAATGAAATCATGGCACGAATCCCAGTCTGCTCATTGATAACAGAAAGATATTCTGTTGTTAGGAGGTTCATGTCTAGTGAGGGAGTGGAAGGAAAAACGTTTGCAGACACTACTACATGATCAGAGTTGCCAAAAGGACAGGGCTGTCTCACAACAAAAGTCAGGGATAGAGGTAAAAAGAGATTGAGAAGACAAGTGTTTCTGTCAGGGTTACTCGGGAAATGCATAGGAAAGTCAACCACTTGTGTGAGGGATTGAATGATTGAAAAGTTCAGGGTTTGGATGCCAGCGAGATCAGTGACAGTGTTCAAGTCACCTGGTATGGTGGGTGTTAAAATCACTGAATACGAATGTTAGCAGATGGGTGTAGGGCCTTGTCTATATTATCAGAAATACTGTTTTGCATGCAACCATTCCTCTTCCTTCCAAAGGAAGAGGAATGGTAGAGAAAGAAATAACTGACTAAATTAAATAGAGAGAGATGGAGACACATGTAGTAGTCAGGAGATTTGAGAGAGATCTCCCTAGCTAGCAGGAGATGTTTGCGGACATAAACTCCCAGACCATGCATGTGGACTTTAGAGTCTTTTCTAAGTAGAGGAAGGTAACCAGGAATCAAGAAATCAGAGGAAGAGATTGATGAGTTACGGTTAGTTTCACAGAGAGCTAGGATGTCCAGAGACTTTTCAAAGAGGAACGATTCCACACTGTAGAAGTTGGTACAAATACCATAAATGTTGGAGAAGAACAGGTTAAGGGGTTTAAGTGATTTTTGAACAGGTTAAGGGGTTTAAGTGATTTTTGTTGAGCTGGTTTAGGTTTATATTTTTTATTGTTTAGGGTCATGATGTGTTATTTTGGTAAGGAAAGGCCTAGGGTAGTAGTAGCTGTCATCAGCTGTAACATGGGCAGAAGGAAATTGGCGCAGACTGCAACATAGTGTGGCCTCGAGGTTGCCCACCGGAGGCGCTTGCAGGGACATCCATCCATGCGTGACATTGCACTGCAAGAACCCTGATATTATGCAACTGTTGATCAGAGCAACCTCTCTAGATGCTGTGCAAGAGTTTGGCCTCCTAAAGACCAGTTGGAAATAGCAACCAGAAAACTACCAACCTGGTACCCTTCAAAATGAAGAGATGTTGCCACCAACCATGCACATGACAAGACAATCATGATAGCACCACTATTAAAGCCAAAGAAAAGGAAAGAATCCAGGAACCCCTTCCTAAACAGGAAGCAAGGGATGAGCCTCTTCCCCTGATCAAAAGAAGTGGGAGGAGTATGTACCAGGTGATAAGAGGGCCTATTTACTCCAATTTAAAAAAATAAAAAAAGTAATAAAATATTTAATTTTTAACTTAGTTAAAGGAGTTGTGGGTAAGATGATAAACTACATCCGCGTCCTGGATAAGAACAATAGACTACATCCAACAGCAAGGCTTTTGATCAGGCGGTTTTGAAGAGCATGAAACCACTTCTTAATTGCTGGTGTTCCCAGGTCCACCCTGACCTGGGGTGGTAGCACCAGTTAGGGTCCCAACTATGGGCAAATAGTTAACCTCTAAACTGGGATCAAAACACTATAAAAGTGTAAAAATAGGTTTCAATACCAGCAATAAATTTTTTGAGGAAAAATTATTACCAACAATACATTTTTGAAGAAAAAAGTATTACCAGCAATACATTCCTGAAGGAAAAAAGTATGACCAACAATTTAGTTTTGAAGAAAGAAGTATTACCAGTAACACATTTTTTGAAAAAATATTACCAGCAATAAAAATCCTGTCGGCATTAAATAACCCATTGCGGGTGATATGCTGTAAAACAAACCAAACCAAACTTAGTTAAAGTCTGAATGGCAGATCTTCGCACTGTAAAGTTGGTAGTCACGTGGGTGGGTTGAGCAGTACAATATTACTACCCCTTTCTTTGGTGTGGGGAGGAAGGATGGCCTCAATTGCAACTGCCTCTACTTCACTAAGGGATAGGAAGGGAGAACTACCAAATCTTCCAGGATACGTACGATTTACCCAACAAGTAGTTAGAAAATGGAAGAAATCAGACAAATGATACAAAACTGTTCAGAAATTAACTGCGTTATCACAATTGGTACAAACCTTGTAAAATCTTATA
The DNA here is from genome assembly GCA_964036315.1 of Acanthosepion esculentum. Taxonomy (NCBI): domain Eukaryota; kingdom Metazoa; phylum Mollusca; class Cephalopoda; order Sepiida; family Sepiidae; genus Acanthosepion; species Acanthosepion esculentum. Next base: position 87,157,819 of record OZ038501.1, read on the forward strand.
GAGGTTCCAAATAGAGATATCACAGATTATCAAGAAAGAAAAAAAAAAGAATATTAAATTAATAACATTACATTCAAGAAAAGGCTGGAGTCATTTCGGGCAGTCAAGATTTCTAATATGTCAACAACTTTTTGTCAAAATCTTCAAGTCCTATATGGCAAGTCTTCGTACTGTGAGATCCTGTGCCAAGCCAGGAAATTTCTTCCCGGAATCGATCCTCCAAATCTATAAATCGACCATTCGCCCTTGCATGGAGTATTGCTGCCATATATGGTCTGGAGCCCCTGCTGTTTGCCTCAGGGTTCTTGATAAGATCCAGAGACGGATATGCAATGTAATTGGCCCCGATCTGTCATCTCGTCTGCAGTCTCTCTCTCACAGACACAACGTTGCCTCGCTCTATCTTTTTTATAAATACTTTCACGGTAATTGCTCCGAGGAGCTGCTTTCACTGGTTCCTAGGCCTCATGAATTTAAACGTCCCACGAGGCTGGCATCCCGTTCCCACCTCTTCACCGTTGAAACTGTTAGATGTAGACGTCTCTTTTACTCCAATAGCTTCATGTCTCGCACATCTCACCTGTGGAACTCTCTTCCTTATTCCTGTTTCCCTGACAAATACAATCTCCAACTATTTAAGTGTAATGTCAATTGACATCTCCAGCTGCCTTGATCTATCCTCTTCCCTTCTCCACATCCTTTCACCTTTCATTCCCATCTGCTCTCGCTCCAAATCTTCTGTAACCCCCTAGCCTTGATCGATCCACTATCTTTCTCCACATCCTCTCCTTTACCACTCCTATCTGCTCTTCCTCCAAACCTTCTGTAACCCCCTGCGTACTAGTGGCTTCCAGCCTTGCTTGGGGGTGATATGCTTAAAAAAAAAATAAATAAATAAAAAAAATAACTGAAACTGAGAAATCCAGAAAAGGTATGGCGCATGGAATTAGAACAATCTACCTAAGTGGAAGAAATAAAGGGTTCAGTTTGAAATTCCAACGTATATCACCTGAAGAAGACTGGCATGTACAATGACTGAAACGTGAATATGACAATAAAGATAAGGACAATAGTCCGAACAATATAAATAGTGTAAATAGTTACAATACCGTATCTCGGAAATAGAGGCAGATCCTGAAGATGGTCAGTGTATAACGACTGAAACGTTGTGAATATAACAATAAAGATGAGGATAATAGTGCAAACAATGTAAATAGGGTAAATATATGATACTTTTGCTTAAATTTGTCTTTTCTTGATTTCAGATGAAAACTAGAAAATTTTCCAACATATTTCAGTGACATTTTTCACATCCCAAAATTATAGCCTTTTAATTATCACTATTTTCATGGCAAATGTTCTGACAAGATGCATTCTTTCATTCCACCCGTTCAGACCTTCACGGCTAGGATCCATCTTGCTATGTATGCAGGGTCAACTTATCCTCATTCTCTTTGTATTCCATTGATAAGGAGGAAGTCCCACTCAGACAGATTTTTCCCCAAAACTGTTACTTTATGGAACACTCACCAAAGGATGCTTCCCTGATCATTACAATTTTAATGTCTTCAAACCCAGCTTCTAACTTTCCAATCAGCTTTGATCTTCAAAAATTTAAATCCAATCTTTTATCTTCTTAATTCCTCTTTTATGGTTCTCTCTCCTTAATAGTTTTGTTTTTTATTTTTCTCAACTTCTTTTGCACTCACTAAACTCTTACCTCTTAGTGACTTTAATGCCTTGCTTGTGGTAAAATAATTAAAAAGTCTAGGATCAGCTGTTATCTATCCTACATATCCTTATAATATGCACTTCTTACTTCCCTCTTTTATGCTCTTACAGCAACCTTATTCAGTAACTCTCTACCTTGAGTGGCTCTTGAGCCATGTATTAGTTGACTAATAGTATAGAAATAAATCTTATTTTCACCATTGCACTCTGGTTATCTTATTTTCACCATTGACTACATTTATTTTTAGTACTTTTATCCAATCTTAGTGTTGTTTCTTTTTAGCCCAAATGCTCTGGGATAAAATTGGAAATTTAACCCTTTAGCATTCAACCTACCCCATAAATATCGACCCTCAATGTTCAACATGCCATAACCATCCCGATACAGTATATGCTATGATATATGATGGCATCATTGCAAATCACGCAGAAAGTCATGAAAACAGCAAGATTTTAATCACTGATATTTATGAGGTGGGTTTGGGCATACTGAATGCTACAGAGTTTTAAAAAAAAAAAAAAAAAAAAAAAGGGGTGGGGGGGAGCTTCCAACAAGACTTGAACTTGCATCTGCTTATTGAGAGCCCGATATTTCATGAACGTTAGCACAACTAGGTTGGCCACAGAATATCAATGACTATGTGGAGCTGAAATCTGCTGCCATTTTTCTATGAGATCCTCTCCAATCTTTTGCCTTTTTTTTTTTTTTTTAAAACAGTCATTTATTTTCTTTTATTCATATTTAGTTTGTCTCTTTCTTTTATTTCATACCATTGTCTATGATACTGGAATGAAGTCTAGATATGAAGCAGGTCAAAACATTTGTCCCATTTTCAGGAGATGAAGCCTTCAACCCCCAAACCCCCCATATCTACATGTCACAGTAACATAAATTTCTTTCAATTCTCCAAGAACAAGGGCAAGAATTTTTCTTTTCTTTATACATATTTTAAATTGACTGCTAGTCTCACCCACCTACATTACTCCATACAGTTTTCCTTTCATGTGTTTATTTTTTTAAATATGTAACAAATAAGCTTATTGTAAAAGGAAGATAAAGATATTTAAATATTTTTAATCAAATAACTTTTAAATAAGGCTTAATAATAAATTTAAATATTCAAAAAATTTAAAATAAAAAATGAGCTTGCAGAAATGTAGCAATAACATGAGAAGCTTAAAAAAACTTGTGACTTGATCACCAGTAATAAAATGAGAAGTGTAAAGAGGCTTGTTGTGACTTGATCACCAGCAATAAAATGAGAAGTGTAAAGAGGCTTGTTGTGACTTGATCACCAGCAATAAAATGAGAAGTGTAAAGAGGCTTGTTGTGACTTGATCACCAGCAATAAAATGAAATGCTTAAAGAAACTTCAGAGTCTGTCTATATTTCTGAGATGAGGTATTATGTACAGTATTTACATTAGTCGGACTATTGTCCTCATCTTTGTCGCCAAATTTGTCACAACGTTTCGGCCGTTGTATGCTCTGGCCTTCTTCAGGTGGTTGGAATTTTGAACCGAACCCTTTATTTCGATCACTGGGGTAGACTGTTCTAGTTCCACGTGCCATGTTTGATGGATGTCAGTTATCAATTATCTCCTGCTAATTTCCCCTCTGAAAGTTCTCCACTGCCTTAACCGGGTATTGAACTCACACTCTTTGGGTCTGTCACTGGATCTAACCAACACCTTTATCCACTGTGCCATGTGTCCTTGAAGAAGAGGGTTAAAGAAACTTGTTGTCACTTGATCACCAGCAATAAAATGTGAAGCTTGAAGAGACTTGTCACATGATCACCAGCAATAAAATGAGAGGCTTGAAGAGACTTGTCACATGATCACCAGCAATAAAATGACACATAAAGAGGCTTGTTGTCACATGATCACCAGCAATAAAATGAGAAGCTTGAAGTGATTTGTTGTCACTTGATCTCCAGCTACATCAAACAGATAATCCTGATATTAGAACACAATGAGTAAATTAACAGCATCATCACCATCATAATCAAATCTGATTAAACCCCGTGATTAGTATATTGTAAGAGTATGATGCCTGGTCTTTGAAAGGATATTTTGGGGGCATCTGGCTGACAAGCTTGTCTCACGAGACCACCTTCTAGGTTAGTTTAGCCATTAACAAACAAAACCACAATCTGTTATATCGCGAATGGCTTTGTTTCAGCAGCTGACAGGGCATTTGAAAGGGTTTGAAAAGCTGGGAAAAATGTGTTGAACTTTGCAGAACGCTAAAAAATTATGGCATGCCCTCGTGTACCAAAATACAATTGTTGGTATGATTAATTTATTTCCTTAAATTTCTCCAACTCACTCCACAACCCAGCATGGCGCTTACTTGATTTTCACCCACAGAAGAATTACCTTGTTCCATATTCTGAAAAAAAAAAAAAAATATGGTAATATTCGCTCACAAAAAAGAATTATCCTTAGAATCCAAAATGTCTTTTGGCTTTGAATAATCTGTAAACGATTGGTAAGTCACAAAGAAACAAACCAAATCCAGCGACATTTAAGCTCAAATGTTTAGTTGAACTAGAATATTTATTTTATAGGTTGAAAAATTTCCCCTCCAATATGACTATTCAAGATGCGATTTTTTTTTTTTTAGTACCTTCAAGCAAAACACACCATAAAGTCATCCAAATCCCAGACCAGTTACAAAGGATAGGAAGTTGTGGAAAGCCATGATCCCCCCCACCCATGTTCTGAAGGGACATGGAACATGAATGAAAAAGTGCCTTTTCTATAAATACTTTTATGGTAATTGTTCTGATTTTCCTCTTTGGTACCTAGACTTTATGAATTTAAGCACAGTACTAGATTGGTAGCAAGGTCTTGTTATTTTAGAGTTGAAATGGCTAGATGTAACCGTAAGTTCTATGCTAACAGTTTCTTCTCTTACACTTTTTGTTTGTGGAACTCTCTTCTGGCTCCTTGCTTCCCAGTCTCATTTAATGAAATAGCCAGCCACCCCCATGAATGATTACACTATACGTAGTAAGTACCTATAAAGTCAACTGTCTACGAGAGACTTGAGGAAGAGTGAGAGCCAGACGACGCAAGCACATCCAACCTTCCAATTAGTGGCACTCACTACTAGATTGACCTGTGTGTATAACTGTACTGTATTTCATATTGTACTGGTTGTGTGCAATAAACCTTTCTTCTATTATCTACCTGGTGTTAAGTATTTATTCTTTAGCACAGAAAATAACACAGTCAACATTGACCTACAAAGATTTCAATCCAATATCCTTATCTTTTGTCTTAATTCCAGTTCTTTTATTGTTTTCTCTCCTTAATAATGTTTTCTTTTCATATTGTCTCACACTCAATAACCCCCTCGAGTCTTAGTGGCTTTATTGTCTTGCTTGAAGTGAAATAATTAAAAAAAAAATTATGTATTTAGTCCAAAACTTTTTGCACACCAGTTTAAGGTGTATGACCAGCAAGGTATGTTTTCAACTACTGCTTGCTGCAACTCTGCCAAGCTCTATAACTGTTAGTTTGGATGTTGAGTAGATCGACCCTCCCCTTTATATAAATACCAGTGCACATTTAATATTTGTGCTGATTATCCTATTTAAATAAGCATTTCTTATGCTGGCCAATGAATATAATCTTTAATGACTAAACTAAAAATAAGGTAAAAATGCAGACCCACACCCAACCACCATCTCTCATGTGTGTACATATTTTTGGACACTTATTCCTTCGTTGAATGAATCTATTTACAGAAAGGGAATTTAGTTGGAAAGATTTACAGAAATTTAAAGCTGATCTTAACTGGTTTTTAATTTTTTCGAAATCTTAAAATATAATTTAAACATTTAATATATATTTTATTTTTAAACCGATAACCTTCTATGGCAGTGGTTCCCAACTGATTTTGGGCCATGCCCCACTTTGATATTTCTAAAATTCTGGTACCCCCTGTAATGCTCACTAAATGCTCACATGGGCTCTTCCAGCAACATGCATCACGCCCTCTCTTTTGTCGACCAAGACACGCGAGAGTGGGGAGACGGGAAATACCCTGTAATGCCAATTACACATGTACGTACATACACACGAAATGTTTTTAGGTATGCATTTAATGTATTTGCATTTAATGTATTTGCATTAACATATACAGACTCATTAGAAAACAATTCACTGTTAATAACTCATTCTTGAATTGCCCCCTTATTCTGTTGGTATAGTAAAGCCGAAGTGCACATCCTACGCGTCCCATCAAAATATTACCATGCCCCACCAGTGGGGCATGCAACCTATGTTGGGAATCATTGCTCTAAGGTCATAGGGGCACCACATGTACTGCGGCAACAATAGCAGTGGGCAAGATAGCCTGACAGCGCCCCCCATTCCAGGCTGGTTTTGAATTCAGTTTTTCCTTCTCCTATACCAGTTGCCACTCAAGGCTATCAGACCCAATCTATCCTGCTATTTACCCTTAGCTCGGGTGAGAAGAGAAAGATTCATACTTTTCTCAAGGGTATTAGCACTTAAGTGAATGTAATGAACTTGACTGGAATTCAAACTCAGCTCTCTGATTCCAAACCAATATCCATTACTCCACCTGACCTATTTTTAAAGGTCAGTAACCAGAGGAATCAAATCAACTGAAAATTTAATTTTAATCTGTGTAAAATTACACTCTGAATCGGAAATTAAAATTAGAATATTTTATTTTGATTCAAATGTTTTTAATTTCTATCTTAATAAAATATTCTGTACACTTTGAGGTTGTGAAAAAATATCTGTGATAATTTAATTTTTTTTTTTTTTCTGCATTAAATGTTTTTCAATATTTTGATTGCTTAACAATTCTGAATTGTTATTCTTCAATAATTGTTTTAATAATTGATACATATAAAGTTTAACAAGGAAATTTCAAGATGAGTTTGCTGCCATGATTAAAATAATAAAATGGATGCATTTTGTATGCAATATGCATGTATTGGGGGTCATTATTCAACATTTTTACCAAAATAATTTGGAAGTGTATAAAACACAATTTGAAGGCGATGTGGGCCAGTTGATAATAAAGATTTTTGTTGATAAATATGATTTATCAATCAGTAGGTGTTAGAAACAAAGAAAATAATACTGAACTGTTATGTAATATCAGTCCTCCTGTATGGCAGTGAATGCTGGACAATCTCCTCACAGATGAAGAAGACAATTGAAGTGACAGAAAGGATGCTGAGAATACCATGGAAACAAAAAGTACGCTCATACTTAATATCAGGAAGAAATAGTTGAATTATGGCACATAATGAGGAAAGAGAGCTAGGAAAATTTGATACTCACAGGGCAGATTGAAGGTAAGAGAGACAGATGAAAGCAATACGCAACCTACCTGGCAAGCTTGAGTGAATGTATAACAGAGCAGGGTTTGGGAGAGATGGCAAAAGGACAAAAGTTATTAAGAGCTACAAAGAACAGGAAATTGTGGAGAGCCATGATCACTGACATCCTCAAGGGATATGGCATATAGAAGAAGAAAACATTGGTAGTCAATTTTATTACAATACTAGCCACCATCAAAGTGACATTGAGAAATGTCTTTAAATATTTTTTCTTTTTATTTATTTATTTTTAATTTGGTATTATCTGCATTCCCTCTCATGCAGATGGTTGGATTTAAAGTGAGTTTTTTTTTTTTTATAATCAGTATCACTTCATGCAAGACAGTAAAGCCACTAAGGCACAAGGGGTTACTGTGGAAGAATTAGAAACGGAAACATTGCTAAGGAGAGGAAACAAAAGAATAATTAGGGGGGACAATAGGCAGCAATTTTTTTTTTTTTCTAATCATTTCACCCCAAGCAAGGCGAGAGTGCTACTAGCACGCAAAGGGTTACAAAGAGTGAAAGTAAGAGTAAAGAGGGGTTTTGAGGAAAGGATAAAGAGAAGGACAGGGATCAAGATCAAGGCATCAGAAAATGGTGATTAACATTATATTTAAAGTTTTGAAGATTATACTTATCTGGGAAGAAAGTAAGAGGAAGGGACTTCCATTGTCAGGAAGTGTGAGAGAATAATAGACTGTTCTGTTTTGATCTGTGAGAAGACAAAATACATCAGACACTACTTGGTTTCAGTTAGATAATGAAAGAAAGAAAAAGAAACTTCTTAAAATAATGACCAGCATTCATATTTATGATTGTTATTGCAATATTTTGTTAAAGTTGTTAAGCTCAAATATTTAACCCTGTGATAGGGGAATTTCTACAGATATTTTATTGACATAGAACTCTCCATTAGCTTACTTGGTCATTAACTGAAGAATTAAGAGCCATCAGAAATTTCAAATAGAAAAACTGACCTTTTGAATAGTTAAAACTAGTAATACTAATTTGATTTTTATGACTTCTGTACTAAGTTCTATAAGTTCTGTACTCATCTTAAAAGAAGAAAAATGTTACTATAAAACTTGTGTACTTATCTTTTTTTAGTGCAAAGTCAACAGCAGGGTTGCTGGATTGGCCTACTTTCAAAAGACCAGCATTACTAAATTTTTGACATTTCTACTTGCAATTTTTGGAGCTACTTTTAAAATAAGCTGTGCTACTTATAAAAAAATTTAATCGTGTCGGGCTTTCGTACATAGTCCACTCTGGTAACTACTTCTATGTACCCCTTCATGAAGTGAGTGTTCATGGCTCTCCACAAGTTCCTATCCTGTTCAGCTCTGAGTAATGTTTACCTTTTTACCATCCATCCCACCTACCATACATTAGGCATCTGGCCTGCTGCCACCTTTTTCCTTTTGCTTTCAAAATGTCCTGTGAGTGTTGAATTTTCCAAGCCCACTTTCCTCATTATGCATCCCAGAAATTTTACCCTTTTTCTTTCTGATTCTGCATTTACTTCCTGGTAAAACTGCATGTAAATCATCAGTATTTTCTTAACAAACAAGTAAGCATTAAAAGGAGATTTGGTTACAACCAAGTTATAAACAGGTCTCCCACTTTTTACCATAGCAGATGCCATACTTTTATCTGCTTAAGAAAATATACCTGGCAGCATGCTCACCATATTGGCTGACTTTTGAAAGATCACTGCTAGTAAATTGTGAATTTTATTACTTTTGACTGTTGGGGCCTACTATTAAAATAAAGTAGGCTATCTTGGACTGGTACTACTAAGCAAACCATATTTTATATGTAACTGAATTCATTACTTGTAGATCATCACTATTTGATAAAAGAAAGAAGTGGATATTAAATGAAGAGTCTTCACTTTCTTCCACATTAGATCCTACACATTTCTAAAAAGAAAATATACTTGGACATAGACTTGCCAAATTGGTCAACTTCTGAAAGGCCGTTGCTATTAAATTTTTAATTTCACTACTTGCATATTTGGGAGCTACTTTTTAAAATAAAATCAGCAATCTTGAGCTGATGATGAAAAGAAAGTAAATTGAAAATTTAAAACAAAGAATATCCTCATGTGGCAAGGTTGCCCCGTTGTAGTTCTAGCACTATAGGCTGATTCACCCCACACCCCCAAATCTATGATATGGAGACCCTCACACTATTAGATGTCAATTCTCATAAGGTATAGTTCATATAAAATGCAAATTTAATTGAAACTTAATTATGTTCAATAATCACACTATTATATCATAAATAATATTGTGAATAATTTCTAATTTGAGGAAAATAAAAAAATGAATGTAGCTATGCCTTTCCAGCCAACTTTGATCTTCAAAAATTTAAATGCAATGCCAATCATTATCTACTGTCTTCTTGATTCCTCTTCTTTTATTGTTCTTGCTCCTTAACAATGTTTCTCTTTTTATTCTTTCACACCCAGTAACCCCTTGTATCGTAGTGGCTTTACTGCCTTGCTTGGGGTGAAATAATTGAAAAAAAACAAAAGAAACAATGGAGTAAAATAAAAAGGAAAGCATTGCTATGTATGCTTTTCTTTATCAACTTCAAACAATAAATTTATATTTTCAGCCATTTTTATTTTTCAAAGTTTTAGCAAATTTAATAGGAATTATTTCATCTGTAAATTTAATTTTTCTAAAGCTTCAAAACATCAAAATTTTGAAGGGAAATTTTCACAAAGGTTACATATTTTAGACGTATAATTTTAAACTTCAAATTAATAAATTAATTTTAAAACAGTTTTGAAGAAATATTCTACACTTGGAGTTGAAATTAGAAAAATTTAAACTTAAGCAATATTTACTGAATGAATATTCCACGACTGGAATATTTAACTCATAGTAAAAATAAAATAATTATTCTCCTGTTGGTTAGATCCTATCACACTTGTGGGTGAGCAATAGATTGAACTATCATACATATCAGAGGTGGCCAAACTGTGGCTTGTGGAAATTTGTTGGCTGAGCTTATTTTTTCATCACTGTCAATATGAAAGGAAAATAAGAAAAATTTCAAGCTTTATCATTATTTACTGAGTATGAATTGAGACCCATTGAATTAAAACATAAGTTTAATGTGTATGTAACAAAAACGTATGTGCAAATTTTGTTCATGTCTTGTGGCTCTCAAACATCTGAATTTTATCATATGTGGCTGTTATATTAATCAAGTTTGGCCACCCTTGAGATATATAAATAAAAATTCAAATAGAAAATTTGCACAGTGTATCTAAATACAGATTAGCAACCTGTCATAATGGGTCATTCCATCTTCAATGAATTGACAGTGTTTTGCAGTAATTTTTAAGATTAATGTCAGTCTTTTTCTTGGTAAAAAATCAAATAATGTAGCCATCTACAATTAAGTACCATATATACTCGTGTATCATGCAACTTTTGAAGACCTAATTTTGAAGCTAATTTTAAGGGGGTTGCATCATACACAAGATATAAAATTAGCATATGCATTGCTGGCCCTGGCTACACCATTGACCAAACTATATATCCATTTGCTGTAGTCAAAAAGTAGAGCTGTATTTAAAATAAACAGGATTTTGATAAAACTGATGTTATACTTAACTGTATCCAATAATAATGCAAATAATGTTTACATATTAGTATCATATAAAATACAAACATAATGAATAGGCATCTTTTCCAGTGTTTATATTCTCGTTGTGTAAATGTGTACAGCCATAAACAACCATGAATGAGAAACAGCTAAACATCTTATAAATGTAAACAATGGAAAAAATGCATATTCACTATGTTTGTATTTTAAAATACGATACTAATATGTGAATATTACATGCATTATTATTGGATACAGTTAAGTAAAGCATCAGCTTTATCAAAATCATGTTTATTTTAAATACAACTGTACTGTTACTAACAATACTTTTATCATTCTCTTTTACTTTTTTAACTTGTTTAACTAGAAGATGGGATAAAGAGATAGAGGAAAAGGGGTGAGTCTATTGTAATTTGGTCTCTCAAAAAAGGAACTCGCATGATATACAAGGTACATGATGAAATTATTTTTTATAAGTGAAAATTTGGGGGTCACATGATACATGAGTTATACAAGTATGTATGATACACCCCATTTGATTTCTTTGAGGAATTAATTTTCTACTCATGTAAATCCACTTTTCTTTACTGTCCTTTAACCAATATCTGCTAGTTACAATTATTATCGGACGGTTTCTGTCTCTTTCCTCATAAATACCCACAAAGACTGCTTCTTCAGTGACTGCAAGTGACACTCCCGCATCTTTGGCCACAAAACTCAATTCTTCCTTTCAAAAAACTTTCTATATGATGACCAGCAAGATAAATTAACTTATTATCGGTCGCTTCAATGACAGGAGATGTGTTGACGACTTTCATAGGAAAACATTAGTATAAGTGCAGAAGATGGCATAAGCACTGAACTTAATCAAGTATAGCCCAAAGTCTTTTTATCTGCAGAGTGCTAATGCATTCAACATTATCACCAAATAAAATGAAAAAGAATTTTGTGTTTTTTTTGTTTTTTCTCAGGCATAACGAGAACAAATGCATTCACTACTTCAAGAGATCAAGCCTTTTCATTTTCAATAGAACTCCTTGTTAACCTGGATAAGCTGTCATCTCATTGTAGATTGCAGATAATATTTTATTAGTTTTAGTTTGCTGAAACTTCCTTCAGCACTTGCAATAGTTGCAATGCAATGCACAAGTTCAGGTAAGCATCAATTGATTCTGAAAAATGTAATAAAAAAAAATCAAGGGTCATTCTTTAGCTCCTTTTTTCTATCCTGAATTTTTGATTCTTGTGGAATTGAGGCAAATCTCTTGACCCCCATGAGGCAATTCTTCTAGTTCAATGTCATCCTTTTTTTTTTTCTTTTTTTTTTTCATGAAGTCATTTGCATTTCGCATCCACATTCCCACTCTTCACTGCATTCAAAAGAGATTCTGAATTTTGAATGAATTTGTAAATCTTGTTCCACTGGAGCTATGAAAAACTGATTATTAATTGTAGACAAACACTAGTCAACAAGAGAGGTATAAAGAAATCCTGTCAAATATTCTTTGGATGTTTGATCACAGGACTTGCAACTAAATAAATGTTCTTTGCAAGGCACTTTCCTCAATGACATTTTTTTTCTACAATTTCACATACCGTAAATACATTATGTCCTAGGTTGTTGGGATGAACAAAAATGAATGAAAATAAAAGACAAGTGTATTTTAACACATAATAAAACAACTTTTATTCATTTACTCCCTGAGAATAGCAAGGATTGTTTGGATTTAAACCATGGGTTCCATGTGCGTATCTGCTTATCACTATGTTGAATTCAGAAGTACTGCAGTCCAACTAGCAGACAAGGGAAATAACTCCATTGTATTTTGAGTTATTGTCCATTATAGGAAGACATACATGATGTAAATACAGCAGAGGCATAGCCATTTTTGCTATAGTCTTTATTGATTTTTTTTTTTTTTTTTTTTAAAGAGCAAAGGCTCAGATAATGTAAGAGACTTCTGCATCTTGGGCTCTTAGATTAGTCAGTTTGTGACAGATGTTAGAGTATACAAGGTCTACTTTGAAATTAATCACAGACTACTTGTTACAAAACTGACAACACTAGCTAACAAAATAGCTTGCTGCCACCTGCATAAACCATGAAAAACGTCTAGATTTAGCATCCGAGACCTTGAAAATGAAAAGGTAAATTTAGAATTTATTAATAAACAATAGTCCAAATTAATATTAATAAATCTTGATCAAAACAACATAGAATAATCCAATAATGTTATCATATCTTCATTAGCTGAAGTGCATGCGAACATTTCAAGAATGAGAAGACTTTATTTGTTGGATGTAATTTACCTACTTTAAATTGTGTTTTAGAGGATTCTGCACAGTCATTGGAAGTTTCTGTAACATTTTTAGGGGAGTTTATTTATATGCAACTAGCAGAGCTACCCAGCCTTGCCTGGGATTTAAAAAGTTAAAAATAAATCTATAACAACAATATCACTTCAAATTCATTTATTCAAACACAAAAATATCCTTTTAACAGTTTTTACACTACAATATTTCTTGGCGGACAATATTCTTTGTCTTTCCTTGTGGAGCATAAACAAACAACAAACTTGACATTGATTAACTTTGGTGATCCTATGGGAACAGGTGTTTCAACATGATGCAACAAATAAAGCCTTTTCATTCATCTCATATAATCATGACTGAACACCTTTGTACTTGCCTGCCAAAACCTTGAATAATTATCTTAATGAATGTTAGAAAGTATATTACTAATGTAAATTGATAAGAGTAAAAACTTTAATCAATTTAAAAGCATTCTTAAAAAAAAAACTGCACATTGCATAAATCTCAACAATCATAATGTCAATTGTAATACCAGAAGATTGCAACAATTGGCTTTTTGTTCACTTAAAACAACATCATCATCATAAGTCCCATAAGCCATTGGAGTTGTAGGGGCACCACACGTACTGCAGCTGCAGAAACAGTAGTGTTTCTTGGGCAAGATAGCCTGAAGTAGCCCAACTCTCTCTGTCTGATTTTAATTCAGAGTTTTCCTTCTCTTAGACAGGTTGCCAACCACAGCTGTAGTACTGTAGTTTAAATAAGTCTGTATTGCTACGACGTCACTTGTACAAATCAAGATACCGCTGGTTCAATTCGCCGTACTTGCTTTCCGAACACGTCACAACGTATATCCGTCTTTCCTTCTGCTCTTTTCACTGCTTCAGCCCTCTTTTATCAGGCCAGCACTGTGGTCGGCCAACCAATCAGCATTCTTTGCTTTTATTCTCAGTTACCCAGGCAAATAGCCTCCTCCAGTTCGACCAATCAGCACACAACTTGCTATTGGTGGAAGCATGCCAAACTGTACAAAAACTCTTGTTACCGCACATACTGCTAGACGTGAGAGTAATGCCATTTTCATGGGGCACACTTGCCAATGTCAAGTGCCGGCGGTTAAGGTAAGACCCTTATTTTCCTATGCACTCAGGCTCGCTTGCTTCTACGGGGCTGTTCACCACAAGAACACAGTCTATCCTGCTATTTACACATAGCTGATGGATGGAGCAAATGATGCTCTTCAGTTTTTGGATTCAGAATTGTCCTTCTAAACTGGTTGCCACCCAAGGCTATAGGACCCTGTCTGTCCTGCTATTTATTCATAGCTGGGAAGAGAAAGATGGATTCATACCTTTCTTAAGTGTATTTGCACGTAAGTGAATGTAATGAACTTGACTAGAATTCAAACTCTACTCTTACCAAATGATAGTTCCAAGCAGAATCCAGTCCATCAGTGATGGTGATTCAGACTCTGTTGCATCATCTCTCGTTACCAAAGGCTTTTTTTTTTTTTTTTGCATGTTGGTAAGAGCATTTCGAATGTTTTTTTTAAGGTGATAGCGCAGTTGTTTGACAGCATTGATTCAGGATCCCCATTTTGTCTTGCACTTTGCTTTCACAGAAATAGGCACATTCTCTAATAGTGTTTTTCAATGAAAGGTCAAAGCAGATAGTAGTTTTTGGTTCAACTTTTCTGTTTTATATATATTGTATAGAAAGGATTAACAAAGCAAAACAATGTAACAGAAACCTCTGAAGACTGTGTACAATCTACCAAAACAAAATTTAAAGTGAATTTAGGTGAATTGTATGGAACAAGTAAAGTCTTTTTATTCATCTCAAATAATCTTGGCTGAATACCTTTTGTACTTGCCTGTCAAAATATTCCAGTTAAAATCACTTCAACTGATTGAAAAGCATCTTCAGTAGAATATGAAACTATAACTAAGTGGATGGTGGTGGGGATCCTACTTTGCTTTTTAAGTCTGTACGTTTTGTATAAGAATGAGAGTTAGGGTATAAATGAAAACATTGTTATTTAAGAAAATATATCATTTTATATAATATAAACAAATTCTTTTTTAAGAATATGAAATAAATTTACAAGGTGTTGAAATTTAAAAAAATTTTTTTTCTTTCATAGAGGAAATGAATGTCAGCTTTTCTGAAAGTCCTCATAAAAAAGTTTACTGTTTCTCTAGAATATTCCCCCTCAACCATAAAAATATTTTTAAAAATACTTACAACAATAAATTAATTGAATAAAATTAATGTTATGAACAACAATTCATAGGTTTACATCCATATCATGTTGAAACATCAGTTCTCATACAATCACCAAAGTTAAGAAAAATCAAGTCTGGTCAGTGCCTACACTGACCGCTTGGGAATACGAGACACTGTAAGCTTTGATGTGCAGGGGGTGTAATGGATAATAGCTTGGAATTGTTAATTGGAAAGCTGAGTTCCAATTCCAGTCAGGTTCATTATATTCACTTGTGCACAAATACCCTTGGGGAAAATTAAGAATCAGCAGCTTCTCCCCTCAGCTATGGATTAATTAGTAGAACTTGTATCAATAAATCATTATTATCTCTAAAAGATTCTTACAATCTAAAGATATTTTCAGGCTTTAAATAACCTGCAAAGGGTTGATAAGCTGTAAAAAATAACCAATCAATCAAGATTTGTGATGAAATAAAATGAATCTCTGATTTTTAAACTCTTCCTAAAATAATCATCATCAAAATTTTATTTGAATAAAATTGGTTCATTTAATTAATATCTAAAGAAAAAACATTTTTACATTATAAAAAAAAAGAAAACAAAAAGCAGTTATTTTGAGTTGGGTGGATTCTACAGCCATAGAAGGAAAAGATCATAGGAGTGAGTGCTATACTGGAAAAGTACCAAAATTTCTTTTTCTAAAATGTTTTTTTTTTTTTTTTTTTTTTTTTCTAAATTTTTGTAATCATTTCACCTCAAAAAAAGTAATAAAGCCACTAAGATACAAAGGATTATTGAGTGTGAGAGAATATGAGGAAAAAAAAACATTAAGGAGAGAGAACAATAAACGAACAGGAATTAAGAAGACACAAGATAACAATTCACATTGCATTCAAACATTTGAAGATCAAAGTTGACTGGAGAGCAAGAATCCAGAAGAGAGTTCTACAATAAATTAAGTGTAGTGGTGGTCAGGGATTAAAAGAAATGTCAAAAACAATGTCAATTGTTATCTACTGTCTTCTTAATTCTTGTTTTTTTTTTATTGTTTCTGCTTCTTAATAATGTTTCTCTTTTTTTGTAATTCTTTCACAATCACTAGCCCTTTGTGTCTTAGTGTGGCTTTACTGCCTTGCATGGGGTGATATGATTTAAATAGATATATATATATATATATATATTTTTAAAAAAATTAAAAATACTGGATTTTAAAATTAAATACATATAAACTAGGGTTAAATAAAAACTTGGGTATTTTAAATCTTTATAAATATTTCAATAGTTAAACAAAAAATTTTTTTTAGATAATGTTAAAAAAATTTTTTAAACAACATCTAAAATATTATTAGTTAGATTTACGTTAAAAATATTCGAACACAGTTGCATTCCATATCACGTGACGTCCGCATCTCACGACGAATGCTACTTGTAAACAAACCTCTAAAAACAGTTATTTCTGAAGAAAGATCGGGGTCGATCTGAAATATCAAATATATATAAAAAAATATAAATAAATACTTTCACAAAAAAAAACATCATTTTTTTTCAATTTGCAACTTTTTAGTTGTTTTTATATATATATATATATATATATATATGTTCCTCACCATTTGATGCAATACTGAGTATCACTGTGCACTATATATATATATATATATATATATATATATATATATCTTAGTAGAACTCAGACATAGCAATCTTCAGGTATGGATTCAAAAGTGACCATTGTAAAATTTAAATATTACTGTTAAAACAGTGGAGCAGTTCATTTAAACACACACACACATATATGAAGAAATATAGTCTTAAAGTGTGCTATATTTATGGGATAAAGTGCTCAATATCAGAGATAGAGCGTGTGTAAGTATAAAAGTGAACATAGAAGTCAACACTTAGAAGCGACAGTCTGTTTCATGCTAGTGCAATCATCAGGCAGCCTGACGATTGCACTAGCATGAAACAGACTGTCGCTTCTAAGTGTTGACTTCTATGTTCACGTATATATATATATATATATATATATATATATATATATATATATATATATATATATATATATATATATAACTGAACTTTTTTTTTTTTTTTTAAATATATATACTTTCATTAATTATATCTATCTCCAGATGGGTCTATTTGTATATGTATTGTATGATATTATTTTTGAACTTGTATATGCAAGTGTTTATATATTTGCTTATATTTGTTGTGTGAAATTTTCTGGCTGTATTTATCTATTTATTTATTTTCCAATTTTTTTTGTTTTTTATATGCGTTTTGGATATATAATCTAGCTGATTTCATTTAGATTCTTTTTGTTTTTTTTCCATCACTTTTGTTAATAAACATCCTGCAATAAAACATCTTTTGCCTTGCATATATATCCCATAATAGAACATCTGTCAAGAAAGGTAAAACATTGCAAGAACCTGGACGCAAATTTACTGGGAATGATCCAGTGATTAGAACACTTCCCAAACATTTTCGTCTTAGTGAATTGATTTTTTTTTAATTAGAGTAAAAAAAATTTTTAAATCCAAGTTGTGGTCAGTCAAATTACAGTGAACAACTAATGCATTTAATGTATTCTTTTCTAAAAGATCACTTTCATGTTAATTTAATCTTTTATTTAAATTCCTTGAGGTTTCTTCAATTTATTCCTTGTGGCAACTATTACAGGTAATAGTCAAGTCTTTCAAGTTTTAGCTTATTTTGTTTTGTATTAATTAAGCCTTTTATTGTTTTAGATGTAGTTGTGACAAATTTTATGTCAATTCTTTTCAATTTTACAGGGTGTAATGGGTAAATTGTTGCATTGTTTGTGTTTGAGTTTGTTGACTGCATTGTATATTAGGGTCAGTTGGGCACAGTCTGTGAGAAAAAGAGCACTATGACGCAATTCAGTCTGCCAGAAATTTGGATAGGGCATGCTGTCCTGTTTGAAATTTGCACTGGAAGCTTCAATATGAACATGTCAGAGTGTTTGGGTGTCAATCTGAGAACAGTGCAGAGGATTCAGAAAGAGTTGAATGATATAACCAGTCAACATCATGGTGTTTGAAGTGATCACTAGTGATGGCAATGTTATGCCTCCATTCATCTTCCCACAGGGCCTCAGACTCAACATGGAGGACTATATCAAGTGTCTTGAGGAGGTAGTACTACTCTGGGTCAAGAGCGTGGCTGCTGGAAGACCCTACATCTGGCAACAGAACTCTGCACCATACCACACAAGCAAGAAAACCTAGTTATAGCAGTAAGACAATTTCTTCGACCACATCACTCTGGCCACCAAACTCCCCAGATTGCAAACCCCTTGATTATTATATGTGGGGCACAGTTGTGCGAGAGAGCAACAAAACTCCTTGTAACACTGAAGATGAACTGAAGGCAAGGATTATGGCAACATTCACCAAATTAAACAAGGAGACCATCCAGAAGAGTTGCAGGAGATTCCAAAGTCGTCTGGAGGCTGTGGTTGAAGGCAATGGCAATTTTATTGAATAAATTTACTCTTTAGTATTTCAAAATATTTTTGTGTAATTTTGGTAAATATATCTTTTTGGAATTCCATTTCTTAACACTTGTTTCACAGTCAGACTTCTACCAGTATTAATGTTAATCCCACTCCATTAACATGGGCATAATCCATGTGTACTGTGTCCCAAGGCTGGGACTCTTTAGGCCATGTATGTGTTTCTGTCTGTTTAAAATTTCTTCCTTCATTGCACATTTTACAACTTTATATATATTCTACATCTTTATATATATTCTACATCTTTTTATAATTTTGCTCCTTTGCTGGTGGAACCACTATGTCTCCATTACAAATTACACCTTTTTCTATGGTTAACTTGTCTCTAACCTCTTTAAAATGCCTTTCTGCTCATAAGCAATTATTCCATTTATTATTTTTTATCCTGACAATATACCATTCAATATGAGATTTCACTTCGTATCCTCAGCTAATTTGTCTATCGACAAAATATCAGTTTCAATCCAGTGTAAGAAAGTATCTTTGAATTTTTCCTCCTCTTTCTCACTTTCAGAAGTAATGAACCTCTATCTCAACAAAGCGTCTACATGCGGAATGGTATTGCTTTTCACATACTCAATATCAAAGTCAAATGCTAAAGCCCATCTTAGAATTTTAGAAGACGTTACCTTATGAAGTTCTTTCCTAGGATTAAATATGAATTCTAAAGGTCTATGTTCAGACCTTAGTAGGAATTTCTTTCCAATCAAAGTCTGACAAGCTCTATTTGTCATCCATATTATATATATTATGGCCAATACTTTTTCCTCAATATTTGAATAGTTCAATTTGGCTTTTGGTAATTTTCTTGAAAGATACACAATAGGAAGACCATCTTGATTTAATATTCCCAAAATTGAGTGTTCACTTGTATCAATTGTTACTACTATTTCCTTTCTAGGGTTGAATATTTTTACTACTGGCTTCTTTGCCAGAATAGTTTTTAAATTTTCAAATGCCGCTTGTTGTTCTTTTGTTCAAATAAATTCCACATTCTTTTCTCTTATTAAAGCGGGAAAGGGTTCTGTCAATTGAAAGTGTTGCTCTACATATCATCTGTAGAAATTTACAAGTCCTCAGAAAGATTTCAATTCTTTTTTGTTCTTAGGTACTCCTACTTTTAATATTTTGTCAATAATTGATCTGGTGATATTCCTTCCTTAGATATGGAATATCCCAAAAATGATAATTTTTAGTGTTGTGCACACATTTTTTTTAATAATTGTTAATCCAACATTTTTTTAACTTATTCAAAACCAAACTCGTTTTTCATTTTAGTTCTTCATTATTAATAGCACCAACACAAATGTTATCCTGTTAGCATGTTGTATTTTTTATATCACTACCAATAACTTGTTCTATAGCCCTTTGAAAAATCGCACTTGCGGTTTTAATTCCATATGGCATTCTTTTCCATCTTAATAAGCCTATTGGCATATTTATTGCTATGACTTCTTTAAAGTCTTTGTCAGAAGATATTTGATGGTATACCGACTTTAGATCAATTTTAGAAAATGTTTTCATACCCGCAAGGGAGTTCAAAGCCCAATGGGGACAGGATATGTATCTGCACATTATGGTTTACACCTATTTTGTAGTCACCACAAATGCACAGTCCCCCCATCTTTCTTTCTTAAAATTACTAATGGGGAGGCCCATTTACTCCCTCCTGGTGGAACTCTTTCAAGTAAATCTTGTTCCAGTAATTTTTTTTAGTTTTTCCACAGCTATTCGTAGTAGATGGACTGGCACTTTTCATGCCTGAAAATATGAGGGGGAGATATTTTCCTTTAGTCTTAACTTTGCTTCATAGGTTTTTAACATTCCAGCCTTTACTTTGTTTACTAATTTTGTCAAATTTATGTTCAATACATCATTTCCTATTAGACCATGATTCTTTTCACATATAATTGGTAATACGTCAATTTTTTTAGTTCCATGTAGGCTTCGAAATATCCTAATGTTTTTATCACAGATCCATTGAACTGATACAATTTGACAAGGCTTTTCTTTAATCTTGGTTTTCCGAATTTCTTCCAGAAATCTCTGGATATAAACGGCACATCACTTCCTATATTTAGTTGCATGTCCAATAAAATATTATTGATTCAAATTTTTAATAAGCCTTTTTCTTTTCAATGAAAAAACATCCATGCTTATTTCCTCTTCATTTTGTTGGACTGTCTCTGTTTTTCTTTTTGGATTTACACATGCATTTAAAATGATTCACATTTTTTTATATGTCGGACACTTGTTTTTTCTTTGATGTTGATATCCACAAAAGGTACACCTTATTATTTTATCTTTTTTCTTTATCGCATATGTGTCCATTTCCTCTATCAGATCTGTAACTTTTGTTTTATTAAGTCTTCAAATTAATTCTTGTTGCTGAAAAAATTCAATGCACTCTTCTAGTGACAACTTTCCCAGTTATAAATGCATTAGTCATTTGCTGATATTCCTCATTTTGAAGGCCGTTTACCAATTTTATTTGGAATAAATCTTCTTCAATTGACAGGTTTTCCGATCCCAGTTTCTCAAATTCATAATAATTAACAGCCTGTTTTAAATGAAGAACATGTTCGATAACTAGTTCATTCATTTTCTGAAAAATATTCATAAACGTAGCTCTCTCTGCATTGGCTAGTTTTTTCTTTCATGATATGATTTTCGTCATTAGTTGACTTATATCGTCAAACATCATTTCCTCCTACTGTCTTGGGTGTGCAATTGCTGATACTTTTATAATGGCTTTACAACCAGCAGTTGGCAAGAAGAGATCAGTTATTTGGTTTTTCCTCCAACTTCAAATCCTTCAGCTTTTTTGTTCGAGCTTTTGCTGCTAGTATCCGAAGCCACGCTTGTGCATATTTGTAATTATCCAGTGATAATTGTTCGTTTGGTTCTTTAGATATCGCCACCGCCATTGTAGCGTAGTGTTACTGACTCACGGGAAGTAGTAGGCACTCATCTGCCTCATGAGTAATAGCTGTAGCTATTTACGGTCTTTGTAATTTCATATTTAAATAAGTCACTTCACTATTGGTAGAGAGAGATTTATCTTTGATTGTGCTAGATGCTTTTTTTTTTTCTTTTCTTTTTTTTTCTTTTTTTTAAGCATTTTTCAATTGGGTGGTTGGTGTCAAGGGATTTTATATCTAGACTGGTCATAAGTTTGTCAGTCATTTGTTTTCTTTAGTTTTTCAACTAGGTTGCCTGAATTTTTTAATATGTGAATGGGCTGGTTGTTTCAAGGAGAGTGGGGTAATATTTTTGTTATGGCTTTTACTAATTTGTGAAGAGTACTAATATATATATATATATATATATATATATATATATATATATATACACACACGTATGTATGTAAGCACACTCATATGATGTATATTATTATAATAGATGTTTGACAATTTAACAATTGGTTGAGGTTCCCCGAGTGCTGCTAAAATCCTCCCTTACCCAATTGACTTATTCTTGAATGCTTAGCATTACTAAGTTTTGAATTTCACAACTTGTAACTTTTAGGGCTACTTTTTAAAAATAAGCTGGGCGGTCTCAGGTTACTAATGAAAAGAAAGTCAATTTAAAAATTAGTTGCACCGGAGTCTAATTTGTGGCCCAATTTGGCAACCCTGCTTGACACTACATTTACAGATGCAATTTGTTCATTTTGTAAATGGCAAAATAAAAACACTCATTTTCTGAAATAATATGAGAATAAATACAGGGTGCGATGGATAAATTGTCGCCATTTTATATTTTTAATTTTGTGCATGTGCATTGTTTGTTTTTGTTGACTGCACAGTATAGTAGGGTCAGTTGGGCACCATCTGTGAGAAAAAGAGCACCATGATGCAAATCACTCCTTCAGGAAATTTCAAAACGGTTTTCTATACTGCTTAGAATTTGTGCCAGAAGCTCTAATATAAACATTTCAGAGTGTCTGGGTGTCAATCTGAGTACAGTACAGAGAATTCGCAAAGAGAGGAGTTGAATGGTGATTATTACAAAGGTGTTTGAAGTGATCACTAGTGATGGCGATGTTATGCCTCCATTCATCTTCCCATAGAGCCTCAGACTCAACATGGAGGCCTACATTGAGTGTCTTGAGGAGGTAGTGCTACCCTGGGTCAAGAGAGTGGCTGCTGGAAGACCCTAAGGCTGGTAACAGGACTCTGCGCTATGCCACACAAGCAGGAGAACCCAGTCATGGCAGTCAGACAATTGCTGTGACCACATCACGCCTTATATCTCTCTCCATCTAACTCCCCAGATTGCAAGCTTTTTGATTATTGTGTGGGGGGCGCAGTTGCGCGAGAGACCAAGAAAACTCCTTGTAACACTGAAGATGCGCTGAAGGCAAGGATTATGGGAGCATTCACCAATTTAAACAAGGAGACCATCCAGAAGAGTTGGAGGAGATTCCAAAATCTTCTGGTGGCCATGATTGAAGCCAATGGTGATTTTATTGAATAAATTTACTCTTTAGTATTTCAAGGTATTTTTGTGTAATTTTGGTAAATATATCTGTTAAAATGAGACACCAGTGTTATTTACATTTCTGCATAATTTAGACGACAATTCATCCATCGCACCCTGTAAATAAAACCTTAAAAATAATAAGAGTTAAAATAAACCGTGTTGCTAGTGTGGACTATTTTGAAAGCAACACACTACAAAATTTTGAATTTCCCTACTTGTGACTTTTGGGGCTACTATGAAAATGAACTTGACTTTTAATAAGAAAGTCAGTTCAAAATTTAGTAAATGCTAATATAATCCAATTCACTACTTGTAGCCTATCAGTATTTAGTTAATAAAGTGGATATTAAAAGGGGGATCAGTTTTGTTTTATAGCCAAGTTATAAATTGATCCCAAACCACTTATTTGTTTGGCAGAAGAGAAGCAGCCTTACCAGGTTGTCCTCCATTTTAAATCCCACCATTAGTAAATTTGAATTTTCCTACTTTTAATTTTAGGGGATACTCTTTAAAATAAGCTAGGCTAATTTGGGTTACTAAACAGAGGACGGAAACTGCAACACTAAGATCTGAAGACGTATTGAGATGGCCAAAGACGCATTCCAAAAGCTAAGCAGTGTATTAAGAGACAGAAAATTTCATTAGAAACAAAGAAAAGAGTACTGAACTGTTACATGATATCTGTCCTCCTGTATGGCAATGAATGCTGGATAATCTCAAAGATGAGGAAAAGACTTGAAGCAACAGAAATGTGGTTCTACAGAAAGATGCTGAGGATACCATGAACTGAACATATGAGCAACAACAAGGTTTTGGAGGAACTGAAAACAAAAAGGAAATTTATACTTAACATCAGGAAGAGGCAGTTGAAATTTTTGGGGCACATAATGAGGAAGGAGGGCTTGGAAAACCTGAAACTCACAGGGCAGATTGAGAGAAAGAGGGACAGAGGAAAGCAGTGTGTAACATACTTGATGAGCAGGAGTAAATAGATGATAGAACAGGCTTTGGAAGAAATAACAAGAAATGACAAAACATATTAAGAGCTGCAAGGGACAGGAAGATGTGGAGGGCCATGATCAACTACATTCTGAAGGGATATGACATATAAAAGAAGAAAATGAGAAGAAAGTCAATTCAAAATTTAGTAGTTTTTCAAATGTAGAACTATTTGCTATTTGGTAGCTCAATCTGGTAATCCAGTATTTTAGTTAATGACTAAGTAGATATCTCACTTTTTACCATGGTAGATGCTATAAATTTCTCTGTTTAAGAAAATTTACCTGTATGTAGGCCTGTCAGCTTGACCTCGATTTGAAAGCTCACCACTAATAAATTTGAATTTTGCTTCTCGTGACTTTCTGGGCTACTTTGAAAAGAAAGTCAATTCAGAATTTAGTAGTACTGGGTTTGCTACCTGCTAGCTCAATCGGGCTACCCTGGTGAAGAGTGTTGCTTAAAGATTCCAGTATTTTAAAACTGTGCTATTGGTTTTTATGACTTGATTTTCATAGTTATGAACTACTTCAGAAACTTGAGATATTGATAAGAGCTAATTGAAAACGGCAGTTACTCCAGTAATCACGATAACAAAATTTGAGCTTTTTCTGTCTCAAATTTTACTTGTTATATACAAAAATAATCATTTTATGTGGTGGCTCCAAACTAAAGATAGTCTTTGTTTACATTAGGATACGAAACTGAACAGATATGTATATTTTGAGAATCAGGAAAAGTCTGTGTTCAAAGGCACTATTCAGGCTTTGTTTGACCAGGAGGTTCTTTGTGGCCAAGAGGTCAAGTCACATTAGATCTAATGATGGTTTCCCCTAGGTGATGAAGGTTTGAATCCTGCCAGAGTCCACATATTTTTCTAATAAAATTTCTCAAATATTCAGGCTGGTAGATGGAAATAAATATGCTGTTTAATAAATAAATAAAAATGGAGCATCTACTCAATTATGGGTATCCATTAAAAATAATGTTTAAGCAATAAATTATAATATATCTGATTAATAAATGAAAAATCCATTTCTAAAAATATATATATCATATTTTCCGGCTTACAAGATGCTGTGGCTTGGAAGACGTGCCCTAATATTGGAAAGAAATTTCTAAAGAAAAAAGTCATTCTTATACGACAACACATTCAACCTGCATCCCTCACATACTGGCACCACGTATTGTTCACATTAATCACTTGAACAATTTTGTTTGTATGGCAATGACATACTGGTCAAGAGCAGAAAGGCTTCTGCCACTGCTAGAAAACACAGCATGTTTAAGATTGTGGCTTGGCTCCAGGAAGGTTTATAATCTTGAAATACTTGATGTTACATCAGATAAAAGGCTGAATTAGATAGCTAACATTATAGCATAATGACTCAGCATACAAATCCACATCGCTATCAATCAAGCCAATTAGGTGACCATCCAAGCTTACTTGAACCTGGGTGTTGCCTTACATTCATCTCAGAAGACACTCACATATTTTTCAGGGTATTTTAGGGAAAAAAAGTGTGTCTTGTATACCAGAAAATACAGTATATATGAAATCTTAATGGATGAAATGCACCAGAAAAAAACCCTTTCCAGTTTATCATAGGCTTTCCTACCGCCTGGTCAACACTCCTCCCCCTTCTCTTGGACATGAGTAGAGGCTCACACCTTGTTTCTTGTTTAGGAAGGGGTTCCTAGAACTCTCTCTCTGGCCTCTGTACTAGTGCTGCGGTGTTTCTCCCATGATGTGTGCAGTCTGTGGCATTACCTCTTCATTCTGAGGGTACACGGTTGACAGTTTCCTGGTTGCTGTTTCCGACTGGTAGTTAGGAGCCCTAACTCTTGCATAGCATCTTGAGTGGCCACTCTGATCAACAATTGTATAATACTGGGGTATCTGTAGTGCCATGTCGCGCATGGAAAGGTGTCCCTGCAGTCAGCTCGGTGGGCAACCCTGAGGCCACATTATGATGCAGGCTGTGCCAACTTCTCTCTGCCCACGTCACGGTCGATAACCGTCTGCTTCTTTTACTTCAGGCCTTCTCATCTTCCAACCATAATTCCACATGATGACTTACAAAGATCAAAAAAGTAAACCTAAACCAGCCCTTCAAAAATCAACTAAACCTCTCAACATTTCGTTCTCCAACATCCGTGGCATTAGAACCAACTTCTACTGTGTTGAATCTTTCCTTACTGCAAACTACCAGGATATACTGGCTCTGTGTGAGACCAATCTTGACTCATCTATCCCCTCCTCTGATCTCTCGATCCCCGGCTACCTTCCTCTCCTCAGAAAAGACTCTCTAACCCACATGCATGGCCTTGGTGTCTACGTCAAGGACCGTCTCCCTCTGGCTAGAGAGTTGACTCTCAAATTGCCAAACCATTCGTACATGTGTCTCCAGCTATCTCAATGCTGTAAGCTATCTCTTCTTCCTTTATTGCTCTCCATCCTCTCAAGACTGTGGAATACTTGATAGCATTTCTGACAGCATAGACAAGGCTCTCTCTCTCCATCCGTTCACTCACATATTTGTGTTTGGCGATTTTAACGCCCATCATAACAAGTGGCTTAAGAATGCTACTACTGACCTCGCAGGCATTCATACACTTAATTTTTCAGTTTCTCAATCCCTCACGCAGATAGTTGACTTCCCCACACGTTTTGCCTACAACCGGGATGGTAAGGCCTCTCTTCTCGATCTGTGTTTTACCTCCATCCTCGAGTCTTATAGTGCCACATAGCTCTGCCCTCTTGGTAACTCCGATCATGCTGTAGTGTCTGTTAACATCTCCTTCAACCCCACCCCCTGCAAAGAGCCTCCTACCACTAGAATTGACTGGGACTCGTTCCGTGATTTCCTCCGCAATGTCCCCTGGGATGTTGTATTTAAGCTCCCCGTTCAAGAATGTGCTTCTGTGATCTTATCCTGGGGTAAAGCTGGCATTGACGCTTTCATCTCCTCAAGGAAATTTAAGGTCAAATCGCGCACCTCCCCTTGGTTCTCCGCTGCTTGCTCAGCCGCCATTGCCCATAGGAACCACTTCTTCCACCTATTTCGTAGCGACATGTCCAACTGCAATAGACGTCTCTTTGCCTCCACCCGTAACGAGTGTAAGCGTGTCCTCAACGAAGCTAAGTCACTATTTGCTGCTCAGATGAAGGAACGTATTGCATCTCACAAATTTGGCTCCAAGGATTATTGGCGTCTCTGCAAGAGCGTACTGAACAATAGCAAACCCTCTATACCTCCTTTGTTCAACCAGTTTGAGGTCCTGACCTCCTCTGCCGACAAGGCTGAATGCTTTGCTTGGAAATTTTCTTTCAATTCAACGCTTGACCCTTCCAGTATACCCATACCCGATTTCTCTCTTAGAACTGAGGCCCTATTGAGCGGGTTACACATATCCCCGTCATTGGTATTGGGCATTATCTCTAATTTAGACCCCCTACAAGGCTAGTGGGGGAGATGGGATACCAGCCATTGTCTTAAAGGAATGCGCGCCTGAACTGGCGCCCACCCTCTCTAAATTATATAACTACTACCTCAAGGAGTCTTGTTTTCCTGACTGCTGAAAGTCCTCATCCATTGTTCCTGTCTTTAAGAACTCTGGCAACCCCTCCGACCCTTCTAATTACCGTCCTATCAGTCTCCTACCCCTCTTCAACAAAGTCTTTGAAGCCCTAATCAATACCGAATTGGTTAACCACCTTACATCTCATGATCTGCTCTCAGACAAGTAATATAGTTTCCGCTTTGCCCGATCTACAGCTGATGTGCTTATGGCCATCACTGAATTTGTCTACCAAGCTCTTCATAATAACGAAGAAGCTTGTGCCATGGCTCTAGACATCTCCAAAGCATTTGATAGGGTTTGGCATGCTGTCCTTCTTCGCAAGCTCCAGGGTTATGGTATTACAGGTTGATTGTTTGACTTAATACAATCATTCCTGTCAAACCGTGAATTGAAGGTCGTTCTCAATGTATTCTCCTCCAGCTCCTATCCCACGAACGCAGGTGCTCCTCAAGGCTACATCCTAGGCCCTACTCTGGTCCTTATCTTCATAAATGATCTTCCTGGCGCCATAGATTCCCAAGTTGGTATCTACGTGAACGACACTACAATTTACTTCTGCCTCAAAAACAAACCTAGTGTCGCTGACAAAATTAACCTGGCCGTTCATCCTGAAAAGGGCCTCCAATCAGTTGTGAACTGGGGCAGGAATTGGCTGGTTAACTTTAACGCCTCAAAAACAAAATTACTATTTACTAATCACCACAGAGATCCTTCCCTGCATCCCATTAGAATGTCTGATGCTCAACTTCTTGAGAGCACCTCTCTGCAGCTGCTCGGTCTCACGCTGACTGCTGACCTGAGATAGAACAAATACATTGAGTCAATTGCTTCATCCACTGCAAGGAAAGTTGGCTCCCTGAAATCGATCCTTCAAATCTACAAATCAACCATTCGCCCTTGCATGGAGTATTGCTGCCATATGTGGTCTGGAGCCCCTTCTGTTTGCCTCAGGGTTCTTGATAAGATCCAGAGACGGATATGCAATGTAATTGGTCCTGATCTAGCATCTTGTCTGCAGTCGCTCTCTCACAGACGTGCCGTCGCCTCTCTCTGTCTCTTCTACTTCAATAGCTTCATATCTCGCACCTCTCGCCTGTGGAACTCCCTTCTTTATTCCTGTTTCCCTGACAACTATAATCTCCAACTATTCAAATGTAATGTCAATCGACATCTCCAGTTGCCTTGATCTATCCACTATCCTTCTCCACATCCTTTCTTCTATCACTCCTATCTGCTCTCGCTCCAAATCTTCTGTAACCCCTTGCATGCTAGTGGCTTCCAACCTTGCTTGGGGTGAAATGCTTAAAAATATATATATATATATATATATATATATATATATATATATATATATATACTCAAACATTATTTTTAGTGGATACCCATATTTGAGTAGAGGCTTCGTTTTATTTTTTTTTAAATAGTGTTTATTTCATCTACCGGCCTGTACACTGAAAAGAGATTAGTTAAGAAAAGATGCCCTTTGTCAGGATTTGAACTTACGTCCCCCTTTGCAGGAGAAACCACCATCTGATCCAGTTTGCTTTGACCACTTGGCTACAGAGTGCTTCACAGTAAAACATGGTTCTTAATTTGCGTTTAATGCACATTAACTCGTTCAAATTTTCTCAAAAGCCATATCTGCTCAGTTTTGTATCTGAAATGTAAACAAGGCAATTCCTAAAGAATTAACAGGTTTTATTTTTTAATTTGCCATATTTCTATTACTTCAAACATTATTTTTGTGTATTTGTGTACATGATGTATATATATGCCTATATTTCTGAGATGAGGTATTATGTATACTATTTACATTATTCAGGCTATTGTCCTCATCTTTGTCGCCATATTTATTACAACGTTTCGGCCATTGTATGCTCCGGCCTTCTTCAGGTGGTTGGAATGTCGAACTGAACCCTTTATTTCACTCACTGGGGTAGACTGTTCTAGTTCCACGTGACATGTTTAATGGATGTCAGTTATCAGTTATCTCCTGTTAATTCTCCTCTGCATTAACTGGGTATTGAACTCAGACTCTTTGGATCCTGTCACTAGATCTAACCAACACCAAATGGAAAGAATAAATATATATTTACAGTGTTTATATTGTCTATTAGCCTGTGCACTTGAGTAATCTTAATAACAAAAATGTGTCCTCTGTCAGGATTTGAACCTGTATCCCTCTTTACAGGAGAAATCATCATCTGATCTATCATTTTTCCCCTCAGTTATTTCCTTGGGAGAGGAAATGTTTTACTTGATGTCAAATATATTTCCTATTATTTACTGTCTCTTACTTAATAAATAAACTTGAGCAATGTTTAACCTTCATACCTGCAAAAAAATGGTGCAACAAAGAATGGTAATTCCCTTGATACTGCTATAAATTGTATACACTTTTGACTCCCTCAACAGCATTTATTTACAGGATTATGAAAATAAAACCAAGTACAATGCGATATTTAGTATTTACCTTTTATAAAGATTTATTATTTACCATTTTATAAAGAAATAAATTTGTAAAGATTTATAAAAAAAATTACAAAAATATCAAATCAAGTAAACCGACCATAGTGGAAAATTTACCATTTACTATTTTATAAATAATGATAAAAACCATTTTAGTGAATTTGTGGCAAGAGCAAATGAAAGAAATGCTCAGAAATTGCATTTTTTCAAAATTTATAATTACAATTACTTGTTGTTTTGGGGGAAAAACCTGTGCATAGATTAATATTTGGATAATATTCAATGGCAGCACTCTCGAGGATTTCCCTTCTAAGTGACTTTTTTTTATTTTTTTATATGAGTGTAGCATTTTTAAAATCAAAATTGTGGTTGAATTTATTTCTATGTATGACTAGTGCATTAGTTGTTGTTTTTGTGAGGTGACTTTTGTGCTCATAGATGTGTTTTTTTTTTTTTTAATTTCTGCTTGGGAGGAACAGTTTCTCCAATATATTGGTAGGAACAATTTTATTTTATAAGTGCCTGCTTCAGAAATATTATTGATATAATATAGTGTTTGAGGATCTGAGTATATCCATAATGGTTTTGAAAGTTTTGTGATTATTTTATTTTTTCCCCAATATCACCTTTCCTAACAGAATTACTACTTGTTGTTATGTATTTATTTATATTTTCTTGCTCAGACATTTTTATAAATTTATGAATTAAAAAAATTTTCTTTTTATATTTATTTCTCTATAAAATATTACATTGTGGTTGGTGACATATTTTTATAATTTTGTTAATATAAAATTATTTTTGTAAATAAGCAATGTAATAAGTAAATAGTGTTTACTATCTTTGTTGCAAATTCTCAAGAATAAAGAAAAAGTATAAATCCACATCCATATGTGTAGGTTTTATCAACATTTTAATCAACGCTTTTTAAAACAAACATTGCCAAGAGAGTCAAAAGTGTATACAATAATAGTGGTGTCAAAGGAATTAACCATCTTTTGGATACAGCATATTATGCGGGCATGATGGTTAAACATTGTCTGAACTTGTATGTTGAACATAGTGGTTTGATAGGTTTGTAATTCCTGAGAGTAATAACTGCAAACATTTCACTTGTTTTGAGGAAGGATGAAGTTAATTTTTTGACTTGTGATAGGGGCCATGATGAAAATTTCATTTTGTGATAAGTTTGCCTATTTTCAAGGTTCAGACTCCTTCCTTCTTTTAAACAGGAGGAGAGATTTATCCTTTGTTTCCTGTTTAGGATTGGGTTTCTGGTTCCTTCTAAAATCTATTTCAGCTCTGTATTCTTAATGCCTGTCTTTTCATACACTGTTATAACTCCGTTCTTGGGCCTTGTATTGGGTGAATATTAGTAAAAAAAAAAAAAAAAAAAAAATTAAAAAAAATTCTTGGCAATTTTTAATTAATTTGTTTTTGGTTGAATATTCAGGAAAACTGATGGAGTGCTTTCTTTTTTCTTTTTTTTTTCTTTTTCCTTCTTTAACCTTTAAATATGGCCATGCTGTATGCATGCCTTGTAGCATATTGCCTTTTACAGAAATATGGCCATTCCAAGGTTTTATATAAGGCAATATAAACAGCTACAGTAATATAGCTATTCTTGGTATAACTATTTTTTTTTTTTTTTTTTTTTTTTTTTTTACCTTAGTGTATTGGGATATTTTTTTAATAAAAAGCAACAATCACGACCCACAAATGTATTAGAATGCACTATTGAGAAAAAATGATGCTATGCATGTCCTTGGCACTAGCTTCATTCTTTATAATTTAATAAATTTTATTTTATTTACTAAAATAATTCCTGAGGCATCTTGTATAACAATTTTTTAATGGTAGCTCTAATAAAAACATAGATAGCATTATGTAAAGATTAAAATATCCAAGGCAGTAGTCAATGTGTTAATAAGTTTAATTTTATTTACCAAAATAAAACACAAGTAGTCTTATATAACAATTTCTAATGTAACTAGAAAAACATTAGTGGCATTATATAATGGTTCAAATATATAAATTAGCAATGAATATATTAATAAATTTTATTTTATTTTCCTACACAAAGCATAAATACTTCTATTGAACTTAAAATCTAAAATAGAATCTGCAATGACATTGGTACTGACCTGGTATCTCGCCTTCAGTCATTTTGCCACACTCATAACATAGCTCGTCCTGGGTAAGACTATAAACTACATCCAACAGCAAGGTCTCTGATCAAGAGATTTTAAGGAGCATGAAACCACCTCTTAGTTGCTGGTGTTCCCAGGTCCACCCTAACCCGGGGTGGTAGCACCTATTAGGTTCCCAGCTATGAGCAAATAGTTAATGCCTAAACTGGGGTTAAAACACTATGAAAGTGTAAAAATAGGTTTTAATACCAGCAATAAATGTTTTGAATGAAAAATTATTACCAGCAATACATTTTAGAAGAAAATAAATATTACCAGCAATACGTTTTTTGAAAAAATATTACCAGCAATAAAAATCTTGTCAGCATTAAATAACCCATTAAGGTTGATATGCCGTAAAACAAAATAAACAAAACCAATCTAAACCAAAGAATACATATTCTATTCATACGAATCTATCCTAAAAATGTTGTCGACATTAAATAACCTATTGAGGTTAATATGCTGTAAAACAAAATTATTACCAGCAATACATTTTTGAAAAAACAAAAAAACAAAAAAATCTTGTTGGCATTAAATAACCCATTGAGGTTAATATGCTGTAAAACAAACCAAACCAAACCAAAACATAGCTTCCCTGTAACTTTTCTGTAAATACTTTCATGGTAATTTTTCTGATAAATTCTCCTCTATGGTACCTAGACATTATGAATTTAAGTGCAGTACTAGATTGGCTGCAAGGTCTCATCATTTTATCATTGAAATTACTAGATGTAATCATAAGTTCTCTGTTAACTGCTTCTTTTCCTGCACTTCTTGCTTGTGGAATTCTCTTGTGGCTACTTTTCAGTCAACTTTGATCTTCACAAATTTAAATGTAATATCAATCGTTATCTACTGTTATCTTAATTCTTGTTGTTTTTTTTATTCTTCTCACTCCTTAATAATGTTTTCCTTTTTCTTATATTCTTTCATACTCGGTAATCTTCTCACATCTTAGTGGCTTTATTGCCTTACTTAGGGTGAAATGATTTTTAAAAAAATAACTTTCTAATAGTAATTCTGGCAAAAACATTGAGATTACATCAGGGTTCAGATATCTAAAAATATGTTATTTTATTTATTTGAATTTTTTTTATTTAATTTTTTTTAACCTTTTTGTATTTTTTATTTTAATTTATGCATTTATTGTTTTGTTTTATTTTTTTTTACTTTCTTTATAAAGTTTAGCATTTGAAATAAAGTTTATTAGATTTAAATTGTAGGTTATTAATTGTTTATTCTTTGAAGTCATGATGTGGTTGTATATAGTGTAGTATTGCAACCTACACTACAGTCGCATCATAACTCAAAAGTATAGACATATATTAAAAGGCTAATCAAATACATACATACATACATACATACATATACATATATATATATATATATATATATATATATATATATATATATATATATATATAATACAAACCTCATGAACTGGCACTATAGAATGACAAAGGACTGTACCAAATAACAGAAAGCACATCACTTTCAACAGCAGCAACAACTAAATTGGATAGTACATCTAACCCAGAGATAATAATGTCATCATCAAGAATTTTGACATTCCACGTTACTTCAAACAAAAGGTTAGGAAGGAAAGATCCCTTCATTACTAGAAATAGTAATAATAACAGTGGACTTAAGAAACCTGTTTTCCTGAAAAATTGTTCTAACAGAAAGATTTTATGAATTTCAACTGAAAGTAGCACTGATTTCTCAGTTAATGAATACTGGATGTTTCCTGATAAGTCAACAGCTACCATTACCATATGTAACCAGTAATTTAATATATATTACATATAGCCAGTAACCTAAATATAATAAACTTATTTCAAATATCAAACTTTATTGCATACTTATACTATTCTAAAGTAGAACAAAATAATAAATATATAGTAAGTATAAAAATATAATTAAAATAAACAAACTCAAAGTTAGGATAGCCTCAAATAACCTGAAACATCAGCTCTGGACAGAAAAAAAAGTGGGGAGGGGAACCGCCCTTCACCCACTACCCATAAGCCCCCAATGGCCTATATATAGAGCCTACACAAAGTGTAGTGACAAATGAACAGATGATTGCTTCAGACATAAAACTGCTAATTACCAAGCAGTTTTGATTTCTATGTCTACACTGTTTAAAGTATATATAGATTCATATCACATTAAAACATGAGTCCTTGTACAATCATTGAAGTTAAGCAGCATAAAATCTGGTCAGTACCTAGAAGAGTGACCGCTAGTAAATAACTGGAAGCATCAAAAAATATTTCTAAACAGGTTTGGTGCCATGCATGACATCCATACGAAAGTCTCAATCTGACAAGAACATGACTCGAATTTTCAGGTTAAAGTTTTAGTTTTGTAGCAATTTGCAGTGTTGGGTGAAACTATCTCTAACATAGCCTATTCTATGCTCAATTAATCCTAATTATGTTAATAATCCTGATTGTTGGTCACATAATAATATTAGTAAAACATATTTGTCCTCCCACCAAATGTTAGTTTGCGTTTAAATATTCATTGGATTTAAAATGTAATACAGTGGAACCTC
Organism: Acanthosepion esculentum; assembly: GCA_964036315.1. Taxonomy (NCBI): domain Eukaryota; kingdom Metazoa; phylum Mollusca; class Cephalopoda; order Sepiida; family Sepiidae; genus Acanthosepion; species Acanthosepion esculentum. The sequence goes on from OZ038501.1 coordinate 87,192,909, forward strand.
GGTTCATGAATTTAATTTGTTCCTGAAGGCCATTTGTAACCCGAAATGTTCGTAAACCAAAACTATTTTTCTAATAGGAATAAATGTAGAGAAAAATGTCAAAGAACAATAAAATTGGGAAAGAAAAACACAGTACAACACATAAATGTATACAACACAGCAGTCAACTCAGAAATTATTTCATTCTGGTTAACTCTGTTCAGCCATGTTCAAAAACCAAAATTTTGTTCAATAACTGAGGTATTTTCATCTCAAATTTTCTGTTTGAAAACTGATTTGTCCAACACGTGAGACATTTGAGAGCCCTGTACCTCTGTACTTTTTGAAGGCCATTAAATCATTATGAGAAAAAAAAGCTAAAATATTATTCATATGCTGGATTGAAAGGGTTAAGTTGTACAAAATTTGTTTGATATACTAGGTTATCACATATCAAGAATGTTCATACTCAGGTATTATGAAATGGACATGGTCCGACAATTATTTTAAGACATTTTTATGTTTATACATTCTTTTTTATAGATACAAATATTTAAGTAAATGCTCTGTTTATAATAAACAGTATTAAACAACATTTACCAGCCTGAGTGTCCGAGAAATTTTCATAGAAAATATGCGTCCTCCGACAGGAATCGAACCTGTACCCTGTACAGAACCATCATATAGCCTGACATGCCTTTAACCGATTTGGCCACAGAGGAGTGTTCGGTTAGCAAGGTCGATTTTACTGTCTTTAAACTACAATCTTCCATCATTCTCTCACGTACATTCATATTTGCTCATGGCATATCCAAATATAAACAAATGACATCACACATTATGAAATGGACAAAGTTCGACAATTATTTAATGAATGTACATGAGAGAATCATGGAAGATTGTAGTTTAAAGACAGTAAAATCGACCTTGCTAACCGAACGCTCCTCTGTGGCCAAATCGGTTAAAGGCATGTCAGGCTATATGACAATTCCGTATAGGATACAGGTTTGATTCCTGTCAGAAGACGAATATTTTCTATGAAAATTTCTCGGACACTCAGGCCGGTAAATGTTGTTTAATACTGTTTATTATAAACAGAGCATTTACTTAAATATTTGTATCTATAAAAAGAATGTATATTTGAACTTAGCATGTTGGTTCCACTTTCCACATTGATAAACACTACGCTATACTACACAGTTTCTTTACTTAGCTCTTCTGATCACATTTTTAGGCACATAGTTTCAAAGTTACAAAACAAAGTTATTATTGGTAAAAATTATAAAGTAGAATTTTTTCTTTTCCTTTTCCTTTTTCCTTTTCCTTTTCCTTTTCTTTTTTTACTTTTCTTTTTTCCTTTTCTTTTTTTCTTTCTTTTTCTTTCCTTTTTTCTTTTTCCTTTTTTCTTTCTTTCCTTTTTTCTTTCTTTCCTTTTTTCTTTCTTTCCTTTTTTCTTTCTTTCCTTTTTTCTTTCTTTCCTTTTTTCTTTCTTTTCCTTTTTTCTTTCTTTTCCTTTTTTCTTTCTTTTCCTTTTTTCTTTCTTTCCTTTTTTCTTCCTTTTTTCTTTCTTTCCTTTTTTCTTTCTTTCTTTTTTCTTTCTTTCTTTTTTCTTTCTTTCTTTCTTTCTTTCTTTCTTTCTTTTTTTCTTTCTTTCTTTCTTTTTTCTTTCTTTCTTTCTTTTTTTCTTTCTTTCTTTTTTCTTTCTTTCTTTTTTCTTTCTTTCTTTTTTCTTTCTTTCTTTTCTTCTTTCTTTCTTTTCTTCTTTCTTTCTTTTCTTCTTTCTTTCTTTTCTTCTTTCTTTCTTTTCTTCTTTCTTTCTTTTCTTCTTTCTTTCTTTTCTTCTTTCTTTCTTTTCTTCTTTCTTTCTTTTCTTCTTTCTTTCTTTTCTTCTTTCTTTCTTTTCTTCTTTCTTTCTTTCTTTTCTTCTTTCTTTCTTTCTTTTCTTCTTTCTTTCTTTCTTTTCTTCTTTCTTTCTTTCTTTTCTTCTTTCTTTCTTTCTTTTCTTCTTTCTTTCTTTCTTTTCTTCTTTCTTTCTTTCTTTTCTTCTTTCTTTCTTTCTTTTCTTCTTTCTTTCTTTCTTTTCTTCTTTCTTTCTTTCTTTTCTTCTTTCTTTCTTTCTTTTCTTCTTTCTTTCTTTTCTTCTTTCTTTCTTTTCTTCTTTCTTTCTTTTCTTTTCTTTCTTTTCTTTTCTTTCTTTTCTTTTCTTTCTTTTCTTCTTTCTTTCTTTTCTTCTTTCTTTCTTTTCTTCTTTCTTTCTTTTCTTCTTTCTTTCTTTCTTTTCTTCTTTCTTTCTTTCTTTTCTTCTTTCTTTCTTTCTTTTCTTCTTTCTTTCTTTCTTTTCTTCTTTCTTTCTTTCTTTTCTTCTTTCTTTCTTTCTTTTCTTCTTTCTTTCTTTCTTTTCTTCTTTCTTTCTTTCTTTTCTTCTTTCTTTTCTTTTCTTCTTTCTTTTCTTTTCTTCTTTCTTTTCTTTTCTTCTTTCTTTTCTTTTCTTCTTTCTTTTCTTTTCTTCTTTCTTTTCTTTTCTTCTTTCTTTTCTTTTCTTCTTTCTTTTCTTTTCTTCTTTCTTTTTTTCTTTCTTTTTTCTTTCTTTTTTCTTTTTTCTTCTTTCTTTTTTCTTTCTTTTTTCTTTTTTTTCTTTCTTTTTTCTTTTTTTTCTTTCTTTTTTCTTCTTTCTTTTTTCTTTTTTTCTTTTTTGTGGGGGGAAAATGCATATACAGAATATAAGGTTAGGTGAAAATATCTAAGGGAGATAACTCCGTGTTTGGTATATGGATATTCTTTTAAGATGTTAAAATCAACGATTTCCAACATTTTTACTACGTAATGTAATTTTCTAGTCGTCCTCTATGTGCCGTGTCCCTCTCTTCAGGACACGGGCGATCATGGCTCTCCACAAATTCCTGTCCCCTAATAAATTTTGTCTTTTTGCTATCTCTCCTAAATCCCTGTTCTACCATCCATTTACACAAGAAGCTCATTAGGTAGGTTATGTTCAGCTTTCATCTATCCCTCTTACGTTCAATATGTCCTGTGAGTGTCAAATTTTCCAAGCTCTATTTCCTCTTGATGTGTCCTACAAATTTCAACCACTCCATTATCAATCTCATGACTCTCAACAATAATATCCAGAGTAGCTAGACAAATATTGGTACGTGGCTGTTTCGAAAATAAAATTTTTAATTTTTTTTTTTTTTTAACTGGATCCACTAATTGTCAAGCTAAGCAGTTAGAAAATCAAATATCGTAATTAAATGATAAATCAGTAGCCATTCATGTTGTTAAATCAAATAAGGATTCTTTTTAAATGGTGCCATCAGTGAATAGTGTCAGCAGGAACAACATCTTACTCCAAGAATTAAAAAGCAACTTTCCTTTCTGTCTTGTAAACTTACCTTTATAGAATTGGATCCACACACACACACACACACAATATTTAGTGTCAACATATTTGTTTTTGGTGGGGGGTTTTTGTCCCCTTAGTTCTTCATATATTTTTCTTCAGCATCTTTAAATTTCGACAACAGTTTGTCTGTGAAGCCTATTTTATTCCCATATCTCCTTCCCCCATCACAACTATTTCCCCACCCTCAAAACAATCTCACATTATACAAATGCAAGTTCTCCCTCGTCCCATCTGTGTATGCCTTGTTGGCATCTTTACTATCCCACCCGTTCCCAGTCTACGCCCTCCCCTCAAACTTCTCTTCCAACCTAACTTTGTCCCAACAACTGCTGTTACCGCTTTTGCTCCACACTGGTTGGTCTACAGGTGGTAGTGGCGGCGGCCGAGGTGGTAGCGGCGGCTTCGGCGGTGGCCCATCCCTTCTCTCACCCACACCACGGCTGTCGTCAGTCATCGCCATCCTGCTTGATGGGACTGTTGTTGTTGTTGTTACCAGAGTCTTTTACCATCAGTGGGGGTTGTTTTTTTTTGTTTTGTTGTGTCGTTTTGTTTTGTTTTTTTTTTAATTATTTTTATTTGTTTATTTATTTATTTTTAATATCTGGATCTTGGTTGTTCCTGTTCTTTGACCAGCCAACCCACAGAGAGAGAGACACTTGTTATATAAAAGGCAGTCTTTGCCGGCAGTCACACTCACGAACACATCACACCTGGACTTTTCCTCACTCATTCCAACTCACAGCACAAGTGATTCCTCTTTGAAAACACATACCATTTTTTTTCTTGATTACATTTAAGAATACCAAACACATCAACAATGCTTGGTTGGTCCTATGATTTAGCACTGCAGAGAGAGGTAAAGTTTTTTTTTTTTCTTTCCTTTATTTATTTATTCAATATTTACTATTTTTTTAAAAAAAAGGACTAATTCTTTTACAGTATATTAAAACTATTTTTTAAAGTTTGAAAATACTTTAACCAATTTCTAACAAAGTAGCTTAACATTAGGAAATCGTGGAGAGCCATGATCGCCCATGTCCTGAAGAAAATGATTTTTACATTTTACATTTTATTTATGTTCTATTTTTTTATTTTTTTTTTTATTTTTGAAATTTTAATTATCCTATATCACCAATTAGTTGTGTTTATGTTTTATGTGAGGACTTCAAATTTATTCCAATGTTTTACAACTTAATTTTGAAATTTACATTTTTAAGAAAATGATTCACTTGATAATAATTTTCAAAGAAGTAGAATCTGTTTTCACATTTTTAAAAAAATCCTGTTCACAGTGCAAATTTTAAAGAAACAAAATGTATCAGGTTTCATCTGATTTTTTTTTTTCTTTTATTCTTTCTCAAATTTAAGCATTCTCCGGTTTGGAATTTTTGCTTAAATCGCTTTAAATAGAAACCTGTTATTTGTTTTTCTTCTCCTAAATTCATATTTTGAAAGTCTTGTTTTGTTTTTTTTGTTTTTTTTTTTGTTTTTTTTTTCAGAAAATTATAATCAGCAAATTATTCAAATCTAAAAATATTTGCAATATTTTTAGATTTGAATAATTTGCTGATTTAACTTTAAATTCTCATAATTCCAGATTTTTTTAGAATTCCCATTTTGCTGATTTAACTTTAAATTCTCATAATTCCAGATTTTTTTAGAATTCCCATTTTGCTTATTTCACTTTAAATTCCCATAATTCCTAAAAAAAATTATTATTCAGTATCACAACATTTATAGGAGTGGATAGACTTGCCTATCATTCGGTTCGAACTCCTCCCCGGTCATTTGAACAGGAGTAAAGGTTTATCCTTTGTTTCCTGATTAGGCTTAAAGTTCTTTCTAAAGCTTTTCCTTCTCTTTCACTCCCAGTAACCCCTGGCGTCTTAATGGCATTATCATCTTGCTTGAGGTGAATTGATTTAAAAAAATAAAATTTCACCTATTGTGCCCTCTGGCCTTTTTCAGTAACTTTTAGAGAATTTCATTCTGAACTCTCTATTTAATCTACAGGGGTAGATTCTTCTTCTTTCACTGTCCATGTCTTGGGATATGTTTTTTTGTGGCAAGAGGGTTGTGCTCCTCAGGCATGGACAATGAAAGGAGATCCATTCATTTTGTAGATTAAATAAATGATTCAGTTTAAAATTCCCTGAAGGTTAACCAGGTTGACAGACAGCTGAAGAAGGCCAAAGGGCACAACAGTCGAAACGTTTTGATAATAACAATAATGATGAGGACATTAGTATGAATGTAAATAATGATAAATTCTCACCCCAGAAGTTCAGACAGAAATTTTATTTTGCAAAATTCTCTCTTAAAAAGATTCATTTTTAGCTGATTATTTTTATTAAAATATTGTAGTTGATTGAAAGTCAAAGGTGAATGCTGTGCTTTTAAAATCAATAAAGATTGTGATACTAGTTTGAAAACTTAATGGTAAAGTAAAAATAATATTCTTCCACCTCCAAAATGGATAGCTTATATAATAATTATCATCCTCCCCATTTTTTTTATTATTATATATATACAAAAAAAAAATGGTCAAAAAATATACCTTAGGTCTTAAAGTTGTGCTCTTCTGGTTAGCTAATGTTTACTCAGATGACGTAGATTATCAGTACTCATACCGGCCTGACTTTATTATGACTTTCATATTAAATGTATGCCATGAGATATGGTATGCGTGACCAGGCCCACCAAAAGAAAAGTTCAGTAGGGATAAATATCCAAAGGTCTATAAAAATAAAATTAATATAAAATTAATATTATAAGTAAAATAAGAAATGTCTTGAGCTCTGCCGCCCAAACTCATGTTGAGGTAGCTTTAAGAATAGAACTCAACCTGACTGTGTGAAAATTTAATTTACAACTTTGCTTCTGTTTTTTTATTTTTTTCTCCACTACAATATGTGGAACCTATTGGGAGTCTATGGTGGCCCCAGGACACAGTACGGCACTATTCTCAGCACCCTGTATGTAAATCATCCATTTTTTCTATCTGTAGCTCTTAAACACTCACATAGTTAATAGAAGACTTCATTTAATTCATGTATTTATAAAATACATTTTTAAATAGTGAGTTTACAATACTGTAACTTTTTTTTTCTTTTAACTTCTTATATAAAGGAAATTAGGCTTTCAGAACAAAAGTGATATCAAATGATATTTTTTTCATAACTTAACAACATATTAAAATCTTCTTTTTGTTTTGTTTTTTTTGGAGTTTTTTTTTTTTTCACTATAATATGTGGAACCTATTGGGAGTCTGTGGTAATCCCAGGATACATTGTTTGTAACTCATCCAACTTTGAATCTGTAGCTCTTAAACACTCTCATAGTTAATAGAATACTTCATTTAATTTATATATTTATAAAATAAAAATACTGTACATTTTTAAATAGTGAGTTGACAATACTGCAACCATTTTTAAATTTATTCTTATATAAAGGAAATTAGGCTTTTAGAACTAAATGTGATATTAAATGTGATCTTCTTTCATAACAGCATATTTTATCAAAATCTTCTTTTTTAAAATTATTTATTTTTTAAATAAATTTCTTTCACTCTTTCATCCAAATTTTTCTTACAGTTTTATTTTAGAAAAACCCATTCAAAATTGCTTTTAATTTCAAAATTTAATTTAAAATCTCAATTTCTCTTATCTAGGTTTATTTTAATTTTGCTATCTATTATCTTTAAAGCATGATCTTTCATGAATTAATCAGAATCTCACTCAGAATTATCAACCTCTACTTTTTTTTCTTATCTTTCTCTTAGTTCATTGGGTGCTGTCTGTTTTTATCATAATAAATTGGTAAATAGAGATACTTTCTCAGCATAGCTCTGGCACAGACACTTAATATTGGGGTGCCCAATGAGGATTAAACTTGCAACATTAGTTTTCTGGTAATTGTTCTATGACAAGCACCCTGTTCAATAGCCTTGAGTTAGGTCTGCTAAAAGGCCAAGTAAGGACTGAATTCCAAAGCAATAGTTTTCCAGATTAACCCTTCCTCTATAGCTATAGATGTCAACCATCCTAAAGGACAATCCTATATCTTATCTATTTTTATCCTTGTCTTTTTGTTTTGGTTTTTGAGGAGTGGGGTACCAACGAATTCAACAATGTCATTTTCAATTATATTGTGTACCTACAATAATAAGATAAAAAATTACTATTTATGTATATTTTTTTGTCCTTTTAGTATAACTTGACTGAATTGGTAACTTTATCTATAACAGGTCTATTCTGAAGATGAGATCAAAAGTACATGGGTTAACAAAAACTATGGTGCCTTCCTTGATGAATTTCAACTTAACATCAAAAAGCTAATTAGAGAATGAGAAAGGATTATTACAAAAATAAATAGACATAATATGTCTATTTTATTCAATGAAACATGCCTGAGTGAAGATATGCTACCTAAATATATATATATATATATATAATATAAAAGGCTCAAACACTAATATTCCATGGTTATAATTTATTACATTGGAATTGGAATTACAATCCAATTCATCAGATCTACAAATTCAAAAAGAAATTAGAATTCCAATTTCTTTTTGAGCCTTTTATATTATATTCTTACTCTGTCCTGGACATTGAGTTCTACCTGGATTCTATCATCTTGGGAATTTATTTATATATATATATATATTGACCACTAATATTATCTATCTATCTATCTATCTATCTATCTATATATATATATATATATATATATATATATATATATATATATAAAATAAAGAAAATAATATTTTTTTTTAAAACCCACATTACAACAAAAAAAGTTTGCGGTACCTCTCTTCTTTTTAATATACACACTTTTCTCTCGTTGGAACCATTATAACCTCTTCATTTTATATATATATATATATATATATATATATATTGACCACTAATATTTTCTATCTATCTATATATATATATATATATATATATATATATATATATATATATATATATTGACCACTAATATTATCTACCTACCTACCTACCTACCTATCTATATATATATATATATATATATATATATATAGCACTAAAAGGTCTGTAAATCTAGGTTGGTATCTATTGCTCTGTGGTAATGCCAGGTATGTGAGTATGAAAAAGAGGGAGGCTTAAAAAAGCCATAATTTTAGTGCCGTCTCTGGCGAACTGACCTTTTGATATTCAGTCTTCTCGTTCTTCTCTTAGTTGTTGTCTTCTTGACTTGTAGTCTTAATTTTTGTTGTTGCAGACAGCAAAGTGTAGTTGTCTTCATACACTAAATTTATTTTATTTTAAGCCTTTCTCTTTCTTTAAAAGAAGAAATGTAAAATTTTATTCTTCTATTTTTTTATGATAAAAATTTTTTTAAAAAAACAAATTTAAGGAAAAGGAATGGGCTGAAGCATTATCGTTTTTTTTTATCTCGTACCCCCCCCCCCAACAAAAAAATAATGAAAAAATAAGATGACAGAAAAGCTAGTAAAAAAAAAAAAAAAACTTTTAATAATACAATATCTTTCTTTAATTGATGATATTCATTGGTAAATCTAATTCGTTGGTTCCATTCTGTGTAAACAAAGGTGCTTCTCAGGATAGAAAAGTGCTGGAAATTTTAAAATTTATTAGAATTAAATTAACCTTTTCAATTTATTTGGACACAAACCTTGATCATTTATTTTTATTGTGGTTATTATTATTATTATTATTATTTTTTATAGGGATTACAGTAAATATATTAGAGAAGTTAAAGCATAAATGAATAATATATATATATATATATATATATATATATATATACCCAAGTTTAGGATTGGTATATACGGAGTGAATTCCAATAACCAACAATTACTATTCTTTAACGAGTGCTCAATACAGAGTAGAGCAGATATAATTATTTATTTGAATATTACAACATAAATATGTTATAAAATGACGACAAAAATAGCCATTTTGTTTCAACACTTCTGGTGTCTTATCAAGTGATGATGTAGAATATAGAATAAATGGTTTTAAAAGTTTCAAATTAATTAACGATCCTTAGCTAGGAGTAAACGCTGTTACATAAGCTAGAATGACCAATCAAAATACAAGTATAGGGTAATTCGAAAAATTTGACAACTAAGCAAGGTTATCATAGATATTAAAAGATTTATAAAATTTGAAATTAAAATTAAAAGTAAAAAGTTAAAAATTACCTATTTAGAAATCTAAATCAAATCTCTATTAAGTTTTAAATTGTAGAATTACCGAGGAGAAAAAATATAAAAATAAAAATAAAAGAGATATATATATATATGAGTTAAAGATCAAATGCAGATCGGAATCTGACAGGATGATAAAATAAAGAACAAACAGAAAACATATATCAATCTAACATGTTTCACTTTTATTAAAGCTTTGTCAGAGATTGAGAAAAAACAGCACACATGTCTGACCAATGAGAACTGACCCAACCATAATTGAAAATACCTGTCTTTTTATGTTTTATCTGAAACTTTAATAAAAGTGAAACATGTTAGATTGATATACATTTCCTATTTGTTCTTCATTTTATCATATCTATCTATCTATCTATATATATATATATATATATATATATATATATATATATATATATATATATATATATATATATATATACTAGCTTAAATGCCACACTATTGGGTGATATTTAAACTAGCTCCTGCAGAGGTCTTTTGATTAGGCCTTCATCACAATAGTTAGGGAGGAGTAGATGCAATAGGCAACAATAAACTACAGAACTCAAAATTGATTTAAGTATTGCATTAATATTTAAGCTTACCTTTTAAAAGTTCAACGTTAATTCTTTTGCTGGATTTCACGACTAATTTTGATTAATTGAAGGTTACGAGGCTGGAAACACATGTAGCAAAATTATGGAAAATAAAGCATAATATATTTTTTTTTAAATTCACATTACAACCTCTTCTTTTTAATAAATACACTTTTCTCTCTTTGGAACAACTATAACCTCTTCCCTTTTTATATATATATATATATATATATTTTTTAAGCGTATCACCCCAAGCAAGGCTGGAGGCCACTATCACGCAAGGGGTTATAGAAGGGTTGGAGGAAGAGCAGATAGGAGTGGTAAAGGAGAGGATGTGGAGAAAGAGAAAGACAGTGGGTCGGTCAAGGCAAGGGGGTTACAGAAGATTTGGAGCGAGAGCAGATAGGAATGAAAGATGAAAGGATGTGGAGAAGGGAAGTGGATAGATCAAGGCAACTGGAGATGTCGATTGACGCTACACTTAAACCATTGGAGATTGTATTTGTCAGGGAAACAGTAATAGGGAAGGGAGTTCCATAGGCGAGATGTGCGAGACATGAAGCTATTGGAGTAGAAGAGACGTCTACATCTAATAGTTTCAACGGTGTAGGGGTGGGAACGGGATGCCAGCCTCGTAGGACGTTTAAATTCACGAGGCCTAGGGACAAGCGAAAGCAGCTCCTAGGTAAATGAGATAACTAGATATTAGCGACCATATACATGCTGGTGTGCATACGCCGGTAAGCAAATAAATAATTACCAAATTTAGCCAAGAGGTGTAGACATAAAAGTGCTCAATGTGATTAGACAGAGCTAAGAAATATATGTTAATAAATACAGATATACCTACGTTTGATGTGCGACTCGATTTTTCTTTGGTTACCCAATTCATCGGGTACAAGATATTGCATGCTCGATGAATTGGGTAACCAACGAAATTCAAGTCGCACATCAAACGTAGGTATACGTGTATTTATTAACATATATAATATTTTATATGTACGGAACTTAGTGGAAAGTGCTCAATATCAGTGATAGAGCTAACATAATAAGTTATATGGATATGAGTTTGTTATCTCATATCCATACAACTTATATAGTTTTATGGTATGCTATATTTATGGGTTAAAGTGTTCAATATCAGGGATAGTGTATGTATATATATATATATATATATATATATATATATATATATATATATATATATATATATATATATATATATATATATATATAAGTGAACATTGAAGTCAACCTCCAGGTCAACTCGCTTTCATGCTTATACGTAATAGACAGACTGTCATTACTTGAGATCCTAATCTACTGTGTTAGCCAGAGTTTTATATAGGATTCATGCCTTTCCCAAGGCCATTAGTGCAAAATTGAATACAACAGACTGCTAAAATTTGAACTTGGATTGTCAATCTCACATTTTTTTTTTGTGATACTCATTATACTACCAGAATGTCCTAATATATATTGAGCTAATCTATCAAAACACACACACACACACACACACACACACACACACACACACACATATATATATAATCATTTATTTAAATATTATAACATAAATATGTTATAAAATCACTACAAAAATAGCCATTTTGTTTCAACACTTCTGGTGTCTTATCAAGTGATGATGTTGAATGTAGAATAAATGGTTTTAAAAGTTTCAAATTAATTAACGATCCTTCATTAGGGGTAAACGCTGTTACATAAGCTAGAATGACCAATCAAAATACAAGTACATGGTAATTCGAAAAATTTGACAACTAAGCAAGGTTATCATAGATATTAAAAGATTTATAAAATTTGAAATTAAAATTAAAAGTAAAAAATTACCTATTTAGAAATCTAAATCAAATATATATATATATATATATATATATATATATATATAAGCCAAAAGAGCTATAAAAATCAGCGATGCATTAAATTCTTTATTTTTCTGTATACATTATACAAATTATCATTTTGATTTTAAAAAATGGCAAAATGGTTAAATTTATTCACCATAAATCTTCTCAAAGAATTATTGAATTGGCCATGTTATAATGATTCATTTCATGAAAATGTAGTTTTTTGGGGTTTTTTTTTTTAATATTTGAGGAAAATATTTACACAATTTACATGTAGACTATTATCATCATCTTTATTGTTATTATAACAGCATTTTAGCCAACGCGCCCTCAGGTCTTCCTTAGGTGTATGTTGATCCAGGTAACCTACAAGGAATTCCAGAGGGTACAGTGGCCAAAACATTCTGATAACAACAGAGGGACTGACGACCATTTTACATTGAAACCCAGTTCTCATACGAATATGTCACAAAACAGGTTGTATTGTATTCTAATATATCTTTACACTGTTTTGGAAATAGCAGCAACACAAATATTATCTACAGGCAAAAAAAAAGGCTAAAAATAATGGGAGCCCTATTAATAAAAACAAAAAAACAACACTCAGTAATATCAACCATGAACATGGACACAATACCTTGACAGCGTTTTTAAAATCGAAACATTATATAAATACATACAACAATGTTTCTTGTTAACAGTTAATATATTTCAACATTGAAAATGGCTAAATGTATAGCCAAAAGCACTCAGATAAAAAGAACAGTTGGACAGTTTTTATATAATTTATCATCCAAAAAGAAAAAAAAATTATTAGATCACATGAGAAATTGTATAAAAAACTAAATCAAAGCACCTTGTCTGTCATATTCAATGAAATATGCATGAAAGAAGGATTGCTGCCTAAATACACAAATTATATCATCAGGCAATGCAAGTTTCATAAACCCATATAAGTATATATAGTAGGAAATATAAGTTCTGTAAAGAGATATAAATATGTTTTGAAAATGTGTATGTATGTGGGAGGGGGGTAACAATGATATTCGTCCTGTACAAGGCTCAAGAGCCACTCGAGGTAGAGGGTCACAGAGTAAGAAGCACAGTTTATGGAGATATGTGGGGAAGATAACTGTGAATAACCCTAAACCTGAACATGTTTGGCAATGTAAGTTTCATAAATCTGTATATGGACACCTTGAAAACGTATATGTATGTCACCAGCAGCCAATGTAAATTTTGTAAAAACTTATAAATGTTTTGGGAAAAAAATGTATGTATGTATGTATGTATGTATGTATGTATGTATGTATGTATGTATGTATGTATGTATGTATGTGTGTGTGTGTGTGTGTGTAAACAGCAGACAATATAAGTTTTATAAAAAATGTATGTCCACAGCAGTAGAAGTGTTACAGACAGACATACAGCAACTTTTTCGTCTGATATACAGGGTGAAAATAAATGAACGCAAGGTTTAAAACCATTAATTATGCAGAGTAAGCAATTGTGAAAACAACATCTATTTTGAAACAAATGGGTATGAAATTGGCTTTATGAAATTACAACAAATTTTCAATTGTTCCTCCATTTTGTTGTATAACCAAGGTTGCATGTTTGATCAAATTATTGACAGACTATCTGTAACTTAAGGTGTGCGCTCAGCTTCTAAGGAATATGTCCCACTTGAAGGAATATAACACAATGTCTTTGTGGTTTCAAACTTTTCTATCAGACGAGTAATTGTTGATAGAGCAAAAGTATCCTGTTTTAAATTGATCCTTGTTTTATAAACCCTCATCATTCTTGTTTGCACTCTCATGCATTCACAATTGCTTACTCTACATTATAATGGTTTTAAAACTTGCATTCGTTTATTTTCACTCTGTTTATTAAAGAATCACGATTGGATATAGTAAGCTATTGAGCATATTTTGCTTGTTAACCTTTATCACGCTGTATGCAATTTCATTCGCTGTACAAAAAGTTTATCCTGCCATTGAAGGTAACTGAATTTGAATTTCATAGTTGTGTTGTCATATCCTCCTATGGCAACAGAAAACAATTTTGAGTGAAATTAACAATAAGGATACTGCAATTGACAGGCATTGAAAAAAAAAATGCAGTGAAAAAGGGAAGTAAATGAATAATGCAGAGTGCTAAAGGTTAAATCGTGATATTCACAATTTGTATCCTGAGCTTAGTCAAGTTTTTTTTTTTTGTTACATCTCCATATTTTGGTTCATGTATTTTAATACTTCAGTATTGCTATCTGCACCAAAGTGTTTCTCATCCTTCCAAACCTGCTCCATTTAAATAATTAATCGCTTCTCTTTCTGTTTTGTATTATCACTGGTTTGCTATTATTACGGTTAAACCCTTTATGTAGGTTGAATTAATTTGAATGTCTGCTGTTCTTGGTCTTTTGAGTTAAATGTTCACATTTTCACCAACAGAGAATGGAAATTTTAAACATGTTGGGTTTATTTCATTATTAATCAAAAAAAAAAAATAGTTTTCTTTTTCAGTTACTAATATCTTTTGATTTTCAACTAATATGTCAAGTATTTTTTTTAAATTATTTAATTGTAAAATTGCTTGTCACCGAAACTAAATGACAAAACTATTATTTTGGGATCTTTCCTTTAAAGTATTATTTCTTTAAAATGCATTTTAATTAAATTTTGTAATTTTTAATCACTAAGTTTGTTCACGAATCAGTAAATGTACAAAACATCTTTTTCTTTTTTTTTTTAAATTCAATTTTATTGATTTTTACAAAATGATGCAATTGAATCTTCCTCACGTAAAGCAGAATTTATTATCTCTTTGCTGTCAACTTTCTGGAAACCAAATCTGTACAGTTTTGTTTAATAATGAGTCCTGCACCAGTTAATTAAAAATAAATTATAATATAAGTGTTGTAACCTAGAGTGGATTATTGAATGAGGAATAACCAAAACGGAGGTTGGAAATGAATTGGTAATCTTTATAACATCAACAAAATACAATACTCGCCAACGGCGTGAAGTAGGTAAACCACTGCTCATGGTGGACTACTTAGACAGCATATTAACCCCACTTACAATAGTGTCCAATGTATTTATGAGGAGTGGGACATACCCATTGGTGTTCATAGGTACAGTATATAACAGTATCTATCTATCTATCTATCTATCTATCTATCTATCTATTTGTTGTAACCTAGAAAGGATTACTGAATGAGGAATAATCAAAACAGGTTGGAAATGAAATGGCAATCTTATATAATAAAATACAATACTCATCAGCGGCGTGAAGTAGGTAAACCACTGCTAGTGGTGGACTACTTAGCATGTTAACCTCATTACAATAGTGTCCAATGTATTTATGAGGATCGAGACATACCCATTAGTGTTCATAGGTACGGTATATAACAATAAGGAAAGACAAAAGCTATTCAATAGAAAAATCAGTCTGTTTTGTCAACCATTATCACTCTGTATGTGACTTCATGTGCTGTACAAAAAGTTTATCCTGCCACTGAAGGTGACTCAGAACCCTGAATTTGTTTGAATTTCATAGTTGTGTTGCTATTTCCTACTATGGAAACATAAAACACCTTTTAGTGAAATTAGCATTAAGGTTACTGCAGTTGAGAAGCCCTGGAAACGAATGCAGTGGAAAGGGAAGTAATATTAATAATGCAGAGTGCTAAAATTAATATATACTATTATATATATATATATATATATATATATATATATATATATATATATACTCCAGGTAACCGAGAACAAATTATAAGGAAAAACTAATAACAAATAACTTTGTACGTGTATTCATCTTGGAAAAACCAAGTGTTGTTCTTCAATATACATTTATATACATTTTTATTACTTCAAACATTATTTTTAGTGGATCTCTGTGTCTGAAATAGGACTTTGCTAGGTTGTGATGCCCTCCGTGGTCAAGTGATCTGAATTAAGCATGCTGGATCAGACAGTGCCTTC
>OZ038501.1:87213942-87278157 GCA_964036315.1 Acanthosepion esculentum
ACAAGGGGTGCGTATTATGCATTTTCCCACACTTTCAGCACAATTTTAGGTGTGTGTATTATAGATGAAAGTGTATTATACATGGGGAATTATGGTGTGTGTGTGTGTATGTATGTATGTATGTGTGTGTGTATATATATATATATATATATATATATATATATATATATATATATTAGTGTACACTCAAATATGGGTATCCACTAAAATTAACATTTAATAAAATCTGTTAGATTAATAAATAAAAATAAAAAAAATCCATCACTTCTTTAGAAATATGTGTGTGTGCACAAGACAGAGCTAAAGAATACACAGAGGACATACTTCTGTGAATGTGCTATTGTCACTATAATCTGAATGGAAATCTATCCATAGATACATTTATGATGCAAGGGAGTGAACTGCTTAAGTTTTGGTTCATTGTCTTAATATTAAAAAATATTTAACCCCAAAAAAAAACAATAAATTATCTATCCGCTGCCAAATTTAATCACTTGTTTTCTCGGCCATGTCCTTCCATAAAATGTTATTGAGAAGAACTTCTGAATATATTGTTTGGCGAAATATTGGTGAATACATAATCTCTGTTCAGAGTAGGCAGATGAGATCTCCTCCAGATCCAACGGCCATGAAGTGCTGTGGAGTTCATCAGAGCATGGAAGTCCGAGTTATCTTCTACAGCCTTGAAATCACCGGTTGTAATGCTTCCTCATGCCATTGGATAAAGACTCCCCAACCTAAAGAGTGAGATTACCTCAGTGTAACAATTTTCCTACTATGAACTCTTCACACACAGGTCTGTTTTATAAATTTACCCAGATCCACTGATAAATTGCAAGACAGTCTACTTTGGACATAGACAACTATGATGATGATATATATGCTTGTGTGTATAGGTACGTGCATGTAAATATATATAAATTACTAAATAAACGATCAAAACTTATCTCCAAGAAGTGGACAGGAAATAAATTTTTACTGTGTTAGTTAAAAATCAAAAACTAAAAATGAATACCTTGTAAAACAATACCAAGAAAAATGCAAAGATATGCACTGTAGACAACACAGATAATATAATATACTTTAGACAAAGCCAATACTTTTTTCTATTTGGAACAAAAATCCATCGAGTTTGTGCGGAAAAGGGTTGAAAGTTTTGTAGGCCACCATGAACCTCTTCTCACCACTGTCAAACTGAGGAAAATGGCATGGTTTGGACACATTACAAGGCACGACAGCCTGTGCAAGACCATCATGTAAGGCACCATTGAATGTGGATGTAGGAGCTGACGCCAACGCAAAAACTGGTCGGACAATATCAAACAATAGACAGGTATGACTGTAACAGAATTGCTGGTGGCTGCCGTTAATAGACCATTGTGGAAAAGAGTTAGTGTGGCTTCTGCATTTGGATCCGCCCTACGATTACGAAAGTCAAGGGAATAATGATGAATACTTTAGACTAAAAAAAAAAAGTAAGATAACTGTTGAAACTTGACTAATGCATGGAATAATAATGCAACACAAAATGTACTTAGAACAAAATGTATTGAAACAAGAAAGTGTACACAATATTTACATATAGTCTTTTGTATATTCCTGGGAAGACCGTTCCTGGAGAATGTGTTGACTAAGTCGCAGTCGGGCAGAATCTCTAGTTGAATCTCTTGATTCACCTCCCTTTCTTCCCGGTACCAACCATATTTATATAGTCGGTACTCCACTATGCAAATTAGGTGGATCCTACCACAACAATAACCAACCCTCAAAGGGGGGGGGGAATTAAATTAAGTAAATAATAGTCAAATTAACAAGCTATGAATGCACTCATACCCACAACTAAGTACCATATTTGATGGTATATAAGATGCATGGGTGTATAAGACACACCCCAATTTCAGCAGGGCAAATCAAGTAAGAATTAGTAATTAGTAAAATTAGTAAACCTACATATGGCATATAAGATGCAGGAGGATTTTAAAAAATGTTTTTAGTAAAAGAAAGTGCACCTTATATGCCAAAAATACGGTAAATTTAATAATAATAAACAACAAATAATTAATGAATAAATATAAAACATCCTAATAAATAATAAGTTTAAAAATAACTCTATAAAACAATCACATTCTGACCCATAATTATTTCTAATCAATAATCTTTAGAACAATTTATAATATAACCATTCATGCCTACCCAATAACCATTAGGATAACATAATAAATTGGAAATACCTTATATTGCTACCACCCAACACACATGGCCTGAAGACTGCTTTCAAGAATAGAACAGACTGTCGCCACTCAGTGCTGATCTCGGTGTTTACTTGCACACACACACACACACACACACACACACACACACACACACACACATGTATTTATGTGTGTGTGTGTATGCATAAATAATATAAATTGTATATATAAATTTTATTGGTCGCTGTTCATTGTAAGTAAAAGACTTGAAAAAAGAGAGTGAATTTTGGTATTTCAGTCTCTCTTAATTTCCTTCAAGGGTTTCTTCCCCCCACCATTTTCAAATGATTTCCTCTTGTTTTCATATTTCTTTTTAACTGAATACACATTGTTGGATGCAAGTGATCAAAAGAAAAACAAACACTTAATGCAATAAGGAGAAAAAAATCCTTCCTTTCTATGGCAAAGAGAGAAAAGAAAAAACACAATTAGAATATTTTATTTGGATTTTGCAATTAACTCCTTTGTTTTTTTTCTTTTCTTTTTTAAACAAAAGAATGAGCAGCAGATGTAAGCCATGAATACAAAGAATAGATGAAAACCCCCAAGAGTTGAAGCAAACACAAGATTAAAAAAATAACTTGCACACACATAGATTCCAAAATAGCTGTATAAGACTTTGCTCTTCTTAACAAAGTTGATGTTTTAGGTAAAAGCTTTTAAATATATATATATATATATATATATATATATATATTCTTATTCATTTTTATCTTGAATAGTTTCATTTCCCCTTCATTTGTTTGTAACAGAATTCCTCTTAAAAATGATTACATTTTTCCTCAAAGAAACATGATTGATTGATTCGTTCATTTTTTATGGCTTATCAACCCTTTGCAGGTGGAATCTAAAGGAAATATTTTCTTTAGATTGTAAGAATTTTTTTTTTTTTTAAGATAATAATGATTTAGAGATACAAGTCTTACTAATTAACCCATAGCTGGGGGAGAAGGTGGATTCATACCTTTCTCAAGGGTATTTGTATGTAAGTGAATATACAAACCCAACTCAAATTGGAACTCTGCCCTCCAATTATCAATTTAAAGCCATTGATGGTGGAGTAATGGATAGCGGCTCGGATTGAGGAATTAGACAGCCGAGTTTGAATTCCAGTCGAATCCATACAATTCACTTACATACTAATACCCTTGGGAAAGGTATGAATCCTCTTCTTCTACCCCCACCCCCAGCTATGGGTAAATAGCAGGACAGACCAGGTTCTATAGCCTTGGATGGCAGCTGGTCTACTGCAGAAAGAAATGGCAACCTACTGCGAGAAAAAATCTACCTCGTCAGTCATGTATCGGAAGACAGATGGTCGCTTAAGCATGTGTCATGCATAGCACATAACTGAGTGACTGATCCATTACACCACCTACACATCCAAGCTTACATCACCTGGTATTCCAAAGCGGTTTACAAGAAGAACTCTGAATTTAAAACTTGTTGCGTGTGGGGCTAGATACTTCACCCAGTAAAAACCTACTTCTACAGAAGTTACAGCAGCAACACCTAGTATGGTGAAGTTGTAGCTCTTTAAGTCACAAAGTTTACAAGATTAACATGCATATTAAGACTGTCAAAACCCCAAATAAATTTATCCTCAAAATTTCATATTACAGTATTTGTTACAACCTCTGTCCCATAATATATGTTATATTTCTTAAAGATTTACAAAAAAAATCTAATCTATAAAAATTTGATATAAATTAAAATTCAAGTTTTTAGTCAAATTCATAATTTAATTCAAATTCAGTAAATTGTGTTTCTTCAGATTGATATTTAGATATGGTTTGCATATAACTTTAAAGTTATTCAAATCTACATACTTTGTACTTCTTCCATAAGGTTTTTGGCTTATGGCCTTATGTTGAAACACTGGTTCTTGTATGATCAACAAAGTTAAGCAACATTGAGCCTGGTCAGTACCTAGGTTACTGACCGCTTGAATATGCAAATAGTGTAATGAATAATGTCTCAGAATTGGAAATCAGAGAACTAAGTTCCGGTTCCAGTTGGGTTGGTCATATTCACTTACGCGTTATGTCTTTTTCTCCTTTCCTTTTTTTTCTCTTTCATTTTTTCTCTTTCATTTTTTCTCTTTCATTTTTTCTCTTTCATTTTTCTCTTTCATTTTTTCTTTCTTTCACTTTTTTTTCTTTCATTTTTTTTTTCTTTTTAAAATAAAAGTTCAGACTGTAGATATAACCTATTTAAAATACTTCAGTGTTCAGACTGTACAAGTGGTGCTGAAAATTTCTTGGCTCACAAAGAAGTAATTTTAAAAAATCTAATGTTTAGACATTTGGTCAGATTTTATTAAATGAGTTAGGCTGAGAAGAACTTTTACTACACGCCCCCATGCAACCGCTGTCTATTCATTTTCTCTTTCTTCATAATATTAGATTTTCAAGAAAATCAACTGGTTTAGAAATGAGTTGGAATGCTGTGTTGAAATTCAATAATTTTAAATTAGTTTGTGACTCTTGCATAAATAAATTTTACTTTTTCCTAAAGATGGTGACTTAATCAATAGTGATCTACTTTGATCAGTTTCCTTCAATGTACTTTGATCACAAGTTCCTTTTCATTGATCTTGACTGAAACTCACCTGGAATCACTGACTGACTTACATTAATGCCCAAGTGTCAGGCACTCTAAATGTCTTAGCAGCTATATTTAGAGCTAAGAGAATTATTATAAAAAAACCTATAGCCTTCAAGTAAAAGGGTTTTTTTTTTCTATTTTATACGACATGCTATAAGTCAGTGATTCCCTCCTTGGGAATAATTTTAGATTTCAGCAGGGAATTGGAACTTGAAATTTGGAAATTAAAATCGTTGGAATATTACTCTTTGGACAAAATACAATTTTGAAATGTGCTTTTTTTAAGTTAGACATTTTGAAATATAGTGAAAACGGCACATAGGCAAAAAAAAATGAACATGATTGAGACACACTGTTATAAATAAACTACAACTATAAACTTTTTTTTAATCTATGACTTGTTCAGATTATTATTTTCGTCCATGTTGGTTTTATTACACCATTTTGGTTGATACACTCTTCAGCCTTCTTAAGATACATAATTTATTTGATAGGGGAAAGAATTTCCTACTAGATGTATTACTAGAACAGTTTCCTGCATAGAAGTGCTATTTTATTCATCTATTTTATTTTTTTTTCAAAGTTAGACTTTTGAACTTTAGTTCTTTTATACACTAAGTTATTAAGACACGTATCGTCATCTTGGTTGTTTACAGTCATAACATTTTAATAGTTATTAAGACACGTGTCCTCATTTTGGTTGTTTATAGTCATAACATTTTAACAGTTATTAAGACACGTGTCCTCATCTTGGTTGTTTACAGTCATAACATTTTAACAGTTGTACCATATAACCTTCTTCAAGTAAGTAGGGCCTTATATGTCATCAGAGACTATACTGCATTTGTAACTGTTATTCTAAATATAATCTCTCGTGGTTTTAGTACAATTTTATATGAGAACTAATCCTTTAAAATCTGATGATATTATAACAGAGAAATGCAAGATGTTATTCTGAATACAGTTAAAACATAAGCAACTCGTGTGATCAATTTCATTAAGTGAAACGTCATTTCTTTAAAAAAACAAATGAATGTACTATCCTATGTGGACTGCCCCTCCTGTGTTGTATCCCTTGTGGGTGGACCACTCCTCCTGTGTTATACCCCATGTGTACTGCCCCTCCAGTGTCGTATCCCTTGTGGACTGCTCCTCTAGTTTCATATCCTTTTTAACTGAAGTTTCATTTCCTACTTAGGTTCATTCAGCTTATTAAGTAAATTTTCTATTTAATAATCAAACAAACCTTTTGGCCAATATTTTGCAGAGTGGGTTCAGCCAAGAACTTATCAGCAGATCAGATCCTCATAAAAACTCAAATAAATAAATGAAAATAAAATATCCTTTAATTGGTATGCACAATGCTAAATCCATAAAACTAAAAAGGCTAATCATTTATTATAGACATTTCATATTTCTATGTCTTTTTTTTTTTTTTGATAATGTTGTTGAGTATCAATTGAAAAGTATTCAGCAAGTTTTAAATCACTCTCACACACTTCCTTCCTCTGGCACTTGTAAAATATTTGATATGAAATTTAATGACTTGGAGGTCAATTGGCTGCGTGTGGCTTCAATCAAATTTTCAATGTTCTTTATCCTTCTGACTTGTCATTGGAGATTCTATTCGTTTCAGATACCATGATTTTTTGTCTATAATAGGCACCCCTAACTTTGAGCTATAAAATTCTGGAAAAAAACATCTCTTGTTTATAATATGCAGTAGCTTTTTAGAATTTATAGCAGTTAAATCAAACAAGTGTTGACTCTTCAGTTTATGTTGATTAAAAATAAGAATTTATATAGCTTACATCATGATTGGCACAGTTGGTTATTAGCAACAATTGGAACCATTTGCTATCAGAGTGGCACAGGTCACTCATTCCAACAGGCTACAGTCACTGATCAAATGTTTCTGTCATATGTCCATGTATAATCTAACACTCAGGCTTGCTTTCTCTACAAAAGACATGATCTTTCTTTTTAAAGTAGTTGAACAAAGACCCGTGTTCAATGTTCTCAGATTGAGGAATCGAAGAGCAAAGTTCAAATTAGAGTTACATTCACTTACATGCTAATCCCCTTGGGAAAGATATGAATCCTCTTCTTCTCCTCCCCAGCTATGGGTAAATAGCAGGACAGAGCGGGTTCTATAGTCTTGGACGGCAACTGGACTACCGCAGAAAGAAATGGCAACCTACTGCGAGAAAAAAATCTGCCTCATCAGTCATGTATCAAAAGATACATGATCACCTAAACATGTATCATGCATGGCACATAACTGATTGACTGAATTTTTTTAGGGTTATAAGTTGCTAAAGAGATGGATTCATACCTTTCTCCAAGGGTATTTGCATGTAAGTGAATGTAATGAACTTGACTGGAATTCGAACTCAGATCTCTGATTTCTCATTCCAAGCAGCTATCCATTGCACCACCTGCACATCCTCGTCTAAACTGCAAATTAATCTACCACTATCTTTGCATAGGGCTTATAACAAAAGCATAAATAAAACCATACAACAGCAGGCCAAATAACAAGCAAAGTAACAACATAAAATAAAAATAAGTGTAATAAGTTCACACATTAATCCTCTACCTTGAATGGCTCTTGGGATTTGTATTGGATGAACATTAGTTTAAAAAAAAAAAAAATATTCTTCCTCTGTCATCCCAAATGATCAAGTTTATCATAACCGGACTTCAATTGAAGTTTAAAACTCGGCAAAGAATTTTTTTTTAATTTTATGAGCTTGGTGTTAAATCTATGAATCTAAAAAGCTTTGGGTAAATTTATTTATTTTCTTTATTTTTTGTAAAAAAAAATAACACTGTCATAGTATAAATTGAAAAATATTCAACTTTTAAAAATTTCTGTCACTAACTTCCTTCCTCCATCACTTGTAAAATATTTGATGCTGGACTTAATAACTAGTAGGTCAATTGGATGATTGTGGTCAGCTGATGGAGAATATATTCAATTCAAATAATTATCTCAGGAAGTAGGTAAAATAAATAAGTTTTAAATTCTTCGAAAAACACCAAAACCTTGGGAATTGTTAGAAAAATGAATGAAGGAATTTTTTTCTTCAGCGTTAAGAAAATAAATAACTCAAGTTTTCACATTGTGTGTGTGTAATGAAATTGTTGGCTGCTTGCTTTTGAGTGAGCCCAACTGCTAGAGGGGTTTGCTAATCCCTGTTGCAGATGCCTGCTCAGGTACATGTGCATTTTGACACCCAGAGCCAACCTGTGGTTTAGACTGAAACTATGCTGAACAGACCTTAGTTATAATTTCTGGAAGAGAGAGCACATAATCTGTAGTGAGTAGTCCTGGAACACGATCAGTACACTCGCTCTCGGTCACGATGACTTGTGACTCTTGTGTTAGCACACTCATCAATGTCTTCTGAACAGTTTTGTCTACCCAGCTACACTCACAAGGCTCGGGTCAACTTGTGGTATGGTTACATTCACTTACATGCTAATACCCTTGGGAGAGGTATGAATCCATCTCTTCTACCCCCAGCTGTAGGACAGACTGTGTGCTACAGCTTTGGGTGGCAACTTGTCTAGGAGAAGGTCAATTATGAATTCAAAAACTTCCAGCTATGGGTTAAAATAGTAAGGCAGTCCTAGCTCTGTAGTTTTGGTTGGCAACCAGTCTAGGAGAAACCATATATAGTCTTGGTGAAGCATATACTATGCAGCTAACAATCATCTAGTGACTATGATCCCAATTATGGTTACCCTCTCATTGCTCTTTTGCTCTGCCTTTCCTGCCTTAACCTTTCTCTGTATGTAACTTCATTTGCTGTACAAAAAGTTTATCCTGTCACTGAAGGTGACTCTGATCCCTGAACAATAGGGTGTTTGAATTTCAGAGTTGTGTTGTCATATCCTGCTATGGCAAGAGAAAACAATCTTTAATTAAATTAACAATAAGGATACTGCAATTGTAAAAGGCCTTGAAAAAGAATGAAGTAGAAAGGGAAGTAATATTAATAATGCAGAGAACTAAAGGTTAATGAATATTAAAAATTAATAAATCCAAATGAATTCTGAACAAAAAAGCCTAACTCTAAACTAAATCAATGATTCTAGTGTTAAAATAAATTACCCTACTTCATATGTTTTAATTAAATCAAGAATTTTGATTATTAAATATGTAAAAGTATGAAATTTTATAACACCAAAACCAGTGAATTATGAAAATATAATCCATTCTCTTTATCTTTTTTTTCTTTTTTTTTTCTCTTCCTAAGACTAAAATTCAATTTAGTATGTCAGGTTACCTCCTCCTAATTTTCGAAACTGCTCCTAGGAGATGCTCTCCGGACTATAAATACTCAGTGATAATTTTTCTTGCTCTCTTCCCACCTTATCTGCTTTTTCACCAGCATGTAACCTATCGCAGAGATAACATTCCTTTTGGGAAATGCATGAACAATACATACATACATACATACATAAATATGCACATTCACTCACTACACATACTTTGCACCCCAAAAGTTTTTACATTCGTAAACCTTTATTGTTAATACATTATCATTTGTTTCTACATATATATTGGTTCTTATCAATTCTTTTAATTTCTTTATGTGGACTCACATCCCGAATCTGCCATGTTTGTTGTGGATATTTTCAGGAGACACATGTTTATTTCTCAACCCTAATACCAATGTTACTAATACCTGCAATAAGTTAGGAAACACATACACCGGCCTGCCACAAGTATAAAACTGCAATGTGGGTAAACGTTTAAATGCTAAAGCCTTTGATTTTGTTTTAAAATTTGAGGCGGGGTAAGTTTTTTTTTTGGGGGGGGGTTGTTTTTTTAAGACTAAAACTGTGATTTATTTTTAAAATGGGAGAACGTTTCAAACATTAAAACTTTGTACTTACTTTAAATTAACTGCATTTTGAGATATTTTAACTTTCAAAATTCATTTATATTAATCAATTTTTAAGTAAAGTGGCACAAAAGAGCAAAGCCTGTATAGAATAGATTCTAAGTTCAAAAGAATTCAATTCCAGGTGATAGGCTTGAATATTAAAACATAAAGTATGTTGCTGTTCTGATAAGATTGCAAATTATACAACGGTTAGAATCTTTCTTTTTCTTATCTGAGAGAACAAACACTGGATAAAAGTCATTTACAACAGTCATTATCTCTCTTGGGGGGGGGGGGGAATTTTTATTTCACAAGATAAGTGCCTTTGCTTCTTTCTCTTGGCCTGAACCATCTCTAGATTTGTGGGAGGTTGAAATTTTCTTGACAGAATGTAATTCGTCTGAACACTTTCCATGGATATAGCAATAGAGCCATGTGATTATAACAAATTTAGTATAAGATACAATTGTCTATAGGATATAAAGAAAATGAACATGGTATAGGCTGTGCTAAGAAAAGTTATGCCCAACACTAGCTACATAGCCAAAACATTGACCAAAGAACTTCAATCATGTTCTTAAATAACCTTGTCCGATTGAGACTTTCATATGAATAACATGCATGGCGCCAAACTTATTCAGAAATATCTAAACTGTCAGCCGCTGTACAACTTGCATATTTGAAGGGAGCCATAGACTGAAAACTGTGAGAATGAAAACCACAAGTTTCAGTTGCTTTATTCTCTGACTCACCCTAGCGGTATATGGGAGCCCTGGTAATTCAACTGAAGAAATAACTGTTAACTTGAAAATAGGGGGAGACATGGTTATCAAGCAGACAACTGTTTTTTGGACAGATTAGCTCATTTTGCTGTAATAATAATTGTTTTTAAAAAAATTAATAATATAATAAAGAGTTTAGAAAAACGATCAAAGATTGTATTAGGTCTGAGACATGTTTAATTTTAATAGGAACTGATAGGCTTGCCTATCATCTGTTCATACTCCACCCCAATTTTTTTAACTTGTTTCTGTGTAGGATTAGGTTTCCAGTTCCTTCAACTCTGCCTGAAATCTGAAATTTTGTTCAGTAATTTTTTTTTCCTCTCCCAATAGGAGTAGATAGGTTTGCCTATTGTCCAGTTCACACACCTCCTCAGTTTTTGAACAGAAGTAGATGTTCATCCTTTGTTTCCTGTTTAAGATTGGGTTTCCTGTTCCTTCTAAACTTTGCTTAAACTCTATATTTGTAATGTCTCCATCTGAACTTTGAAATTTTATTTGCAAATTAAATCTCAACCTCCTCAAATCTAGAATTAGCTGTTATTTTTCCTGTTATCTTGCCCTTTCTTGTGCTAATACAACTTCACACAGTAACCCTCTAGCTTGAGTGGCTCTTGGGCCTTGTATTTGGCGAACATTAGTAAAAAAAAAAAAATTTGTAGTCTTTTTTTTTAATATATAGTTTTTTATATCCTGTGTCAGCATGTTCAAGTTTTCTTGTTCAGCGATGGAATTACTTTTTATTGGTTTACATTGTATCATTGCTTGACAGTGGGCTCTAGAATATGTGAAGGACACTTCAGGCCAACAATAGTTAAAAATCAGATTTACAAAGTTTTTATTATTTTAAATTTCTTTTTTTTTTATATTGTCTCACTAATTTATGCCAATTTGTAACCTTTTTCATTTTTTTCTTTTATAACTGAAATTTAATTTAGATATTTTTTTTATAATGATATTCACCCTATACAAGGCCCAAGAGCCACTCAAAATAGTGGGTTACAAAGTAAGAGGCACAGTTTATGGGGATATGTGAGGAAGATAATGATTGACCCTAGAATTGAACAGGTTAAGAATGTATTGATTGGGGAAGCATCCTCTTGGGTGTCAGTTCAACAACAGTTTGGGGGGGGACTGCTCAACTGGTTCACCAATGGAATACGAAGGGAATGAAGGTGGTCCACTTCAATGTGCTTGCATGGTGGGTCTTAGCCATGAAGGTTAGAATTGGTCAAACTAAAGAATTGTGGAGAATTTGACTGTTCAGGCAGGAAAAAAGCAATGGGTTGTTGATTCTTACTAACTAAAAATAGTTACATTTTTACTAACTTTTTATAGTTACAGGGGTCACATGACTTTATTGCCACGTGATCTCTGAAGTAGTTATAAGGGAAATGTTTTTTCCTTTTAATTTTTATATTTACTTAATGCAAGTTATTAGTCACGTTACGTCACGGAAAGGAATTTTTATTTCACAAGATAAGTGCCTTTGCTTCTTTCTCTTGGCCTGAACCATCTCTAGATTTGTGGGAGGTTGAAATTTTCTTGACAGAATGTAATTCGTCTGAACACTTTCCATGGATATAGCAATAGAGCCATGTGATTATAACAAATTTAGTATAAGATACAATTGTCTATAGGATATAAAGAAAATGAACATGGTATAGGCTGTGCTAAGAAAAGTTATGTCCAACACTAGCTACATAGCCAAAACATTGACCAAAGAACTTCAATCATGTTCTTAAATAACCTTGTCCGATTGAGACTTTCATATGAATAACATGCATGGCGCCAAACTTATTCAGAAATATCTAAACTGTCAGCCGCTGTACAACTGCTTTCTCAGGTCAATGAATAAAAACGGTTTTACGCCAATGAACCCTCTAGAAAATCATTCTTCTTCAAACCTGTGGACTGGTGCAAAAGAATCCCAAAGAACTTTACCAAATAACAGAAATCATATCACTTGAGGACTTTCAACAGCAGCAGCAACTAAAATGTATCCCAACGAGAAAATAATGATATAATCAAGATTCTGTCTATAATCAAGATGTTTTGTTCCACATTACTTCAAACAAAAAGTTAAGAAGGAAACTCTCATCAATACTGGAAAGAGCAATAACATTTACTGGACATGAGAAACCGATTTTCTTGAAAAATTGTTTTAATAGAAGACTATAAATTTCAACCAAAAATAGCACTGGCTGTTCAGTCAATGAATGCTGAATGTTTCCTTATAAGGAAACAGCTATATTACCATTAACATTACAGATGAGAACAGATACTATATCATGATCCCGACCCGATAACCCACAGAGGGAAGAAAAGTGTAAGTTGAGTCACACCAGTTGCTCGGTCAGTAAATGATGAATGTTTCCACATAAGGAAAAGCTACTATGACCATTATACGTTTATTGTCTCTTTTGAGAATTTGTAGAAGAATAGGTGTGTTATAGTCATTTGGATTTATAAGCAAACTAATATTAACTAATTTTTATGAGGTTCATGGCTATATCATGTTGAAACATCAGTTCTTGTCTGATCACCAAAGTTAAGCAACATTAGGTCTGGTCAGTACTCAGATGGGTGACTGCTGGGGAACACCAGGTGCTACAAGCTCCATGAGAGGCTTAGCAAGCTGGCTATGGATACAATCTCACTACTTATATTAAACATTGATATATGGAGTGCTTCTGGAAGAACAGGTCACACCTTCCAGGAGTTGGTTGAGTGATGAGTGTTTTTATAAGAGAAAAATTAGTTTGATACCAAGTGGATCAATAAGTATGTGTACCCTAATACAGTAATTAACTGTCTGCTTTTTATTCCAAATGTATAGTTTAGTATCGAAAAGAATGGATCAGCTGACAACTTTTCATTAAAAAGTACTTTTATAAGTACCAAGCAGCTAATATAAAACTAATAACAAAAGTAAAACTACTTCATCTTAGAATTTTGTGGATGTGCAGGTGGTGTAGTGGATAGTGGTTCGGAATGAGAAATCAGGGAGCTGAGATCAAATTCCAGCCAAGTTCATTACATTTGCTTATGCACAAATACCCTTGGAAAAGGTATTAAACCATCTCTCCCCTCTTCTATGGGTTAAATAGTAGGGCTTGTATCTGTAAAATCAGTTATTCTTGAAAACTTGTCAATGCAACATTCACTTGCAAAAAAAATGAATAGAATTATTCTTACAATCCAAAAATATAGCATCCTGGTTATGACAAACTGCATCTGGCAGCAAGGCCTCTCTGACCAGGAGGTTTTGAGAAGCATGGAACCACCTCTTAATTGCTGTTGTTCCTAGGTCTACTCTGACCCAATGGTAGCACCTGTTAGGGTCCCAACTATAGGCAAATAGTTAACCCCAAAACTGGAGTCAAAACACTATGAAAGTATAAAAATACATTTTTATAGTAAAAATACCAGCAATACATTTTTGTAACAAATAAAAAATAAATAAATAAAAAATTACTGCCAGCAATATATTTTCGTTAAAAAAATTATTCATGCTCCTCAAAAAATTAAATTTTGGCATTAAATGACCCATAAGGAGTTGATATGCCGTTAAACGAATAAACATTTTATTTCCAAATTATATAATGAAAAAAAACATACCTTTACCCAGAAAGTATAAAATTATGTACAAAATATTTACATTTCAGCATTAAATAACCCATAGAGGTTGATATTACGATAAACAAAATCAACCAATCAAAAATGTGTTCCAGCTTTAACTCACAATGGGTTGATAAATTGTAAAAATAAATCAATCAATCGACATCTTAGAATCTTAAACTAATATCACTTTTCTTGCTAAGTTTCTTTTTAGGCTAACTTAGCCAATTTTAAAGTTCATTTGAACTTGATTTGGTATTTGTAAGATACTATTTTTTATCTAGGTGTCATTCATATTTATCTGTAGGTTTCATTATCTATAATTACACAGTGTTAGAGGTCATTCAAACTTTGCCTTGGATGGAGATAGAGGAGGTTTCTTTCAAATGCATCTAGGAATTATGTAGTAAAGGATGTGCAGGGGATGTTACAGTTATTAATTTGGAAAGTGGAATCGGCAAACTGAATTCAAATCCTGTCCAAGTCACTTGCATTTATTTTCATGCTAATTCCAGTCAAAAAGGCATGAACGTATCCCCCCCATCATCATCAACTATGACATGGCTCTCTTGCATTGGGTAGTAGCCAGATTAAGAATGACAATTCTGAATTAAAGTCAACAAGGAAACCACTTCACTGTTTTTTGGCACAAAACCTTTAATAAAGAAAAGGAACTTGTAGAGCACTACATCCCAAATGAGCATCATATAAATTGGTTACTCTGAATTCAAAACCATAGAGAAAGTAATGGAAAATTACTCCACTATCTCTTCCAAGAATGCATAGCAGTTCAGATAATAAAGAAAAGAAGCTGTGGAGAGTGATGATTGCCTAAATCATAAATATGGAACTAAAAAATAAATAAATATTTAATTTCATATTAACTAATCTTTCCTGTTTATCATCTATCCTGTCTATGTCCCTTCAGGACATTGGGAATCATGGCTCTCCACAATTTCCTGTTCTTTGTACCTCTTTTGTCTTTTTTCCACCCCGAACCCTGTTCCCCCATTCATTCGCTCAAGCTTGCCAGGTAGGTTATGCACTACTTTCCTCTGTCCCTCTTACCTTCAATCTGTCCTGTGGGTATCAAATTTTCCAAGCCTTCTTTCCTCATTATGTGCCCCAGAAAGTTCAATTGTCTCTTCTTGATGCAGTCTCTTTTTGTTGTCATTGTCTCTAGAGATTCGTCATTGCTAACATGTTTGGTCCATAGTATTCTCAGTATCCTTCTGTAGAACCACATTTCTGTTGCTTCATGTCCCTTTATCATCTGTGAGGGATTGCCCAGCTTTCACTGCCATAGAGGAGGACTGATACTACATAACAGTTTAGTACTCTTTTCTTTGTTTCTAATATTTTTCTGTCTTTTGGTGGGGGGGGGTTAATACTTTACTTAGCTTTTGAAAGGCACCTTTAACAATCCCAATGCACCTTCAGTTTTCTGTGTCACACTTTCCAACTTTTGTTAATATGCTTCCCAGGTATACATACGTCTATTGTCTACCAAACCATCAAAAGTCGGTTTGAAAATGGACGTCACAATGATTAGCATTTTTAGCCTATAATTACAGTTAGGGATAAGTGCACATTGACCTGGAATTTTGTCTAAACTTTTTTTTTTTTTTTTTTTAATTATTAAAAACTAATACCCATAATAATTAATTATTTATTTGGTAAATTTTACAGATTTCAGCTAATTACTTCTTTATTCCCAACAATTCCACCTCCTAACCCCACCGGCTCCGTCCTCTCATATCCGCCCCAGAATCCCCCGCACCCCAATCTCAGCTGATATTTCTCGTCATGTTCCTTGTGTAACATGATCAGTGACTTTCTGCTCGGACTGTGTTATATTTTATCTAGCCTCTCAACAAATATTGTGAAATCCCTATCCTAAGTTAGACTGTCACCCAGTTCCTACCCGTGGGTACTGTGTCAGGCCACTTCCAACCACAAAACGTTGATCATCAGTTTTTTGGGTTTTTTCTCTCCGTGCCTTCTAGTCTTACTTTCTGTTCATTTCAAATTTTTTTTGTTTCAATTCCGGATACTGTTCGTTTGTTTGTTCATTCATTCATAGGGTTGCCAGATCAGAAAATTGGAAATACGTCAAACTCTTAAAATACTCGCTTATACACACACAGAGACCAATAGGAGAGAAAAGGCATAAAGCAATGATTTTAATGGATTATGAGTAAAATAAAAAAAATCATTTGAAAATTATCTAATACAAGCTAAGAAAGAAATTCTGTAAAACTAAAAGTGAAATCATTTGAAAATATTTAATACAGACAACAGAGAAAAATCGTTTGTTTTTTTGTTTTTTTATGTAAATTAGCAACACTAGTTTTCTTGTTAAATTCTTGGTTTAATAATTTCATCAAGCAAGAAAATCTGAGAAAATAAAGTATAAACCAAGAAACCGTAAGAAAGTAGTAAAATATTTTTTTATTACGAAATTTGCAAATGAACTAAATACGGGACATCTGGGGTTATCTCTAAATGGCCGGTACGGGACATGTTAAGGGACGTCTGGCAACCCTAGTATTCAATGATTCATTCATTTTTAAACGCATCCATAGGAAATGTGTAACACTTCATTTTGTAAATATGCCTAACTGATGCAGCAATTAGGAAGTTGAATTGATTACTTACTTGTTACAATATGTTCTTTATAGAATATTTTTCTTATCTACTGACCAAATGGTTATCTGCCAATGTAAAAAAAAACATTAATGTATATTATGGTGTTTTTTGTCTCTAAAAAAATCATCCAGCATTTTCTTGTTGATAATTCTGAGAGTAGACATTATCATTCAGTGAATAACTGTTGACTGTTCGTCTTTTTTTTATGGCCAGTTCATTCTCAGGTCTTCTACAGTAATAATCTTTCTTTTTTTTTCTTTTTTTCTAATGGGGATTCAGTTGATAAATAAATTCTTTTGTGGAATGTTTGAAAATAAAATCGCATTCGTGTCATTGAATAAAAAACAATGTTGATTTGTGCATACGCGTTTTTGAGTTCACATTTTTTTCATCTCTGGTTTCAAGCCGGGAGAAATGCGGACACCAATGAATGAGGGTGAAGGACTTCTCTCATCAGTCTTGTACTAAGTAACCATTTGACTTGGTTAGATTAGACAAGAAATATGGAACCAAGTCATGATTAAACTAGGGAAGTGTTGATTTAATTGGAGCTATCTCCTTTTTAGGTTATTAGTTTGTTTGTTTTTTGTGTGTTTTTTTATTCAGGAGTAGAAAAAAAATTATGAGATAGTTTGAATTGAAACTACTCATCTCAATTCTGGAATTTTCACTTTAATTTTAGATTTAATTCCAAACTAATATTTAATTCCCTAACTAACTTAAGAAAATACTTTGGTGGTATAAAAACCGAATTCAAGATTCCAATTCAATCAATTTCATGATTGGAAACTTTTTTTCCCTACTTATCAGCAAAATCGATAAATTCGACTAACAGATTTTTATCAGCACATCTAAAATTTAAAGAGATGTGCTGAAGTGAAAAGTATATTTTATTTTTGAAGGATTTTTTTAAAGTTCAAGAAAATCTTTCAAAAATAAAATATACTTTTTTTTCAGTTTTCTGAAACGTTGTCGTTATTTGAGGAAAAATTAGCTGATTTAAAGTTAATTAATCTAAATGTGAAACAAATATTGCTTTAAGTTTAAAATATCGCAGAAAGAGAAAAGTTAAATTAACTTTTCCGAAAAGCATCTTTTTTTTTTAAGACGGGGTGGGTGTTTGGGGGGGGGCGTCGTATTGAATGATTTATTGACTGACAGTCTGATGTTTGAGAAATTTTTTAACTAAGGGGGACAATAAAACAAAAATGACGAATATAAATGTGAAAAAAACGCCTTTAATTTTTTTTATTCTTTTTTAACTATTAACGATTTTAAGATATTGTTTTATTTAATTTTAGATACTTTTTTTTTCTTTATAGACTTACGAAAACACTTGTTGAGAAAATGTTGGAAATTGCCAATAAATTCTAAATTTACAATAGGCACCTCTTATTTTCTAATCTGGACGTCCGTATTTTTAGTACATATTTACAAAGGTCGACACGTTTATAAAAGTTTATATACGCACATAAAAAATTCTAAATTCTTATTTTTTAATGTAGGGTTGTTGAATTAGCTTTTCCATAAATGTATTTTTTTTTTTTTTTTTAGCTAATATCAATATCACTTGACCGATTATCATTCATTAATTAATTTTAATACAATTAATTATATCATTTTATTTTTAAAAGATTTAAAATTTAGTCATAAATAAAATTGAAAAAATTGAAAATTCTTGTAAAAATTAATTGAAATTTTTTTCTTAAGTCAATCAATCAATAACAATAAGTGTCCAGAATATATTTTATTCTTAAAAAATTAAAAACTAAAAGCTTTTCTAATTAATAATTGTTTTTTATTTTACGATTCAGAGCAGATTTTATTTTTCGGTAACTGGAAGTTCTGTTTGACTCACTAAAGTTTAGTGAGTCAAAAGTTCTCATAGAATTCAAATCAAATATTTTTAGTTTAGTGACTAAACTAAAAATATTTGATTTGAATTCTATGAGAACTCGTCCTTTAGCGATACAAAAAAGAATTTCTCGAAATTTTATAAAATTAAGTGAGATGTTAGTTAAAAAAAAAGTTTTTATCAAGATTTTCTAAAAAGGGGACGTTTCAAAAGTGATTTTATTAATTTCTGAATAAGTCCCAAAAGTTTCAAAACCTGACAATTTTTGAATTATCTGATTTTTGCAAGAATTTCCAAATCAATGTTTTCAGCGCAAAAAGAAAAAGACGGTAAATTTCCAGTAAAAATTTGTGGTCATTCGCGTTGATGCCAAATAAGATCATTTTTAACCAAGATTTCCAAGGTTCTCTAAAAAAGGATAAAAATATAATTTATTTTTACTACATAAAAAGTCCTTTGATCTTCCCTCTTAATAACACAAAAAATTTGATAAAATTTTGCATTCATTGTTTAATTTTGGGGGGCATTTTTCCATCATCCTCTTCTTCTTTTTTCTCTTGCGAATTTTTAGAGATTGTTTTTTTAAAATCGTTACTTTTTTTTCATCTGGATGCGTTTGTTTTGAAACTTTTGATGCAATAATGATTTTTTTTAGCACTGTGTAACTACTTTTTTCCTTTTATTTCTTTCCTTTTTTTAAATCTCTTTTTGAGGGACAGAGGGCTCATTCTAGTATCTGTCTAGTTAATTTTTCACTTAGCTCTAACGCGCGCATCACACGGGGCCTACTTATAAGGATCGAACTCTCTTCATTAGCGAATCATAAGATCGCTAACCATCGCACTCTACGGCAAGCATTCTTCTCAGTCTATGGAAGTTAATAACAACACTCACTCATCATTCGTAATCTTTTCATACCAACATGCAAGTAAGTAAATTAAATATTATTGCTCTTTGCTTCGTTACAAACATTTTCGAATCTGTTGTCGTCCGCCCGAATTGTCAAACTGTCATTTAGATTTCATTCATAAGTCAGTCGGTGCGTGGTTGGTAGATTTTTTTTCTTTTCATACAAATGTTAGTAAGGAGTCCGACCCGCACTTTTTATAGAGATGATGAGGATTGAGGAAATTCGTGTTTGCTCTGACTACCTAAAGGTAGAATATAAAAAAAAATCAGGAAGTAAGTTAGAGTAAAAACACTATATTAACAATCGCTACCGAGTGACACATTGCCAATGCTAAGATTTTTACAAATACAGGCAGCAGCAGGAAGACATCGTCGGTCTTCCTCTTTCTTTCTCTCTCACTCTCGGCTGAAGAATCTCCTCTTTCTTCATTCGAGTTCTCTTTGCACACACACACACCCTTTTCCACTCTATATAGTGTTTTAAAACTCCTAGAACGTAGACACACGTTCCTTTCTTTATAAACTTAGAAAGATAATTGCAAAGAAGTCTTTATCTCGTTAGAAACAAATAACCATCCATTTATATTCCGTTTTACATTTCTTCATTCATTCTCATGGCTAACAACTTTTTTCATCCTCAAAATCCGCGGGTGAGTTTGAGTAATTTTTCCATCTTTCATTCTCGATGTCATGTATCCCATTCAAATAAGTCGTGTTTGTGGTGCTAGACAAATTCTTCGCCCTCAATAAAGAGATGTTTTTTTTTCCTGTGTATTTCAGCTGCACGCCCCAAAAATATTTTGTGGATAAATCAGTTTATAGGAGGTTTATTTTCTCTTGTCATTATTATTTACAACCAAAATTAGACTTTTTTGAGTTTTTTTTTCTGTTTCTCCATCTCTCTTTTACTTTGAAAATTAACCATTTCTTAGATTGATTATTTTATTTTCTCTTGTTTTTGTTTTTTAATTTAAAAAAAAAAAAATCATTTTTGCAATATAATTGTTAAAAAATTAAAAATATTGATTTTTTTTTTTTGTCATTTTTTTTTTTGTCATTTTTTTTTTAAATTCTGAGTGAAAAAGGTATTTTCTTAAATAAATAAATAAATGTAAAAGATTAACAAGATAAAAAGTTTTTACTTTTTTTTTTTCTTTTTTACATATTTTA
Organism: Acanthosepion esculentum; assembly: GCA_964036315.1. Lineage (NCBI taxonomy): Eukaryota > Metazoa > Mollusca > Cephalopoda > Sepiida > Sepiidae > Acanthosepion > Acanthosepion esculentum. The sequence continues at coordinate 87,234,686 of OZ038501.1, forward strand.
AATTAGTTGTGTGCAAAAGTTTCCAGCGATCCTTTTTGGAAGCTACAAAAAACAGAATACACGCAGTTGAAAATCACTGGAGTGGAAACTTTTTTTTTTTTGCACAATTAAACTTTGAAAAAGATATATTTGAATTTGAAAATAATTTTTTTAAACTAGATTATTTTATTTGTTGCTTTTTAACCGCTACACAAATAGTCAGAAACTATTTTCCACACTTTTTTTTTTTTAATTATTTTTTTTTTTTATTAATTTTGAAACCTTTTCCAAACACTTGGCCTTTGTAAGTTTTTCTAACAAGGAATTCATCACCGCACCATATTTCCCGCTATAACACACACACACACACATCTCGCGAGGAATATTTAGGAGAGCAAAAAACTCCAACTGATGATTCATCATACTTACTTATTAGCGAATTTTTATTTTTACTGTAACATTTTGGATTTAAAATAAAAATCATTTCTTTTTCTGAAGTCTGGTAGAATTTGTCAAGATTCAAGAAGTAACTTACTCTCTTCTTACTGGTAAGTGGTAATCTAAAAGCAAAGGGGTGATTGTTTTTTTTTATATATGAACTTTTTAAGTTTTTTTCTTCAGCCTTACATGACAGGACATCGTCATGGTATGTCTCTGTTATAAGTACATTGGTTTATAAAGGAAGTCTTTGAAAAGTGTAATAATCGTCTCCGTAAGAAGTTATGTTAGAAACTTGTAGATTTTTTATTCTACAATTAAAGAACAACTCCTCTCACCCCCTCCAAAGGAAACAAATAAAAGCATTGAACAGAATTTTGGATGTTTGAAGAAAAAGAATCAAAAAAGTTTAGCAAGCAAACAAAGAATTCTCGTATATACCTAATAAACGTCCCCTCCCTACTTGTTAATTTTTGGATTTTTTTGTCCATCCACACTTCGAGCTTATTAGGACCCCGCCGATCACTAGGAGGAATATTAAATTTTTAAAAGAAAGATTGAATAACTATTATTAGTTAGTCAAACAAAAAATGAGGAAAATGAAAATTATGTAATAAATATTTTCGGTTTCATTAACGCATTTTTTAAGATATTATTTGGGACGCTGCCGTGTTTGTTACTGTGTTTTTTTTTATTTGTTGTTAGCCATTGATGGGCAATTATTTTAATTTTAAATATTGTAAAAAAAATGTAAACGTTAGCATGACTTCGCGGAAATGCTTTCGATTTTTGTTAAAGTATTTTTTTTTTTATTTAATAAGTGGATTTTTCAGTGCACTCAATTTGTTACCGAATGTGACACAGGGTCAGTTTTTAAAGTGAGTTAAAAACGGCAGTACCGTGGAAAAATTTCGGTACTTCCCCTTTTGGGCGCGCTTCAGACGCTGGGTAATGACCCCCAGCCCTCTCCCGAAGAAAAGCTACTGCCTAGGCCTTAGGTGGATGACCCCCGCCTCGTAGTTTGAGCTTAATTAAATATTATTTTGAAATTACTAAGCCGAAGCCAGGGAAAACATTTTTTTACCATAAGACATTGATGAACATTTATTTTTTGTTTCATTTAATAAACGGGGAGGGGTCAATAAATTAGATGACAGGAAAATAATACAAAACAAGTTTTTCAATTTATAACATGACCTCATCGGCATTCGAAGTCTAAAGACTTCTCTTTCATTATTTACCCCTCCCCGTTTATTACCTTTCTCGATTTTCTGACCCAGTCCTTTATTTCGTACCTGGTTATAGTGTGCAACACATTTTTTTTTTAAACATTTTTTCTTCATCTTGTTTTTAGTCTTGTTGAATTTAATGGGTTCTGAATCCTTATACTTGCACCCACTCCCTAAAATTGGCCAGAAGCATTGCAAATAAAAACAAATTTTAAAAAAAGTGTGGGAGAATTTTAATAATAGCTGTTTTAATTCTAAATATAAGTGGACATTGAAGTCAACACCCAGAGGCGACAGTCTGTTTCATGCTAAATATAATCATCAGGTCATGGGCGAAAACAAAGATCAGTACCTGATGATTGCATTAGTAGCATGAAACTTGGAGTCATACTGGTGGCGTAGAGTACTATGTACTATAATCCCCCATGTATAATACGCATTTTTTTTTTTCTAAAAAATAATAAGCAAAATCAGGGGTACTTATGCACAGCTACAAAAAAATCTTTAAAAAATTGTCATAAAATAAGAATTATAATAAAGCTAAATTAGAATAATATTATTCTATATTTAAAACCATTTTTTTTTTTTTTTTAAAATAAGAGTAGGAAATTCTGGCCATAATGAAATTGGGGAGGTACAATTTATAAGGTTTGATTACCAAACAAGGGGTGCGTATTATACATGAGTAGAAGCATTTTCCCACACTTTCAGCAAAATTTTAGGTGTGCATATTATGGATGAAGGCATATTATACATGATGAATTACTGTGTGTGTGTGTGTGTGTGTATGTATGTATGTATGTATATATATATAGTGCCTTTAAACATAGATTTTCCTTTGACTCTTTAGACATATCTGCTCAATTTCATATCCTAACAGAAACATAATTTCTAAAGAAAGGGATGGACTTTTTATTTATTAATCCAACAGATTTTATTACTTAAATGTTATTTTTAGTGGACACATATGTTTGAGTAGATATTCCATTTATATCTATTAAACAGTATATTTATTTATTTTCGGCTACTGACCTGAATAGTTAAGAAAACTTATAGGGCAGTGTGGTGTAATGGTTAGCAAGCTTCTCGGATCAATTAAGACTGAGTAGTGATTTCAATCCTCACTGGGTGTCCCCGTAGTTTCAGCCTTGTGCTACATCTAAGCTGCCCTTAGAAAAAGAAATATATGTCTGAGAGATGAAGGAAAAAGAGAACAAAGTCTGATAGTGAAATGGGACATAACAAAGAAGACCCACAGTTTGGACTTTGGGAGAAAGGTGTGCAGATTATATCAGGAGGAAAAAGTGGTGATCATAGCATGACCAACTCAGAATATGTTACTAAATGGAAGATCAGAGGTAATGACAGTGAGTAAGCACACAAGGAAATTTCTCTTGACAAATTTTGAACCAGAGTGGAGAGTTTCAATTTGTTAGTATAACATGCAAATCAATCATATATATATATATATATATATATATATATATATATATATATATATATATATAAGCATGTAAATGCAAATTACAAGAAAAAAATAGTCCTGACCTTTACTACCTGATAATCCACAGGTGAAACCATGGTAGCAAAAAGGTTTGAATGTTTTTTAATTAAAAAATACTTATATACGCACGCATGCACACACACACACACATACAGAGTCTGCTAAAAAATGTATACACACAGGAAAACTTAATAATACTAATAAATGTCTGGGAGCAAAAGGCTAGATTTTGAGCATCTCTTATGAGTGTAGAGTCCAAAGGTAACTTGTATTAATCTTAAGTTACCTTTGGACTCTATACTCATGAGAGATGCTCGAAATCTAGCCTTTATCTCCCAGACATTAGTACTGTGAAGTATTGCTTGGTCAATATTGGCTAAAGTGTCCAGTGGGATTGCTTTATATGCATTTTTCAAATGTCTTGTCTAAGGGCTGCCAATGTAATACCATCTGTTGAGAAAATATTGTACTACAGTAAAAAGTGTTATCACAATTTGATAAAATGACAAAAGACAAGTTTTTCTTTTCCTGAAGTGTGTATACACTATTGTTTTTTTTGGGGGGGGGTTAAACCATATTTTATTGACGTTTACCAGCCTGAATATTCAAGAAATCTTATTAAAGAAAAATGTGCCCTCTATCACGATTTAAACCTGTGTTCCCCTTTGCAGGAGAAAACATCGTTAGATCTGGCATGCTTTTAACTGACTTGGCCATGAAGACTGTCATTGATTAAGCATGGTTTTTTAAGCATATCCTTTTTGCTTTCGATTCACAGAAGAGTTCTTAACTGCTCATGAAGGGTCTTGGTTTTGTCCTGTATCCTCCTGGTGCCTGATTTTGGAAAGTGAAAATTTTCATCTAAAATGAAGAAAATGTGAACTTTAAGCAAAATGGTCACAATATATGGAAGAAAGAAGGCATCAGTTTAAACTAACACCAAAAAGATATGCTTTACCAAATTATAAAAAGTGGTACGAACCTGCCATAATAACCAAATGTCAAAAATCATCTGAAATTAAATATAAAAGACTCTAACAACACATCACTAATGTCCTTTGAGACAGTGGTGTAGTGGAGAGAGGAGTTAGTTATACATGTGTTAATGTGATTGGTCATGTGTTCAATCCTTGAATCAGGTAGTGAAGCACCAATGCAGCAGGAATGGGCAATAACTGTCATCACTGTTATAACAAAACTGTTATGATAAAATATCATAATAATCAACAGATATCCCATATCAGCCAATCAAGGGACACCTGAGGATAATCAGAGGGTACTTAGTTGAAATTTTGTGTCTAAAATAACATCTATATCACCCAAGGTGAGAATAATAATACAAATATTTTGAAGCAATACAAGAATATTGAAATATCAGAAATGAAATATTAAATTTGGAAAAATTTGGTTAAGCTTACCTTTTTTTTTTTCTGTATGAACTATCGGATGTCAAGAAATATAAAACAGAAATTAAGTCATTATTTAAACCCATTTAAATTCTATGTCTACTCTTAAAGTTTTATGTTAGAATTTTTGAGACGAAGACTTATTATATACCTTACTATTTAGACTACAAAGCTTATGTTGGTTGGTAAACAACTGAATTTTCCAAGAAACATATGGCGGCCTAGTAGATTAATAAATTGTTTTCAACATATCCATTTGTCTGGCAGTTGCAAATTCAATTTCTGGATCAGGTACTGCTGAAAATCACATTTTATGATTTAGTGAAAGAAATTGACAAGCAACACAAAAAGCAAATAGACTGGACAGTATTAATTGACAGGAATTATCCCTTGAGCTTGAAAAGCATGACAAGATAATCTACCCACATTAAATAAAGCATTTGGTTCAAAATTCTGAGAAAGTGTAGTACCAATTATGCATAATAACAGCAACAGCCCTAAATAAACCTTGTATCAACAGCTGCTCTCAAATATAAAAACATGTGAACCCTAAAGTAACTCTTTCACTCTTCTCTTTCAAACTTTTTATGCTGAAGTTGAAAGGGCTGTGAGCACTTCACACTAAAACACACCAACACAGTAGTAAGTCCCACTCGAATACATTCATGAGCATTTCATTATGTATATAATTTACTTCTAACAAAAGAAACTTATTTTATAATTCCCTTTTGTTAATTTGTTTTAATAAATGTTATTTTGCATTGCAAATCAATTGGTTAGCTATTTTCTGCATGTACTCTTTTTCACCACTATTATTTCATGTACTATAAAATGTTCCCATAAGCAGCCTTACACATTTAATTATTGAAGTAGCCAATCACTAAAAAAGTTACTAAAGAATACCAGAGAGCACAATGAACAAAATGTTGTGAGCAGTTATGCTCAGGTAAACCAAGTATACTAATGTAGTGGAAAGGTATTTAATAATATTTAGAGAGTGTCATTGTAAAATGTCTTTTGTGGAGTGGGTGCTTAAACTGCAGATGTTTCTGTGTATGTAAAACAAAATAAAAAGAAGAAATAGGCATATGTAAATAAAATGACTGGATGACAAATAGAAAAGAAGCCTTAAATTTTTATGTTTGCAATATAAACCATTATGATGACTGTTTAATATCATGAAATAAATCATAAATGTTCTATCATATTTTAATCACATTTCAGTGGGACACACACACACACACACACACACACACACACACACACATACATATATATAATGATTATTATTTTTATTTTTTTATTCTGTTGAGCTAGTTTGGAAGGTCATTTGGGTCGTATCCTGTGTCATAACATTGTTGGTCAATGTATGTAGTTGCTGGATGAGCAACCCATCTTGCACTATGGCTAGGTGTCTAGAGCAGTAGATCCATCACAAGTTCTTGTTTTGCCTGCCAGCTGTGTCTGGCATTCAAGTAAGCTGGTAAGAATATTAGAGATAGGACCATAGGGCTGTGAAAACTTGATGGATGCTGAGAGCTGTACTTAATTTCTTGGAGACAACATTATATCAGAGAGCATATGTAAATATAAAAATAGTCACTGAGGTCAACACCAAGCGGTGACAGCATGTTTCATGCTTCAACTCAATCTTCAGGTCATGTGTGTTGTGTTTTGGCTCAACTAGTTATATAAACTCATATAATACACACATTATCAAGCCAAATCATAACACATGGCCTAAAGATTGCACTGAAACATGAAATAGACTGTTGCTGCTTGGTGTCAGTGCCCACTTCTATATATAAGAGAGAGGGAGAGAGAGATGTGTGTCTGATGGAGGTTTGAGGAAGCATCAAAGTTGTCATCACTTTAAATGAAATCAGCAAGCCAAATTTAAATTTTGTCTGAGGTTACTTATATTCCCCTTGTAAAAGGCATGAATCCTTGTCCCTGCAATTTGTATTATCACCAGATATATTGACAAAAGCTCTGATCAGAGACACGCCATAAGTGATAAGAGAAGTAAACAATATACATGTAAACACACTATAACCTCAACAGAAAGAACAGAAAAAAGCTGTTACATCTCTTAACAGTCTAGACTTGTCAATATTTTCATAAGTCTGCACATATGTGTGGAATATGTCTTTTTATTTTTCTGAATATTATACTCGTCAAATAAAATAACTATAGAATCCTTCCCCAGGTTTGAACGTATATATTTATATAAGTGTATATTTTTTTAAGAAAAAAAGTAGGATGAATGACCAAAATGGAAATGACTTCTTAGTGACACATTTCATTCCAAGAAGGAACTTCTTCAGACTCATAATGGTTTTGAGAGAATCAGTCTTGTATATAAAAACGGAAAAGGGGGGAGGAAGAATTACAGCAAATACTGGTTACAATTTACATTGAAACATTAAAGATACAGAGTTATCCAAGTTTTAAATTTTGACATCTAGTGTTGGTTTGGGGGGGGGCTGCCTTGAAAACTTCATAAACAAATATTTTAATTTTATATTTTACGTTAATTTAGTATTTTGTTTTTAAGATTAGTAATTATCAATATATTTTTATTATTTTAACTATAGTTCTCACCTTCGTTGATAAAGATGTACTTGGCCGAAACGTGACTATAATAACATCTGTATTAAATAAGATGAGAACAATAGTTCAAAATAATAAAACTATATTGAAAGAAATATTAGTCAAAAACTAGTAATGATCAGAAATTCAAGAACTATTATATTTAATACTACAAGTGTGATAAAAAGCAACAGAAATAAGGACAAAAAAAGGAAACAATAATAAGAATGCTTCATTTAAAATTTCATTTCAGATTCTGTTTCATTCTATCAAGATTTCAGTCAGTTATGTGCAATGCATGATACACGCTTAGGCGATCATGTATCTTTTGATACATGACTGACAAGGCAGATTTCTTTCTCACAGTAGGTTGCCATTTCTTTCTGCAATAGACCTGTTGTCATCCAAGGCAATAGAACCCAGTCTGTCTTGCTATTTACCCACTGCTTGTGGGGTGGAGAAGAAGAGGATTCATAACTTTCCCAAGGGTATTAGCGTAAGTGAATGTAATGGATTCAACTGGAATTCGAACTCAGCTCTCCAATTTCTCAATCCGAGCGGCTATCCATTACTCCACAGAAAATATTATTTTGAGATTTTTTTTTTTAACATTTAGACTAATCTATTCATCTTTGTTGTTATGTTTCATCCATTGTGCTCTCCAGCCTTCTTCAGGTGCCTGTAAATCTGGATAAACCTTAAGAACTATTTCAAACTGATCATGATCACTAGTCCCATAACCCATTAGGATTGTAGGGGCACCACATGTACTACAGCCGTAGCAGCTGTGGATTCTCTTGGCCAAGATAGCCTCTCCAAGCTGATTGGAATTCAGAGTTTTCCTTCCCCTAGACTATACACCAACCAAGGCTATAGGACCCAATCTGTCTTGCTATTTACCAATAGCTGGAGAGAGAAGAGATGGATTCATATCTTTCCCAAGGATATTAGCATATAAGTGAATGTAATGAACTCAACTGGAATTCAAACTCTGCTCTCCAATTCTTCAATCATAGCTGCTATTCATTACTCAACCGTGCCCCCTAGAAATTAACTCTTTATTTAATCTAGAGGGATTTTTCTTGTTCCATTGTTCATGTCTAGGGACATCTTGTCTCATTCTGATTTAGTAGTTCTCAGTAATTGCTTGGCTTCAAAAGAAAAAAAAATCCGTCTCACTCTCTCTTCCTCTCTCTTTGTATTCTCTTTCTTCCTCTCTCTTTGTATCCTTCTTTCTCCTTTGTATCCATCACTCTCTTTCTCTCCCTTTGTATCCTTTGCTTTCTTTCTCTCCCTTTGTATCCTTTGCTCTCTTTCTCTCCCTTTGTATCCTTCTCTCTCTTTCTCTCCCTTTGTATCCTTCTCTCTCTTTCTCTCCCTTTGTATCCTTCTCTCTCTTTCTCTCCCTTTGTATCCTTCTCTCTCTTTCTCTCCCTTTGTATCCTTCTCTCTCTTTCTCTCCCTTTGTATCCTTCTCTCTCTTTCTCTCCCTTTGTATCCTTCTCTCTCTTTCTCTCCCTTTGTATCCTTCTCTCTCTTTCTCTCCCTTTGTATCCTTCTCTCTCTTTCTCTCCCTTTGTATCCTTCTCTCTCTTTCTCTCCCTTTGTATCCTTCTCTCTCTTTCTCTCCCTTTGTTTCCTTCTCTCTCTTTCTCTCCCTTTGTATCCTTCTCTCTCTTTCTCTCCCTTTGTATCCTTCTCTCTCTTTCTCTCCCTTTGTATCCTTCTCTCTCTTTCTCTCCCTTTGTATCCTTCTCTCTCTTTCTCTCCTTTTGTATCCTTCTCTAATTATCTTTAGGTTCTGTCTTTTAAAAAATTCCCAATATTGGTAAAACCCATAAAGGAAAAAACAGGTGGTTATCATTTAAATCTATCGACCCACAATGTTTTGGTTTCTACATTCATTAAACAGGAAACTGTCATATTTACTTACCGCTACTAAATTGAAACCTATATATATATATATATATATATATATATATATATATACACACACACACACGAGAGAAAGAGAAAATCCAATGAATAAACTACACTCTTGGGCCAGGTCTCTCACCTATTTTCATTCTATACACACATCTTAATCCCGCCTCCTGAATCAATGTTAAAAGAATTTTTTTTTCTTCCTGCAACACTAATGTTGTTATAAGTTAAAGCTTTTTATTGTAGTAATTAATTCTTCTTCCTGTAGGCACTGACACTAACAAAAAATATCACGGGCTGAAAACCAACAGCATTATTTATAATTATATTGAAGTAGCTTTACTTTTAAATAAAATACATAATTATTTAAGAATGTTAATTTAACATTAAATGTCTAGTAACAATTCGATCAACTGTTTGGTTGTCATTTTTACTTTCATTTTTTTTTTTTTTAATATGATGTCAAATAAATGGCAATTGTCCTCTTTATTTATAGTTTTATTTTTATATTTTACATATACATGTGATTAATTAGGTTATATTAATTGCACTGACACTCTTTGCCTTAAATAATATGAAACGTAGGTACCTACAAAAATTTGCTAAGAGGATAAATGATGAAAAAATGAACAAAACATAATAAAAACAAAAGTTTATCATAAAAATATGTGTTATTATAAAAATGGAAGATCAAATAATTTCTTTTTTTTTTTATGTAAAAAAATTTTTTTTTTATCCTTTTTAGAACCTTACAAATATTGCTTAAAATGTTCTTTTGTTGGCATCACCATGGGACCAAAAATTTATGCAAGGAATATGAGTATCTTTTTGCATTGAAAAACACATTGATTTGGAAATTCACACAAAAATTAGATAATTGTCAATGTAATAGGTCTTTCAGGACTTATTCAGAAATGAAGTAAATTATTTTTGAAGCAGTTCTCTTTTAGAAAATCTTTATAAAAATATATATATATATATATATATATATATATATATATATATATATATATATATATATATATATAGTCATCCACAGATGGACTGTATCACAGCTCATCAGTGTGGCTAGTCATCTGATTGCCTCAAGCCAGGATCAGAACTTGACTGATTTGGCATCAGTCGGAGATTTTTTCCCTAAGCTATCAGCTCCTGGCAGAGAAGAAGGTGAATTTTTACGTATTTATTTTTGAATAAACACACCAGTGACTCAGAGTGCTCAATGCATAGAAGAGCTTTTGCATTATCAGCAGCAGCAATCACTGTTTACAAATTTGCGCTTTCCCGCTAAAGTGCTCGACCGAATTTTATTTTTTCGGGGGTGTATAATTGCTGGACTTTCATAATATATGTTGTCATTTGTTTACATTAAGATACACTATGAGCAGATATGATAGTTCAAGAAAAATCATGGGAAATTTGTTTATTTAAAACAGTAATTTAACTTTGCTAACCAGACACTTCCTCTGTAGCTAAATGGTATAGCACGTCGGGCCAAATGATAGTTTCATGTAGGATACAGGTTGAATTCCTGTCAGAGGACACACATTTTCTATGAAATTTCTTGGATATTCAGGCCAGTAAATGTAGTTAATACTGTTTATTATAAACTGATCGTTTACTTAAATAATTGTATCTATAAAAATAATGTATAAACAATATATATATGTGTGTGTGTACATTTGTAATTCATTTAATTTTATGAAATTTTGAATATAAACAGTAAGTCATACAAAAAATAATTTCTCAATTTCATAAAATTAAATGCTTTTCTAATTAAATAAGGTCTCAGTTCTATTGCATTTTTTATTTTACAATGCAGAACAGATTTTCTATAACTGGGGGTCCTGTTTGACAAAAAGAATTTGATGATTTAAATTCTCCGAGGACCTGTTGATACAAAAAAATAATTCCTGCATAATAATGTAGTGAGTAGCATAGTGAACAACGGCTCAGAATTGGAAATCTGAGTGTTCCAATTCCAGTCAGGTTCATTATATTCGATTATGCACAAATACCTCTAAAAATATTTTCTGGGTTTAAATAACCTGCAAAAGTATAAGCTGTAAAAAAAAAAAGGAAAAATAATCAGTCACTCAAGCAATTCTTCAGGAATTAATCTCTTTACAGTATAGTGATTTTCCAAGCATAGCCAAAAGTATGGGGCACCCAGTGAGGATTGAACTCACTACTCAGTTGTAATTGATCTTGTGAGACAAGCTTGTCAACCATTACACAACCTCAAGGTACCCATCTCTTTACAATATAATACCTCTACTTTCTGTTATTGATGCTGAGATATAAAATTAACTAAGCGGGTTTTAATTATGTAATTACGTAATCTAGTCATCCACAGACAGACTGTTTCGCTGTATGACAGCTCTTCAGTGTGGCTAGACATCTGATTGCTTCAAGCTGGGATCAAAACCTGATAGAGAGATCCTACCCCTAGGCTATCATCGCACAGCAGAGAGAAAGGGAAATTTTAACATTTTCTATACAAAATGCGTTAGTGGCCCACAGAGCTCAATTCAGTTGAAGTTCAGTTGTGTGTGTGTGTGTGTGTGTATACATACATACATACATATACATACATATACATACATATATATATATATACACACATACATATACATATTTATTTATATATATATATATATATATATATTAGTGTTGAATGTCATATTCTCTTTTGAATTTTCTAATGAGACTTTTTATTTGAAAATATGAGAAAATTCAAAAGAGAATATGCAGGACTATGTTGTCTTTGACATTCAATACAACATGTTTAAAAGAAAAGTTGCTGCCAAATTACACACACACACACACACACACACACACACACACACATATATATTTTTTTTTTTTCATTTTTTTTTTCTTAATATGTAGAAGCAGATGTTTAATTTTAAAATAAATCAGTACCAACACAAAGCTTTATATGTAAACTTGAGAAGCAGCATCTTGATAGCTTCCTTTTATAATTTAAATCATGGCTTTTTTATCTTTTTCTCAACACATGGGCAAAAAAAAAAATTGGTATGCAAATAAATTTGATTTATTTATTGTCAAATTTTTTTACTTGTTTATAGTTTGAAAAAAATGCTTTACGGTTTAAAACCTATGTGGGGTAGAGATTAAAATATTAAATTAAAAAAAATAATTAAATTATCAAAAATCTTCTGGTTGGTAAAGGAAGCTTTTTTGTTGTTGCGGGATCTGACAGCAAAGCAGTATTGTCAAAGTCAGACATTTTGACAACACCTCAGTAATATGTTGGGAGGACTTAGCCTATTTATCGTCAAATAAGATGTATAATTTAAAAAAATCTCCTGCAAATATTGTACTGCATTAAATGTGTGGGTATTGTGATATGGGGTTGGAATATCTACCGAAGTCCAAAATTGGCTTGGACAACTTTGTATTTCATGGTAATATATATATATTATAGAATGTCCTGAGTATGACGGTAAACTACATCCGGCAGCAAGTCTTCTCATCTGGAGATTTGAGGAGCGTGGAACCACCTTTTAATTGCTGTTGTTCCCAGGTCCACCCTGACCCGGGGTGGTAGCACCTGTTAGGGTCCCAGCTATAGGCAAATAGTGTCTACCAGGGCTGACCAAGCTCTTTAGTGTTATAGAACACGATTGGTCTAGGAGATGGAAAACTCTTACACGAACCGCCTGAGGTCTATTGTCTGCTTCGTCTGTGGCATTTATTTGCACCGACTGAGTGTATCAATAGTTCCGAAAAATGTGGATGGTTCTGCACAAGCCTTCACCACTTTAATCAAATCACTTGTGTGGGTTTTCTGGCGGTTTACCTTGATTCGTTCTTATCCACACAGATTCACTTGCAAGGTCCACTGGCGAGAGAGCGAAGGCCACAGGGTCAGGTAAAGGATATTACTGGAAGGCTCTAGCTGGAGCTCTACACAGTGGCAGACCGATTGGTGATGGCCGTTCTTTCACAAACCCATGAGCAATTCTGATGTCCGTGTCCTCCATCGGTGACAAAGCAGCCCTATTTATGATTGCACTGCTTTCCCTATTATGGGGAGGGGGCGATAAAAGGAGCCCTAAACATTGCTTGCTCACACAGTGACTTGGCAGCCCACTGCAGCTGTCTAGTTATCCAATAAAGCAGTCGAAACAGCAAGGAATATCAGAATAAATATAAGAAGAATTTCCATTTTGGATCTTAGAATGTTCGCACTCTTCAGGACAATGATACTGCACCAGAGCATAAAACAGCTCTTGTTTCTCTCGAGTTAAAGAAATATAAGATCGACATAGGGGCCATTAGTGAAACAAGTCTGGCTGGTAATTCTCAGCTTAGTGAAGAAAAAGGCAGATACATATTTTTATAGGCTGGTAAGACTGAGAAAGAGCCACGCCAGTCTGGTCAGACCTTGCTAGCTCACTGCCTTCTTTACTTAAAGGTGTATCTAATTGCATAATGGAATTAACCCTCAATCTGGAGGACAACACCCATGTGACGATGGCTAGCTGCTACGCGCCAACCTTAGGTTGTTCAGATGAAGAAAAAGATGATTTTTACAATCTTCTTCGGGATGTCATCTCCAAAGTCCAACATAAGGATAAATTAGTCCTTACAAGTGATTTCAATGCAAGTGTTGGCAATGATCATCATTCTTGGAAGGGCGTTTTAGGTCACCATGGTATTGGTCATGTGGATTCTAATGGGTTACGCCTTCTCACTATCTGCAAGGAATTTGACCATAGTATCACTAATACCTTCTACCAGCAACCCAACTGTGGTAAGACCACGTGGATGCATCCTCATTCGAAAGACTGGCATCTGATCGACTACATCATCACCAAAAGACGGGACATAAAAGATTTTAAGATAACGCGTTCATTCCACACAACATGCTATCTGTCAGATCACACTCTACTTCGGAGTAAAGCTACACTGCATCTGCAAAAGCGAAGGATTATAAAATCTACAGTGCCCAAGTGCATTAACATACTGTCTCTTAAATCGACTTAAACAAAAATTGAGCTCTCTGACAAACTTGATGCTGCACTTGATTCTGTAAATATTACCAATAATATCGAATCATCATTTTTGTATAACAAGATTCTGTTCATCTTTCATCTAAAATCGGCTTATAGCCACATCACGTTGAAACACTAGTTCCCATACGATGACCAAAGTTAAGCAAAATTGAGCCTGGTCAGTACCTAGATGGGTGACCACTTTGGAAATACCAGGTGCTGAAATATTGAGTGTGCGCGTAGTGCAATGGATAATGGCTTGGAATTGTTAATCGGAGATCTGAGTTCCAATTCCTGTTGGGTTCATTATATTAACTTATGTACAAAACCTTTGGGAAAGGTATGAATTCACCTCTTCTCCTCCCAGTTATGGGTTAATTAGTTAGATTTGTATCACTAAATTATTATTGCCTAAAAAAAGAAAAAAATAATCACAAAAATTATAATCTAAAAAAAATATTTTCTGACTAAGAGTTGATAAGTCATAGAAAATGAATCGATCAATGAAATACTGATTAGATATAGAGGCATGTCTTTTAGATATATATATACTGGAATATAAATGTTGTGTCCATAAAGTGAGGGAGCAGTTTATATATTGATTGTAATATAGAATTGATCCCACACTTTATATCCACATAATTTTTTGTTTATCAATTCTAGTTAGGCATAAATACACCTCTTCTCCCCCCAGCTATGGGTTAATTAATAAGACTTGTATCATTAAATCATTAATATCTCCAAAATAAAAATTCTTATAATCTAAAAATATTTTCTGGCTTTAAATAACCTGCAAAAAGTTGATAAGCTGTAGAAAATGAATGAATCAATCAATGGAGCTAAAATAGTAATTTTTAAAAACAAAAAAAATTAATAGCACCATCAGATAGTTGACTAAGAAACCTTAATTCTTCTAAAATGAGAGTAGGTGATTATTCCTTGATATTAAACTTAAAATGACAGTGTCTACTAAAAATGATTAAAACAAACATATGTAAGAAAAGTTATGAAGAAATGTCAACTTGAGTCAGAAAAAAATCAGAAGTAGATATTTTCATTTAAAATAGTTAATATTTTTAATAAATTAATATTTTAATAAACCTGCTTACTAAAATAGTTTAATTACTACAGAGTAAGACTGTTACAACATCTACTTAATTAAAATATTACTTCATTATTGTAAATTAAATATGACTACTTCTGACAGCAAAGCCTCTGATCGGGAGATTGGAGGTTTTGAGCCACCTCTGAATTGTTGTTGTTCCTAGGTCCACCCTGATCCGGGATGGTAGCACCTGTTAGGGTCACAGCTATGGGTAAATAGTGAACTCCCAAATAAAGATCAAAGCACTAGGAAAAGTATAAAAATACATTTTATAATTGAATTAACAACAATACATTTTTATAGGAAAATGGCCAACAATGAATCTGCAATGTTATTGGTCCTGATCTGGCATTTTAGCTTCAGTTACTTTCCCACTGCCATAATGTAGCTTCCCTGTGCCATTTCTATAAATACTTTCATGGTAATTGTTCTGATAACCATCTATGGTACGTAGACTTTGTGAATTTAAGTGCATTCCTGGACTAGCAGCATAGGTTACATCATTTTACAGTAGAAATTGCTAAATGTCACCATAAGTTCTATGCTAACAGTTTCTTCATTTGCACTTCTTGCAAGTGGAACTCTTTTCAGGACTCTTTCTTTCCACTCAAGTTTGATTTTCAAAAATTTAAATGCAATGTCCATTGTTATCATCTGTCTTCTTAATTCTTGTTCTTTTATTGTTCTCTCTCCTTAATAATGTTTTCTTTTTCTCATATTCTCTCACACTTGGTAACCTCTTGCATCTTTGTGTCATTATTACCCTGCTTGGGGTGAAATGATTGAAAAAAAAATATATAATTCTCTTTTATGTGCTGCATCATGGGTGATCATGACTCTCTACAGCTTCCTGTCTTTTATAACTCTTGGCAATATTTGTCTTTTACTATCACCCCTGTTCTGTCATCGA
The DNA here is from genome assembly GCA_964036315.1 of Acanthosepion esculentum. Classification (NCBI taxonomy): domain Eukaryota; kingdom Metazoa; phylum Mollusca; class Cephalopoda; order Sepiida; family Sepiidae; genus Acanthosepion; species Acanthosepion esculentum. The sequence continues at coordinate 87,250,796 of OZ038501.1, forward strand.
TTTACACAAGCTCTCGCTTACTTTCTCGCTATTTTCCTCTGTCCCATTTATCTTCAGTATGTCCTTTGAGTGTCAAATTTTCCAATCTTTCTTTTCTCGTGTTTCCTCAAAATTTCAGCTCTCTTTCTGATTCCAAGTATAAGTGTTTTCTTTTAGTTGCCATTTTCCTTAAAACCTCCTTGTTACAGACATGCTCTCTCTATACAAACATTTTATTTTAACATTTAAAATTAATCCTGGATTATGGTGGGATTAATGACAGCAGGAAAAGAAAGCTTTTGTTGAATTTAATTTTTTTTTCAACAAAGTTTGCTTCTACAGGCCATCTTGACTTTAGTTTATCTCCTTCATCCACAATGACAATCAGGTGCAGAATGTTTGCCTACAAAGAGTAGGTGTCAGGTAGATATTTTGGAAGTGGGTCAAAAGTTCAACAACAGCATAATTTCTATATTTCCAGTGTCAATTATCATCAATTGCTTTTAATTTTTTATTGCTTTTATTGTAGATTAGCAAACTATTGAGAGCAATAAAAATGCCAAACTTTTGTGAAATATAGGTACCTCTGCAAAAAAAAGTGGTACCTAATGTTAAAATGAATTTTAAAAAATGAAAAATCTTTCTTGAAGCTTTTATTTTAGTTTTAATTCCAAGTTAATAGATTAAATTTAATATTTTCAATACGCAAAATATTTTGCTCTATTTCAAAACACATTTAAATTGATTGGAATGTTTTGTTTTTTTTTTTTTGTTGTTTTTTTAAATCGCTAAAAATGACCGATTTTAACCATATTTACAAATCACCCAGCACAACTTAATTCTCTAAGTTAATAATCTTTAAAAAATAAAATATACTTTTCTGAAACTTTATTTAAGGAAGATTAGCTGATTTAATATTTAATCAATCTGATTTGAAACAAATATTAATTTTATTTTAAAATATCACAGAAAAGCATTTTTTATCATGGAGGTGGGTGTTTTTATGAGGTGTTGACAGCTCCATTAACAGCCTGATATTTGGTAAATTTCTGCAGGGGTTGACATGTATCTGTAAAAATTACTTGATTATAATGTGAGCACATTTTTTTTAACTACCTAGTAATCTTAAGAATTTAGGAAAATGTTCTAAGTAATTTAATGTTTTATTGAATTTTAGTTACTTTGGCTTTAAATTTACTGTAGTTATCACTTATTTTCTGATAATGTTATGTATGGTGTGCATATTTATATATGTTTATACATGCATAAAAATCTGTCATTTACACATGTTACACTGAAAACTCACTATATCTCTTCCAGATGTTGCCCAATATATTTGTATCTCCATGTTTCTTTAATTAAAATGAATTCCAAACACCACCATTGATATAAAAACATTAACTTTATCAAAACCAAAGTTTTTCCCTAGTAAAAAAATGTTTGACAATAGCAAAGTATTAAATAAATAAAATGTTATATATATATACAGCTGTATATGTAGATATTTCTGAACAGGTTTGGTGCATCCATATGAAAATCTCTATCTGACAAGGCTATTTAAGAACATGACTCAAGTATTCTAGTTGATGTTTTGGTTTTGTAGCAATTGGCGGTGTTGGGAAAAACTACCTCTGGTAGTTTCACCCAACACCAAATTTCAATTTCCCTCTCTTGTATACTAAATTTGTTATAAGTGATCCATACACTAAGGTATCTGAACTGTTTAGTATTTACTAATTCCACATCCTGAATTTTTATGATGGCTTCAGGGTCGGTGCCATCACTGCTTTCATCCCAATTCCAGATCATAGTTTCTGGATTGGAAAAGTTTGAGTCCTACTTCTTGGAACACTTGGATATTGATTTTCTGTTTGTAAGTATGGATGAATGATTAGTTGAATATTATTTCTGGTTTTCTAAATATTCCCAGACAAATTATAGATATATATAAAAGGAACAATTTTCCATTTTAGGTTTTAGGGAATTCCGTTTTCAGTATAAAATGCTGTTTTTGTTTCATTATAATACTTAGCGAGAAAGTGTTACAATATATAAATGTTATTAAACTAGAAAATTAAAATTATTACAATTTTTTTTTTTTAAAAAAGTCTTTCATAAAATTTAGCTTTCTGAAATCACAAACTGCACCTCCATCACCATGTGTGATATGGAAAAGGAAAAAAAAAAGACAAAATTTTTATTTTGCTCTCAGTCCCCCTCCTCCAAATTTTTTTATTTTTTATTAAATCAAGCGAACTTCGTACAACTTAGTTCCTAAATATTGTAAACTGTAAGGAGACAGTAGGTAAAGGGGATGTATTAAAACATTACCATTCTTATCCTTTGATGTCTGTCAGATGAGTGAGTTAGGAAAGGCAAACATAGTAACAAATAAAAATGGCAGTTGGGAAATCTAATTCTTAGAAATAAGAATTTCCATTTCAAAATTGCGATTTTCATTTCAAGTAGGCCATTCTGTTTTTCTATCAGTTTTTACATTTTTATGGAAAATAAGCCCCTCTATATATATCTTGAAATAGAATTATATGACTGTATGTCTGTTCCCTTTATTATAAAGTCAACAATCGCCACCATTTTCCCTTTCCTCTCCACACTGGAAAAATTTTTTTCATTCTTTATATATAATTTTTTTTTAAATAGTGGGCATAACATTTTATTTATTTATTTAATACTTTGCTATTGTCAAACATTTTTTTTTAATAGGGAAAAACTTTGGTTTTCATAAAGTTAATGTTTTTATATCAATGGTGGTGTTTGGAATTCATTTTAATTAATGAAACATGGAGATACAAACATATTGGGCAACATCTGGAAAAGATATAGTGAGTTTTCAGTGTAACATGTGTAAATGACAGATTTCACTTATACTGTTCAGAAGGATTGACTTTGCTGTTGACTTTGCAATTTTTGTCCAATCATTGATTAGATAGAAACATTGTTAGAAAGAGGATAAGGGGAAAGGAGAGAATTGGTTACTTCTAACATTCAACGTGTCATCTGCTAAAATTCTGTCCAGTTGTTTCTAATTTCATATCAGCTTAAGAAATCAACTGTTATTCTTCCTCTTTTGAAACAGCTATGAGTTCACCCATTGTAAGTAAAATCGTACTGCTTATGCTTTTTTCTTAGTAAGATTCTCTTTTTCAAGATGGACAGTAGTCTGTTGCTTGAGTATCTTATCGTCTGTCATGCTTTATTGTTAGAAAATATAATTTCTATTCTTACATTTCTCAAAAATAACTGCAGTATTAGGTTTAAAGTTATTTTTATTGTTTAAATCCTCAGTCCTTATTTTTATTATTTTTTTATATCTATTTAGATATTCTTGATAAAATGCAAAGAAGAATCTGCAATGTTAGTGGTCCTTACTTGGCATCTCATATAAATATTTTCATGGTAATTGTTCTGATGAGCTTTTCTCTTTGGTGCCTCAACTTTACAAATTTAAATGCAGTACTAGATTGGCAGCTAGGTCTCATCATTTTACAGTTAAAATTATTAGATGTAATTGTAAGTTCTATGCTAATTTTTCTTCTCTCACCCTTCTTGCTTGTGGAACTCTCTTCAGAATTTTTGCTTCCCAGTCACCTTTAGTCTTCAAAAATTTAAATGCAATGTCAATCGTTATATTCTGTCTTCTTAATTCCTGATCTTTTATTTTTCTCTCTACTTAATGTTTTCTTTTTCTCATATTCTTTCACACTCAGTAATTCCTTGCATCTTAGTGGCTTTATTGCCTTGCTTGGCATGACATGTCCCTTTGGAATGTTTGACAATCATGGCTTTCCACAGATTCCTCTTCATTATTATCTATGAATTACTTTGGCTTCTTGGGAAAGATAGTAGAATTGTTTCCTGTTGCATTTTTGAATTCAGTGATTCTTTTTCTAGACTGGCTGCCAACCAAGGCTTTTTTTTAAAAAACTATAGACTGATTGCACATTTAAGCCAGATTTCCACTGAACACTAATTATGATGATTGGGATACAAGTCTTACTCATTAACCCATAGCTGTGAGGAGAAGAGCTGGATTCATACCTAATCAGAATTTGATAAACAAGAAATTATAATGTGGGCATAAAGTAGGGGATCAATTCTATATTACAATCAAATTAAAAAATGAACCATCACTTTGTGGCCACAGCATTTACATTCCAGAGAATGTACATAAATCTTAGAGACATGCCTGTGTAGCTAATTAGTATTCCATTGATTGATTCATTTTCTATGGCTTATCAACCCATTGCAGGTTATTTAAAGCCTGAAAATATTTTTAGATTGTAAGATTTTTTTAAGACTATAATGGTTTAGTGATACAAGTTTTACTAATTAACCGATAGCTGGGGGAGAAAAGGTGAATTCATACTTTTCCCAAGGGTATTTGTGCACAAGTGAATATAATGAACCCAACTGAAATTGGAACTCTGCTCTCCAATTAACAATTCCAAGCCATTATCCATTACACCACTCGCACATCCAAGCTTTCAACACCTGGTAGTCCTAAGCGGTCACCTATCTAGGTACTGACCAGACTCAGCATTGCTTAACTTTTGTGATTGTACAGGAACTGGGATTTCAGTGTGATGCAGACACAAGTCCAGCACTCGTAGATTAACCTGGCAAATATGTATAGCTTAGTGAAAGGTCAGAAATTGCAGAGAAACGAATTTGAACAGGGTCAGTGGGTGGTGGGCTGACAGACTTGTGGGGTGCAATATTTTGTGAAAAAATTTAAAAAAAAAAAAAAAATCTGTTCACTTGTCCATTCCAAATAATGAATATTGGCTGAAATAAATAAAACACAGTTTCTTATAAATAATCCCAGACAAATAAAATAACATAGGCTCCTTAAAACAGAATTATGAATATGTTGCAAGAAAATGTTTCTGCTTCTCTTGCCTTCATTAGTTCCTGTGAGTGTCAAATTCTCCAAGCTCTCTTTCCTCATTATGTATCCCAGAAATCTTAACTCTCTCTTTTTTATTCTAAGTTTGCTTGTAATTTCTGTTTACTTACTCATTGCTCACATATTGTCCAATATTCTTAGTATCTTTGTTAGAATGACTTCTCTTTAGCTTCAAGTTTCTTCTTCATATGTGAGGAAAATTTTCAGCATTCACTGTCATATAGCAAAAGAAATATTATATATTAGTTCATTACTTATTTCTTTGTCTTTAATAAAAAAAATTCTATCTCCTAATACTTTGTTTAGTTTCTGAAAGGCACTTTTCACTATTTCTATGTGTCTTGTGTGTAATAAGAAATTCTGTATACAAATATTTTCGCTAACTTTAATGTAATATGTGACTTTTAAGGAAATTGAAAATCTGATGTGACATTAAGAATTCCAAAAGTTAATTGCATATAGATTGCAACTTGTTGATCTTTGAGACTAATTTGAATTTCTCTTGGCCTTTTTTTTTTGTTAGGTTTGTATGGCAGATAATTTAATAAAGAATAAAATAAAGGCAAATCAAAAAGTTTGAAAATACATTTGCTTCAGGCAAGAAATTTAGTCTGCAAGGTAACCATTGGCTGATTAAGATCAGCTGATAGCATTCAATAAAAATGGCTGACTGATGTTGGTAGAAGAATAAAAAATATTGATGAAACAAGATTTTTCTTTTCGTAGCGAAATAAGTTGTTGACATTTGATGCTTTTACTAAGTTAAACTAATAACAATATTTTCTTCACTACTTATACTGCCTGTCAGACCTTAAAACTATTTTGCTAACTCACTTGTTTGTTAAATTGTGCTTTTAAAGATATACAGAATGTTCATTTTGTTTTTTCAATTTATCTAATGTACTAAACATACCAATATTTATCATTACAAAAATCCATTACCTGTAACTAATAATGTTATGTACTTTTAGGGTGTAGGCAATTAAGGTTTGCCACAACTTACTGAGTTTTTATTTTATTTTATTGCTCAAAATGACTTTTTGCCATCTCTCTTTGATCTTGTTCTATCATCCATTCAAAAAAAAAAAAAAAAAAAAAAGCAAAAAAACTTCAAAATAGGTTATGCACTATTTCCGTCTGCTTCTCTTGGCCTCAGTATGCTCTGTGTGTGTTAGATTCTCCGCATGATTTTCAATTTTTGCTACATTTTTCATGTTACAACACTACCCACATAGTTAAATTTCTCGATCTGCTTGATTGTGACACCCCCACCAACACATAGCTCAGACTTATATTTTCTCTTTTGATGATAATTATGCATTCTGTCTTCTGATTAATAGTTAGTCCTTTCTTCCTACTTTCCTTTACTACTTTTTTTTGCAAGTTTTCCTTCTGAGTCTGCCATTAACACAGTTTCATCTGACAATAATAAATCCAGACAGGTTTCTGAGTTCTCCTAGTAGAAAATATGGCACTCGTAAAAAAAATGCAACTATTTCAGCCATCAAGCAGGACCTAAGTTCCAAGTCTGCCAAGAACTAACAAAAATTTTTATTTTTGACTATGAATTAAAATTTTAATCTTTTGCCTAAAACTGAATTCTGTTATAAATAACATCAACAGAACTAATGGCTTTACCATTTTCCTGGTAAAATGTAAGCTCCTTGTTTTTCCTCCACTTTTAAAATAGCTCAAAAAATATCTCTTGGGTTGGTCTTATATGAGAAGTTCAAAGTTATTTGTTGGCAGAATACTTGTGCCCAACCTAACTCCATAATACTGTAATATTAAATAGAAGGGTTTTTTTTATATGTGAACATATTTCTTCCAGAATGTATAAGGAGTGGGATACCTTGGTCTTGTATGCATTTTTGAGATATTTCATAGTGTAATGTTAACCCAGGCACCATAGACAATTAAGTACTTGTTACCTTGCCTCTCTAATAACATAATGTTACATTTAAATGGGATGCTCTTATATGCCTTTTAAATACTATGGTGAACGAATATGCATCATTCTTTGAATAAAGAACTGATTCTTATTTTATTCGGAATAAAATATGAAATTGACAAATGGGATTCTTCTTCTTTTTTTTTTTTTTCTTCTCCAGTTCTTGTATGGTTACATGTTATTTTTATTCTTCAGAGGAAAAATGTTCAACTCTATTAACATTTGGCAGGGTTATGGACAACAACTTCAATAAAACATTTAACTAAGTCTAATTAACTAAAATAGTGATGCAATCTCGCCAAAATATTTTGAAAAGTACCACTCAGGCCTCATTGAATGATCAGATTGGATCACAATAATTGAACTACTGTTTCTCCTTTATCTATTGTTAATTGTAATTAAGTTGAATATAATTCAAATGTGGTTCTAGCATGATAATAGGCATTAATAGTTATCCTATTTAAATTAAGAGTTGTTGTCCTTAGGTTTTCTTTGAATTCACTCGTTTTCACCATAATTATCAGCACTGTACGTGTGTTTATCAATACCATTTAGTCAACTGTTTTATTCATGTCATCATTCTCCACAACTGTAAATGGTAGTCAGAGCCAAATTTTCACACATGTGCCAAAAAAGAGCTCGGTTCAAAATTCCCTGTAGGTTACTTGGATCGATATTCTCCTGATGAAGGCCAGGAGGCACAATGGTCAAAACATTTTGATAACAACAACAAAGATGAGGAGAATAGTCCAAATGTAAATATATGTAAATAATGCTGACTGTATTTAAAAAAAAAATTATTTTCTTTCTAATTATTTATTTATTTTCATTTTAGGCAATTGAACGTGCAACAAACGTGAAATATCAGTCTCATCATGTATCTCGAGACAAGAGAGGCAAGATGCTGGGCCAGAGAGGTGGCTTTCGTGGCTGCACCATCTGGCTGACTGGTCTTTCTGGAGCTGGCAAGACCACAATTTCCTTTGCTCTTGAGGAATACCTGGTTAGTCACGGCATTCCTACCTACAGTTTAGACGGGGATAACATCCGTACGGGGCTCAACAAAAACCTCAGCTTTTCTCCTGAAGATAGAGAGGAAAACATCCGTCGTATTTCAGAAGTGGCCAAACTTTTCGCTGATGGAGGAATTGTATGCATCACGAGTTTCATCAGTCCCTATGCAAAGGTATTTATTTTCTAATTGTTTTTTATTGTTATTATTTTACCTGTATTTATATTCAGGACAAGCTTTAGACCAGGGGTTCAAAATGAAGGGGGGTGGGTATTTAAGGGTTTCAGGTGGGGAAGGAAAAATCTTTTACTTTTTGTTTTTTTTTATTTACAGAATTTAGAGTCCATCATGAATGTCAAAAAAATAAAATGCCTATAAAAATAATTCATGTTTTGTTTGTTTGGTTTTGATTAGTGGCATATCAACATCTCTATGGGTTATTCAATGCCAGAATTTAAATATTTTAAACACAATTTTATGGATTCAACTACAGATAAAATGTTGGTCATTTTACTATAAATATGTGTCATTGGTAATTGTTTTTATATAAAAATGTATTGCTGGTATTTTTACTATAAAAATGTATTTTTGTACTTTCATAGTGTTTTGGAGTTCACTATTTGCCTGTAGGTGGGGCCCTAACAGGTGATACCACCCCAGGTCGGGGGGAACCTGAGAACAACAGAAATTAAGAGGTGGTTTCACACTCCTCAAAACCTCCAATCTCCTGATCAAAGGCCTTGCTGCAGGATGTAGTTTATTATCATACCCAGGAATAAATAATCCATGTATATGTACTATGGGAAAGAGTGAAGTTTTTCAATAATATATGCATGTAATTTGGAATGCACTTTTTGAGTCGGACAATCTTGGAAGGTGGGGGTGAGATTTTCAGACATATGGCAAAAAGGACACATTAGGTAAAAAAGGTTGAGAACCATTGCTTCAAAGTGAATCACATGCTAATCTTGTCACATATAATACATTGTTATATACACCAAACTTCTAGTTTTACAGAAAACGCTAACAATTTTAATTTTCTTAATTCTTAAAAAGTTAGTCATACTTGTTTATAATTCACTATTTACATTATTCGGACTATTGTCCTCATCTTTGTTGCCATATTTATTACAACATTGTGGCTGTTGTACGCTCCAGCCTTCTTCAGGTGGTTGAAATGTCGAACTGAACCCTTTATTTCGCTCACTGGGGTAGACTGTTCTAGTTCCACATGCCATGTCTAATGAATGTCAGTTGTCAGTTATCTCCTGTTAAACATGGCATGTGGAACTAGAACAGTCTACCCCAGTGAGCGAAATAATGGGTTCAGTTCAACATTCCAACCACCTGAAGAAGGCCGGAGCGTACAACGGCCGAAACATTGTAATAAATATGGCAACAAAGATGAGGACAATAGTCCGAATAATGTAAATAGTGTACATAATACCTCATCTCATAAATATAGACAGATATTGTTTATAATTCTTTTATTTTTTTTTTATTATGACATAGGCAATTGTAGCTCTCCACAGGTTCATTTTCTTTATCTATGAATTGCTAAGCATTCTTAAGGAAAGATAGTACAATGATTTCTTGTTGCTTTCTCTACAGTTTGAAATTCAGAGTTTTCCTTCTCTTAGTTGTGTTGCCCCCTTGGGCTAAGGAGCTACAATGTAAACCATAGTAAAGAGGAGACAGATTCATACCTTTGTCAATGACATTAGTATAAAAGTGAATGCAACCGACTAGCCTGGAGTTTGAACACTGTTCACCAATTCCATTTACCACACCAATAGCCATTAGACTACCAGCCCATCCATGTTTTTTGTTTTTTTTTACTTGAATTAAATGTTAATTATAGAACAAAATAAAATTTTACTTTTTTGAGAAAGTTAAAAAAAAAAAAAGATAATTTTATTATAAAAACATAAGTTTATTTTCCATAAGATGCCTAAAAAAATATTAATAAAATTAAATTTCTTCTTTTAAATTTACTTTGTTGTTTTAATATTCATTTTTTTAAAGTTATGCCTTTTATTTAGTATAGATGTGGAAATAAATTCAAGAGAATATAAATTTTTAAAATACATATAGCATTTTTAAATTGTCAGTGGAACGAAAAAGTAAAAACAAACGGATTAAGAATTATTCCTGTTCGTTTTTCACTTTTTAATTCTGAGAATTTTGAATGCATTCTAATACAATTATTATGTATTTTTAATTTTAAAATATCTTTGTAAATACAAATCATACAATGATAATTTTTTACAAAAAGGTAGGTTGGGTGATACTGAGTCTGGATATATATTTATTTTGTCGTCAATTATTGTAGTTTTTTAGTTTTAGCCAGACACACATATGCACATACAGACAACTGCCCTTTATATATGTGTAGATGCATGTAACAGTTTCAACTTGAACATTGACTATGAACTAGGAACTCTGAAAAAAAACAACTTGTTGCTCATTTTGACCTCACAGCTAAGGCTGACTCTGCTTACCTCCTCTGTCTACCGACTTTCATCATTTTCACTTATTTTAAGAAAAGATTGCAGAGATTCCTATTCATAAAATTGTTAATGTTAAAATTAACTATTTCAATACAAGATACATCCAGTTTTCATTATCATTTATAATTGGAGTTAGTTTGCCAAGAAGAGCATGGTGATGACAGATGTTCTGTTGCTTCATAAAATAGATTTTGTACTCTCTATACAATTCTCTTATATATACTTTGTTTGGTTAACCTTGGAAAGCATAAGTCTTATATTCTCCAATTATACACAATGGAAGTACCTAATATCATCACTCTTACACTCTCTTCCGTACTGGCATATGTATCTCTAAAGTTGAAATTTTTGTCAAAACTTCTTCACTTTTCAATGTTAGTGAACTGAGTTTTCATAACTTCCATTATGTTGTAAACAATGTAACTCTTACAATCTTTAGAACAAGCAGACATGTTTTGCTACCAAGTTACAAGCTAGCTTTGATTTATTTGGTTTAACATATCCCGTATCAGCCAAAATAATGGACACTTGAAGATGGCCAGAGGGTTGACTGAAACATTGTATTTATAACATGTGTAACAGTATAAATTGAATAAGTCAAAATATATCAAATGAATTAAAAAAGTGTAAATGACTTACCTGGTTAGGCTATTGATCTCATTTTTTTTTGTTATAGATGTTAAATACAACATTTCGGCCAAGTACCCTCTAACCATCTTCAGATTTACGATTTTTTTTCTTTTTTGACTAATATGTGATAACTTATGTAATAACTATAGTGCCAAGAGCTGGCATCATCCTATGATGCCAGTTCTTGTTCTTGATTAAACTGAGCGCATTGTTTCACTATTTGATCTAGAGATTGAAAACTAACACTCATAACCTGTATGTACTATGCCACTATCCTGAAAAGCATCCAATGTTAGACGTTTTCTCATTTGATTTGTATTGATGTTTAATCATTTTTGTTTGATTTTTGAAACGAGGAATTGCCAGTAGACTTTCATCTATTTGGTTTAGTTAGATTACTATTCTCATCTTTGTTATAGATGTTAAGTCCCCTTTGAAGATGGCCAGATGGTACTTAACTGAAACATCATATCTAGCATCTAAAACAAAGATGAGAATAATAGCTTGGCTAAACCAAATAAGTCTATTGGCAATTCCTCATCTCAAAAATAAAACATCAACATACTAGCTTATATTATAGCTACTTTGTGGCAGAGGCTCTCAAGAGAATGCTTCCCTGATTATATATGCACACACACACACACACACGCGCACACACACACAATTCATCTGTTAGCATGTCTTTTAACAGAAGCAAAAGAAAGTTCTAAACTATTTTTGACTTGATTGAACTATGGTCCAATCAAGTCAAAATATTCATCACGCATGGGAGAAACTGGGAAGTTATTAGAAACTACTAAGAATTTAAAACCAAAATAGCGAAAGGTAACTTCCAAACATATTTAAGAAACATGGAAAAGTCTATTAGAAATAATGAAAATAGTGATGAACTACTATATGATGTCAATGCTCCTATATGTCAGTGAATGTTGGACAATTTCTTCACAGATGAAAGAGCAGACTTGAGGCAACAGAAATGTGGTTCTACAGAGGGATGATGAGAATCCCATAAATTGAACAAGTAATTAATGAAGATGTCTTAAGGTAAATGAAAACAAAAAGGATACTTATACTTAGTGTTAGATATAGACAGTTATTTCTGGGATATGTAAAAGGAGGGCTTAGATAATTCGACACTCACAAGATATATTGCCAGCAAGAGGAACAAAGAACAACATGTAACCTACTTAATGAGTTTGCACAAATTGATGCCAAAACAGGAGCAGGCAAGGTAGCAACGAGATAAACATTGCTTAGAGTTACAGATGATAGGAAGTTGTGGAGAGCCATAATTGTCCACATCTTGAAGGGACACAATCAGTAAATATCAGCTAACTAGTTTATGGAAACCATAAAAAACAGAAGTATTTTAAATATTTTTTCCAGTTATTTGTGTTATACATTGTTCTTGTAGTCAAATTGATTTTTTTTTTTTTTTTACCTAGCTTCATAAATATCTTAGAACACTCACGTTGCAAAAGATGCAAGAAAGGTAATTCTAATACAGCAAAAGGTTCCCTCCCAGAAATAGTAAGATATTTAAGAAACAAGAATGTGAGAAAAAAAAACTATCAATTGTAAAAAAAAAAAAAATATATGGTTGTCAGCAAAAGGAACTGCTCAAGATGTAAATTATGAATTGGATATGTTGGATTTAGGCAACTATGAAAATTTAAATATCCAGGTGGTGTTTCAACAAAGAGCAAAAAATGTGACACTGAAACCAAAGGCACATGGGAATAACGAAAGATACCTTCCAAAAGCTATGCAAAGTTTCAAGAAATAGGAAAAAAATTGTTAGAAAAAATGGAAAGCGTATTGAACTTACGTAATAACAGGCTTCCTATATCTCAGTGAGTGCTGGACAATCTCAGATGAAGAAGTGACTTGAGGCAACAGAAACACAGTTCTACAAAACAATGCTGAGAATACCATGGACTGAACATGCAAGCAATGAGGAAGTTTTAAGGAAAATTAAACCAAAAATGATACTTAAAATTAGGAAGAAATAACTGAAATTTCTAGGGTGTATAATGAGGAAAGGGCTTGGAGAATTTGACACTCACAGGACATTGAATGCAGGAGGGATAGAGAGGAAAGCATCAAATAACCTAATAAGCTTATGTAAATGGTTGGCAGAACAGAGTCTAGCAAAAAGACAAAGCTTACACAGAGCTACAATAGACAGGAAGTTGTGGAGGACACATAGAAGAAGAAGAAGAAGAAACTATACTTTCTTTGAAAAAGAGACTTGATGATATAAGCTGGTTTAAAAAAAATGTCAATGAAAGGAGAACCGATACGAGAAATGTTCTTGCATTTATTATTATTCTTTGTCAATAGTTATCTTGGCATGAATGGTGAATTTCTGCTGTTGTCCTTTTCCTTCATGATTCCGCTTGAAGGTATAGATTAGTGGATGTTTAATTTATTCTGCAGCAGTTCCAAGTACGTATGAAAGAGACGGCAGGATAAGCCTGTGCCGAAGTGAATGGTCACTGATGCTTGAAATAGATTCCTCATCAGGTCCTGTCAGTTACAGACCTATTACAAACCAATCACAACTCTTCCGAATATCTGAATTTGAATAGAGCCAACTCACAGTCAGCGTAGTGCTATTTGAAGAGGCCGGATGGATGTGGCGTCCTCGCGACGATCTTGTGGGGATGTAGGGGGCTGATTACTGAGAAGGACGGTTTTTCCTTTTTAACATTAATTTAATCAGCCGAACTTTGAAGTAGGAAGGAAAAGATGTTTTTTTTGTTCTGTCATTTTATTTGCAGGCTATGCAAGCAGAAATGTCTACTGGTTTGTTTTTTTTGTAAGGGTAGGTGCAGAGTTGAGCTAAAAAAGAAAATATCTTCGTGTGTGACTGTCTTTTTTTTTTTTTTTTTTTTTTATACTTGTTGACCAGATTATTAGATAACCATCAATTGATGGTACATCTGTACATCCACTATCTTTTTTTGGTAACCATCCGGGAAAATAAAGCAGAAAAACTTTCCTATTTGTTTTAGATTTTTGTCATTAGAAAAAAGTTGTTAAACATTTTTAACAAGAGAAAGCACCAATTGGTGGCTTGGATGATAAACCAAATTCTAAAAAAACTTGTTTATTTCTGAGTTAGTTTGGTTGGTATAGTGACTCAGAATGAAAGATCTGAGAGCCGAGTTCAAATTCTATTCGAGTTAATTATATTCACTTACATGCAAGTAATTTTAAGAAAGGTATGAATCAATCTCTTCTCTCCCAGCTATGGGTTAAATAGCAGGATATACTAAGCTCTCTAGCTGTGGTTGGCAATTCTAGGGGGACAATTCTGAATTCAAAATCATAATAATTGTCCATGATCCCCCAGACCTTCAGCAAGAAGGATGAGAAGAAACAAACAAAAAAAAAGACTTGAATTTCTGCGATGATCCTAGCATCCTCATCTTTATTGTCCTAACATTTTGGCCATTGTGCCCTCCAGTCTTCATCAGGTGTCTCTTGTTCCAGGTAACCTTCAGAGAATTTTGATCTCAACTCTTTATTTAATTAACAGAATTATTTTGTTTTCATTCTGCTCTAGCAGCTCGGATTGAGGAACTGGAGAGCCAAGTTCAAATTCCAGTCAAATCCATTACATTCACTTACATGCTAACACTCTTGGAAAAGGTATGAATCCTCTTCTCCTCCCAGCTATGGATAAATAGCATGACAGACCGGGTTCCATAGCCTTGGATGGCAATTGGTCTACCACAGAAAGAAATGGCAATATACTGGGGGGAAAATCTGCCTCATCAGTCATGTATCAAAAGATACATGATCATCAAAGCGTGTATCATGCATGGCACATAACTGACTGACTGGTACATGTCTGATTCATTGGGGTTTGGGTGTAATATTGTTTATACTTCCCCAGCATGTTCCAGGTATTGAGGTTGAGCATTCACCATCTTTTTGACTCATGTTTGTGATAGACAAATTAGGACCTTTTTAAATTCTTCCTGAAAAAAAAAATAGTATTTGACAAATGTTTATCACCTTATCAAAATGATTTGCTCTTACTTCCCTTTTCTCTCTCTTTTTTTTTTTTTTTTTTTTTTAAAACAAATTATTCTAATTATATGTATGAGGATGTGCAGGTGGTGTAATTGACAGTTTATTCTGGGTATGATGATAAACTACATCTGGCAGCAAGGTCTCTGATTGGGAGGTTTTGAAAGGCATGAAACCACCTTTTAATTCTTGTTGTTCCCAGGTCCACCCTCACCCAGGGTGGTAGCACCTGTTAGGGTCCCAGCTATGGGCAAAAATCTATCAAAGTATAAAAAATACCAGCAATGCATTTTCATAGTAAAAAAAATATTGACCAGCAATACCATTTAAAAAAAAAAAATATTCCCAGCAATACATTTTTGTAAAAGAAATTACTAATGCTCCCAAGAAAATTAAATTTTAGCATTAAATAACCCATAAGGAGTTAATATGCCGCTAAACAAACAAACAAGTAATCAATAGTGGCTCAGAATGTAGAAATCAGGGAGATGTGAGTTCGAATTCCAGTTGAGTTCTTTAGATTCACTTATACACAAATACCCTTGAGAAAGGTATGAATCATCTCTTCCCCCTGCTATGGGTTAAATAGTAGGTCAGATTGGTCACTCTAGCCATGGCTAGCAATCAGTTTATGAGAAGACGACAACTCTGGATTCAAAGCTGTATATGGACCTGATACTGCGCTAGAGATACCTTAAGCAAGATCTCTATTAGGTTTCAACCAAAGTGTTTCATCAAAAATAACTCCTTGAACAAGATCTGTGCAATGATCAATGTAATGATTTATTGTTTTGATTTTATATTCAAAAATGTTAGTTTGTGTCCGCACTTTTTGTGTGGGTTGATGATAAATATAAAAAAAAGAAACTTGGACTGTGCCAGGCAGTTCTTCCAGGCAAGCATTTGAACACTTGCATGACTCCTATTATTGTTAATCCTATTTCATCATATTCACTTACACACTAATACCCTTGAGAAAAGTATGAATCCACCTTGTCTCCCCTCAGCTATGAATCCTATTATCGTCTAATTCAGTGGTTCCCAAACTTTTTTTTTCTGAGTCACATTTTCGGAATGGAAATTTGCTCATGCCTCACCAAATTTTATGTGATAAAAAGTACATTTAAAAATTAAAAACAAAGTGAGGGTTAAAGGGAGATAACTGCAGATTTGAAGTTCAAACATTATCATTGATAACTCTCTCCCCCAATTTGTGGAGCCTAGTTACTATATTCTTAATACTTGTCATAATGCAAAAAATCTCAGTGATAAAATCGGTCAATAATTATTTATAACTATTTATACTGGATTCATTCATGCAATTACAAGTAATCCATAATAATATTTTAAATTTTGAAATCCTATTTATTTTTGGCATATGAATTTTTTGAAACTGTTTCTAAATCTATGATTGTCTTTCAATCATTCCGCCTCACCTGTTATCTTCTTCCACCACACCTATGGCGCACTACTCATTTTGGGAACCACTGGTCTAGCTGAAGGCATTCTCCTTTCAGTCGCTTGTCTTTGAAAGCACTGTCATTATCAAGTCCACCTTGATGCTGTCAGTTACGAGCCTTGTCTCTTAAAAGAACTTCACAGAATTTACAAATAATGTCATGACTTTACTCTGACTTTTAGAACTGCTTTTGTTCACTTGTGTGCCTAACACTGACGTTGGCATTCTCACTTCCTTCCTGCACCCCCCACCCCCCCGGTATCTGTTTGTGAGATGCTTTTAACAGCAAATGTCCACTTGCCTTGCTTTGCTCTACCTCATCAATTACCTTCGTGTCTGATTGGACCAATTCACATCTCTTGATATTTGCTGCATTTATTATGGCTGATATCGGAGCTGAAGTAGCAGTGACTGCAGGAAATTGTCCTTCTGTGCACAAGTGTCCAGTCACTTAACCCTGGTGATAACTTTTTTTCTTTTTAAGCCAAGTTATATAGATTTCTTACTGCTTCTAGAGCTGCGGGATTTACTAATATACAGTATTTCGTGTAAAATTTCAGAGAGAATATATCTGTAAAAG
This sequence comes from Acanthosepion esculentum, assembly GCA_964036315.1. Classification (NCBI taxonomy): domain Eukaryota; kingdom Metazoa; phylum Mollusca; class Cephalopoda; order Sepiida; family Sepiidae; genus Acanthosepion; species Acanthosepion esculentum. Next base: position 87,267,885 of record OZ038501.1, read on the forward strand.
GACAATATGAATAGATACAAGAAGAAAACATTTCATCCTCTGAAGGACAAAGCAAATCAAATGCAAGGATTTTATTTTGTAACAAGCATTTATAGACAAGAGAAAAAATGTTAATGGTTTTAAAAAATTTCAAGCTTAGGAACACTCATAAATGTTTGTCAGGTTAGCTGAAAAACCTAGGTAAGCTATGGAGGACATTGTGACATGACTCATTGTCTAATAAACAAAAGTGAGTAAAAGATATTGAAATTTTTTTTTTTTTTTTTTTTTTTTCATGGGAAGTATACAGTATCTTGCAAAAATCTGGAAAATTCAATCAAAAAGCCTAAAAAGATTTTTTTTTTTTTTTTTTTTTTTTTCAATTTAAAAATATTGCTTTCTTTGTGTCCTAAAACTTTCTTGGTAAGGAATAAACTTAAAAATGACTTTTTAAATTGTAAAAATCTTCGCATGATTCCTGGTTGTGATTCCCAAACTTGTACGAGACACTGTAGTTGGATTTGTATTTAGTTTCATCATCATCAGTCCTTCAACTGCTTCAGTCGTTGAGAGGACCTAAAAGCAGAAGAAACAGACAACCTCCTACAGTTTGATCTGTAGTTCTCAGGAGTTCCGGTATTGTCATGTCTGTCCAACTCTTTAATTTTTGTCTCCTGCATCAGCCTTCAGCAGTGCCTTTTCAAGATAGTCTTGCAGAGGCTGTCAAGCTGTGTAGCATAGCCAAACCATGTCATCATCCAATGCTTAATAGTGACAAGAAGAAATTCCTGCCAGCTCATAAGACTTTCAATCTTGCTTCATACATAGTCGTTGGTTTTGCGCTTCCGGTGGGAGATGCAGATGGGAATTCTTAAGCATTTGTTTAGGCACCTTTCTTGCAATTTTGACAATAAAACAATGAGTAACAAATAATTTTATATTGCTGTTTGTTTTGGAACCTTTGGAAGCAACCAAAAGGTGAACTTTTTAAAAGATATTGATGTTGAATGATGCCACTTCTATGAGAAATAAAAGACCAGAAGAAAAAGAAAAAAAAACAAATTCCTCAATGGAAAATTGCCTTAATACAATCTTGGTACTGATTGATGCCCCCAACTCAGTTTAAAAGAAAATTGATTATAGTAAATATCAAATAAGTAAAATCAGTAAATTTTTGCCTTACTAAAAGCAGAATCAAATCTTTAGAGAAGGGTGTCACCAAAGCGGTAGATATAAACACCTTGGGATCAGTGGGACTATCCAGAGTGTCAATAAATACCTGATGGGCTCAATAAATGCTCATGAGTCAAAAAGGCTTACAGCCTCATCACTTTGAAACACCAGTTCCCATACAATCACCAAAATTAAGCAACATTGAGCCTGGTCAGTATATTGATGAGTAACCACTTGGGAATACCAGGTGCTGTAAACTTGGATGTGCAAGTGGTATAATGGATAACGTCTTGAAATTGTTAATCAGAGAGTATATTTCCAATTCCAGTTGGGTTTGTCATATTCACTTACACTCTAATACCCTCGGGAAAGGTATGAATCCACCTTGTCTCCCCTCAGCTATGGGTTAATTAGTAAGACTTGTATCACTAAATCATTATCTCAAAAAAGAATTTTACAATCTAAAAATATTTTCTGGCTTTAAATAACCTGCAATGGGTTGATAAGCCATAAAAACAAATCAATCAATTTATATCAATCAATCAAATACTGATTAGCTACACAGGCATGTCTTTTAGATTTATTTACATTCTCTGGAATATAAATCTATAGAAACTACTATGACCACAAAGTAAGGGATCAGTTTATATATTGATTGTAATATAGAATTGATCCCCCACTTTATATCCACATGATAATTTCTTGTTTATTAAATTTCGATGACCTTTTTAAAAAACCCACTTCTCCCTCCATCTATGGGTTAATTAGTAAGACTTGTATCACTAGACCATTATTATCTAAAAAAAAAATTCTTACAGTCTAAAAATATTTCCTGGCTTTAAATAAACTGCAAAAGGTTGATAAACTGTAGAAAACAAATCAATCTCAATCAATTGGTAGTCTAAAGAGAGTTGCTAAATGAATCATGGTGACTTAATCACTAAAATTCACCAATTTCCAACCAAACCCTTTCTACTGCTTATCAAATGCACTCTTCCCATTAATGAAGAATAAAAAGGTATATTAATTTATTTTTAATGTGTTTCTTATTACCTGTATTATTCATGAAGTTTTTCTTATTTAAACGAACACGTCTTGTATCAGAATAGAAATTGAAAAAATAATAAAACGAATGAATCTTATTAAAAAAACAATAATGAAGAAACAGAGTAAAGGAATTTCTGTCTTTAAATAAAAAAAATAATTATTATTAATATTTTATATATATATATATATATATATATATATATATATATATATCTGGGCATCAATAAGGGATCAAGGATTCGAAAGGAGTCGATGGTCTAAAAAGGTTTGGGAATCCCTGTCTAAGAGTCAAAATATGTGTATATCAGTTAATTTTAGAAATTCTTTGTCAAATAGCAAAAACAGAATTCTGTAATGTAAAGATAATAAAATACCCATATCCAATCTGCTGAAATCTTCATGAATGATAGTTATAGGGTGTGGTTTTTTTTTGGGGGGGGGGGTATCACATTGCTTATTAGCCAAGCATTTTTTTGGTAAGATTTTTTTTTTTTAATGGGGGGTGGGGAGATCGGGCTTAAGTAGAATTTTTATTTCCAAATACACTAGCAGAATTTTAAAATGACACAAATCAAAGGCAACTCCTTTGAAATGTTGTTTATAGAGGGTAATGGAAAAGAAGGTTAGGAATTATCAGAAAACTGCTTCACTTCAAACAGCCAATACTCTGTCTAGGTCGGGGAGGGGTATAAATTTCATGGTAAATTGACCCTAGGAAAATTCACTGAACCTAATAAAAGGCACCCTAAGAGTATTCATAGATTTTATCAGGGTCAGTGAATTTTCTAAGGGTCAGTTTACTATAGAATTCAAACATTCCTTCCCCCCCCCTCCCACACACACACACACAGGATTGGCTGTTTGAAGCAAAGTAGTTTTCTTATAATACTTAATCTCCTAGTGAAAATGGAAACAAAAAGGAGACTTATACTTAGAATCAGGCAAAGAGACGGTTGAAATTTCTTGGGCGCATAATGAGGAAAGCAGGCTTAGAAAATTTGACACTCACAGGGCATATTGAAGGTAAGAGAGACAGGGGAAAGCAGTGCATAATCTGCCTAACGGTAAATGGTTGACAGAACAGGACTTGTGCAAATGGATGGCAGAATAGGGATTAAGAGATATAGCAAAAAGACAAACTTTACTAAGAGCTACAAAGAACACAAAATTGAAGATGCATGTGCAACAAACGTTGCCCAAGCAGTAGTTCACCATACTAATAAATGTCTGGAAACTAAAGGCCACCATTTTGAGCATCTCTTGAGATTTTAGAATCCAAAGATAACTTATTTTAATCTTGTGATGTCTGGAAAATTTCCTAGGTGATGTGCAGCTGTTGTAAGATACTGCATCTGCCCTGGATGGGGGTTCCCCAAACCAGCAACATAGTCAATATTGGCACCAGTTTTTTGTTAGCAATTGTCACAGAAACACCTTTGTTCATGGATTGGTTACCAGGTGTTTCGTGCTCAGAAAAGATATTGTTTGAAATGTCGGTAGAAAACATTATCTTTATGTGAAATCTTAATTTCGCCACTAAAAAAGTCTGTGTTAGCATTACATGACTAGCATCATTACCTGTATCTGTATGTACACAAAATGTATTAAATTTCAGGGGATATGTTCTTCATATAAAACTACCTTCACGGTATTTACATTGTTCGGACTGTTCTCTTCATCTTTATTGTCATATTCACAATGTTTCAACCATTGTATGCTCTAGCCTTTTTCAGATGATATACATTGGAATTTCAAACTGAACCCTTTATTTAGTCCACAAAGGTAAAAGACAGCTGAAGTTTACAATGTCCAAAACATTGTGAATATGACAATAAAGATGAAGACAACAGTCCGATTAATGTAAATAGTGTAAATAGTTACAACACCTCATCTGAGAAATATAGAAATATCTTCAGGGTATATGTATAAGATGTGTTATGAAATGTAAAGGGATATTGTGCTTGGGTCCCATTACCAAGCTGCCTCATTTTATAGATGTCTTATACAAATTAAATAGCCTGTATTCCAAAATCTGAAAACTAAAGCACTTCTGGTACCATGAATTTCAAATAAAGGATTCTCAGCTTGTGTGTGTTTAGGCAGCATATCTTCATTCAAACATGTTTCATTGAATAATATAGACATATTGTGTCTACTTATTTTTATACTGATCCTTTCCAGTTGTCTAATCAGTTTCTTGATGTTAAGATGAAATTCATCAAAGAAGATCGAAAGTACTTGGGTTAGCAAAAACTATGGTGCCTTCCTTGATGAATTTCATCTCAACATCAAGAAACTGATTAGACAGCTGGAAAGGATCAATATAAAAATAAATAGACCCAGTATGTCTATATTATTCAATGAAACATGTTTGTGTGTGTGTATATATATATATATATATATATATATATATATAAGAAATATAGCCTTAAAGTGTGCTATATTTATGGGATAAAGTGCTCAATATCAGAGATAGAGCATGTGTAAATATAAAAGTGAACATAGATGTCAACACTTAGAGGCGACAGTCTGTTTCATGCTAGATGTAATCGTGACCTGACGATTGCATCTTGCATGAAACAGACTGTCGCCTCTAAGTGTTGACTTCTATGTTCACTTATATATATATATATATATATATTCTGTTTATATGTTATTTTCATAGATATAATTTATTTAAGTAAATGCTCTGTTTTTTAATTAAACAGTATTAATTAATATACCGGCCTCGAGAAATTTTGTAGAAAATATGCACTCCCCAACAGGAATCGAACCTGTAACCCTTATGGGAGCCGTCATATAGCCTGATGTGTCATTGCCATCCAGCCACAGAGAAGTGTCTGATTAGCAAAGTCCAAATTACTGTTTATAAACACACACCTTCGATGATTTTTCTTGATCAATCATTTCAGCTCACAAAACATATCTTAACCTAAACATATAAAAAGGATTAAGTCCAACAATTATTTAATATATTTTCTGTTTATACGTTATTTTTACAGATATATATAACAGTAAATGAAGTAAGTTAAAATCATCTGAGTTATAATGAACATTAAAATATTGGACTATTCAGGGGATTTATTTTGCATACCCACAAATCCAACAATCTATTTTGATGTTGCTAGACACTGGATTGTTTAGTTTGCAAAATTCTTTTTTTATGTTCTTTGGTTTTATTCCTACAACAATTGAGAAAAATCATTTACTTTAAATACAAGAGAACTTTTTCTATAACTCTTCATCATTCAATCTCCTCTCAATGGATTGTGGGATATATATTCCTTCAGACACTGCTCAGTTTTAGCTTCTTTTCTTTTTTTCTCCTAAACTGCATTATTCAGATCTGTGAAGAGGAATTATTGATTGTCCTCTGCTGCTGCTACTGCTTAGATTCTTTGATGTGAAGAAATTGGAAAAATTCTCTGCACAGCTGAACAACACTTACTTAATTTCCGACAAGTAACTGAAGCAACAAGTCAAGAAAACAAACAGAAATCCGAGTGGAAAGTTACATTGACTTGAGTGACCTCGTAGTGAAAATTGCCACCACTATTCAAGTCAATAGTGATGGTGCTGTAAATATTTATGGTGGACTTTGATTGGATTATTACCTTATAATGGCTGCACATTGCCATCTTGAATAAACAATCAATGATATTTACAGGTGAAGAATAGAGAAAATGACTGATTCCAACGCAGATTCTGCTATTAAAAGATTTATAGATTAAAATAATGGCATTTAAACTTGAAAAATGTTGGCATGGAGGACATTATTTGTGGATTATTAAACAGATAAATTTATTTAAATGCTATTTTATATATGCATTTTTTATAAATATAGTATGTTGAAGAACGTTTGTTTTACACACAGTGGAGTAAAGGATAGTGGCTCGGATTGAGGAACTGGAGAGCCGAGTTCAAATTAGAGTTACATTCACTTACATGTTAATACCCTTGGGAAATGTATGAATCCTCCTTTTCTCCCCCCACCTATGGGTAAATAGTAGGACAGACTGGGTTCTGTAGCCTTGGATGGCAATTGGTCTACTGCAGAAAGAAATGGCAACCTACTGCAGGGAAAAAATCTGCCTCGTCAGTCATGTAGTGAAAGATACATGATCACCTAAGCGTGTATCACGCCTGGCGCGTAACTGAATATTGAAACATCAATTCTTGTATGATCACTGAAGTTAAGTAACATTGAGCCTAGATGGGTGACTACTTGAAAAATCCAGGGGCTGTAAATGTGAATATGCAGGCGGTGTAATGCAGTGGACTCCCAATCATCTGACCATTGGCCATTTGGTACCAGGCTGCACAGAAAGAATAAACACGTCTTTTTTTTTTTCCATTTCATCAACTATCGCGATCTTGTTTATGGTGTTTTGTCATGCATGTGACCAACACCGATCTCCACCCTGTCTGTGGAAAAATTATCTTGCATGACACCAGTCAATGTGGCAAAAACGTTTGGGGACTGCTGGTGTAATGGATAACAACTCAGAGTTGAAAACTGGAAAGCTGAGTTTGTTAACTTACATGCAAATACCATTGGGAAAATTATGAAACCACCTCTTCTCCCCCAGTTATGGGTTAATTAGTAGAACATGTATCAGTAAATCCTTCTTATCCCCAAAAAGTTCTTACACTCTAAAAATATTCTCTGGTTTTAATTAACCTGTAAAAAGTAGATAAGCCATAAAAAACAAATTGCTCAATCAGTTTACTGTTCATCTGCTGCAATATGCAGCAGATGAAAAGATAAATAAAGCTGAAATTATCTCCTCTTGCCGTTACAAGTCTAAGACTGGGGTTATTTACTTTTGCCACTAGGGGGTGCAAATAACAGTTAAAAAATAAGATTTATTTAGCTTTATTTATCTCCTCTTGACAAAGGTCATCTACTTTTGCCACTTTTTAGGACACGAGCAATCATGGGTGTCTTCAACCTATCTTTTGTAGCTCTTAGCAATCTTTATCTTCTTACTATCCCTCCCACTCCCCGTTTTGTCAACACAAACTCCTTAAATAGATTAATTGATGTTCTCTTCTGGCCCTTTTGTCCTTTGAGTGTCAAATTCTCCAAGCCCTTTTTCCTCATTATGTATCCCAGAAATTTAAACTGATTCTCTCTTTAATTCTAAATACAAGTACACTTTTTGTTTTTATTTTCCTTAACTTCAAGTCCTGGGTATAAAGATAAACTACATCTGGCAGCAAGGTCTCTGATTGAAGGTTTTGAGGAGCATGAAATCACCTCTTAATTGCTGTTGTTCCCAGATCCACCCTGACCCGAGGTGGTAGCACCTGTTAGGGTACTTGCTATGCGAAAATAGTCTTTTGATTTTTGTTTGGTATTTCTCTAAGAAAGTATAAAATATGTTATGGTAAAAATACCAGCAATATATTTATAAAAAGAAAAAATGACCAGTTGTAATACATTTTTATAGCAAAATGACAATTAGTACAGCACTAAAGTATAAAAAGACTTTTTTATAACAAAATTTCCAGCAATACATTTATCATATATAAACTATATATATCTAAACATATGTTTGCCCTGAAAGTATTTGCCCTAAAAATTATGTACAAAATATCTGTAGTTGAAGCCATAAAATTGGGTACAAAATATTTAGGTTTCGGCATTAAATAACCCATAGAGAGGTTCATATACTGCTGAACAAAAACAACTTTAACTTCCTCATTTCTCACATGTTCCATAAATGTTATTCTCAGCATCCATCTATAGAACCATATCTCTGTAGTCTTAAATTTTCTTTTCATCTGTAAAGAGATTGTCCAACATTTACAGCCATATAGGAAAATTGATACAGATGACACCATGTTGATGGCAGATAGAAAATTATCTAGACAAGGAAGTAAAGCAGTAAGAAAGGACTATCAATTGTAAAAAGACAGAACAGCCCAAAATACCAACTACAAATTGGACATCAAAATAAAGCAGGTACAAAATTTTAAATTTCTAGGAACTGTTTTAGCAGATGAAGGGAAATACAATACAAAAATCCAAAGGTGCAGTGGAATAGCGAAAGATGTCTTCCAAAAGCTAAGCAAAGTATTAAGAAACAGGAAAATTTTGTGAAAAGCAAAGAAAAAAAAGTGCTGAACTGCTACATGATATCAATTCTCCTATGTTGCTGAGATTGCACACCATAGTGGCAAAAGTAGATAACTCCAGTTTTAGACATGATGCAATAATTTCAGATTTATTTCTCTTTTCATCCGCTGCAATAGTATACAATAATAAATCTTGGTAGGACTTCTAGTTCTTTGAGGATGACTTGCTATATAGGTTGATAAAGTAGGTAACCCCAGTCTTAGCCTTCTAATGGCCAGGGGAGATAAGTAAGGCTGAAATTATCTTTCTTTTTTTTTTTTTTGTTCTTCCAATTGTCCCAAGGTGTAAAAACTAGTTGAAAAAATATATTTTCAGTCCTATTTATCTCCCTTTTGACACTACAAGTTTAGAATGAGATTATTTAATTCCCTAGGTGTTAAAAAAAAAAAAGCTTGGGCACCAAAACAAAAGGTAGCAGGAGAGCTAGATTTTTTCTTGTCTTTTTAAGGTCATACTTCCAGCAAGGAGTTAGCCTCCAATACCACACTGGTGAGAACAAGACCAAAGAGGACATATTTCTGTGTATTGTTAAATACCTGAGAGATAAATAACTTTGTTTATACATGGTACTATTTTTTTATCATTCTAAAATAGGCATGAACCCAACATTTCCAAACATTCTATCATTGATCATACTAGCTGATCTTATCACTGATTTACCACAGTTTTAGGCAATTTCTTTTCCTTTAAGCCCTACTGGCATGTCATTTGAAGTGGAGACAGGCATTTTGAGGTGACTCCACTTGCTTATTGAAATGTGATGGACAGTATATCAGATGCTGACAGCTTGGTCTAGCATCAACACCCAAAGAACATTTTCTGCCAGACAAATCTTGAATACTTTCTCTTTCTTTTTTTTTTCTTTTTGTTAAAGAAATGCAACACGTTTTCTTTGGAACATTAGTGACACGGTGCTTTCTACTAAATGGTGTAATTTTCCTAGAATGCACCAGAGGAATAGAAAGTAAAATGTTCAGAAAATTCTCTCCAATGCTTGTGCAAGTGAATAAATAATTATTTTTTTTCCTTTTGAAATCAAATGTTTTTTGCATACACACATGTATGTATGTGTGTGCATACATAGATTTAATAGGTCAGTTAATGAAATCTGAAGAATAAAAAGACAACAAAATAATAAAAATATTGTCAATAAGACTGTTGATATTTATTTTAGTAGGCCTTCTGTTGTATCGGAAACCTACCACCCCTCTTGAACTTGTCTGCTAGCAAAGACTTTATATAGTGATACGTCGAGAGACAGCAAGAGAAAGTTCTTGGCTGAGCTAGTTATTGACTACTCAGGCGATTTCTGTACCTTTTACCAACCAATAAAACCCTTTTTATTGTTACGTGTTATTTGTCGTTTGTCTCTACAAACCCCAAACCAACATCATAACACCTTCTGACTAAACTGAAGCACAAAGAGAAAGATTTTAAAGGCATAATTTTCGGACACACTTGTGTCCTTTTTCAACAAAAATTTAATTCAAGAGCCAACAAGTAAATTGGAGTTAAAACACATTTTCAAAATAGAATCACATATCAATGGATTAAACAGGGGTTTAGGTTTACTCAGAGAATACAGTTTTCCCAGAGATCTTCTACAAACACTCCACAACTCTAATTGTGACAAACTACTAGACCAAAATCGAATTTCTTAAAATAAGACAACTCATGAAAAGGAAAAAAAAAACAACAAAATTCCCTGGAATGAGTGAGTCCTACTTCATTGTTTATTTTCTTGTCTCATTGAAAAAGGATGTAGGTGTGTCAGAAAATTCCATCTTTAAAATCTTTCTCTTCGTGCTTCAGTTTAGTCAAAGGGCTGCTAATACATAATAATATCATCAGTCTTATTGACAATATTTTTATCATTTTGTCACCTAAAAAGAGAAGACCATTGAACTTTAATTGATTTATTGAATATTAAAG
>OZ038501.1:87278357-87363357 GCA_964036315.1 Acanthosepion esculentum
ATTTCCTTTGTCATTGTCATATCTTGTTCAACAATCTCAAAGGTTTCTACAACATAAAGAAAATGTTTTCAGAAAGTATTTCTAACTAGATCATTAACAACTTAACCAGGTGTTGTAAGCTTGGACGTGGACAACAGCTTGGAATTGGACATCAGAGAGCTGAGTTACAATTCCAGTCAAATTTTTTATATTCACTTATTTTCTTGGGAAAGCTATGAATCCACCTTTTCTCCCTCCAGCTATGGGTTAATTAGTAGGACTTGTATCAGTAAATCATTATTATCTAAAAATAAAAAATTGCAATCAAAAAATCGCTTTAAATAACTTGCAAAAGTTTGATAAGCTATAAAAACAAATTAACTTACCTTTTTATCATGAAAATCAACATCAATAAATAAAGGCTTCTTTTTTTTTTTCAATTTAATACAAATTCAGGAACCCATAATATTGAACAGGGTATAAATCTATGGCGATTTGATGGGGAAAAATGATAAAATTTTTAATCTTTGATTCCATGGAAACTGCAAATTAATCATTTGTTTTTCTCTATGCAAAGAAAAAGTTATTGATTTTGACTTTACCAATAAGTTTTAAGATTAATAATAAAATATACATTTAATTGTAGACTACATTTGCTTTTTTAGTTAAGCTTCATTTGGCTCAAGGCCACAAATATGGAGCACCCAGTGAGGATTGAATATATTTGTCATTAGTAATGATCATCCAGACTAGCTTGTTACATTTGCTCCGGTAATTAAACATGAAGAGATTAAATATTTTCTATAAGTCTATCTTGGCTATGTCCAAAAATGAGTTCCTTAGGCTTTCACCATCAATTTAACCCTAGAACACTAACCATCAATTAAAGTTACACCACTACTAACCATGGGTATATCATACCCGATTTTGAAAATATCAAAAACAATATTAAATATAAATTTTTATTTGAAATATTTTACATGCAGGAACTTCAAACTTTGTACTTTGAGTTAACATTAATAGGAACTGAAAAACATGTTATTTAGGTAAGAAAATCAGGTACTGAAAATTGTAAATAGAAATAGGAAAATTTGTGCTGGGTACTATATACCCATGGTTAGTGTTCTAGGGTTAAAAATGAAATACTTTTTTCGATTTAATAGAAATTCAGGAACCAATAATATTGAACAGGATATAAATCCATGATTTGATGGCAAAAATAATAAAATTTTGAGTTTTTAAGTTGTTAATTGCACATCGACTCTGCAAAGTAATCATCCATAATATTACAATTTATTGGTCAATTGCTTTAATTTTTGGTTTGCATCTTTGCCACTTTAGAGTTGCTGTTTGAGTCTTGCCTTAAAGTGTGTTCAATGAACCTACATCTTCTTTGTCATACCTCACAGTTCCAACATTTTCACCATTGCTATCCAATCCTGAGGATCATTTTTAAGGTGTTGTCATGAAATAGGTTAAATAAGGTTGTCACCTCCTTGATTCATTTCCCGGGTCTCGCAGGGAATTACTCCTCACTACTGAAGAGGTTTTTTTTTTTTTTTTTTTTTTTTTTAAACCAACAAATTGATAGCATGTTGTATAGAATGTCTAATTTACAGTGAAATCATGAAACTGGTTTCAAAGAAATGTTCTGATTGCAATTCACGGAAGCCTGTGTCCACACAAAAAATGGAAACATTTGGCTGCATTTAAAAGTATTTTTAGCATAGAAAGGGGCATTTAGACCCCCCCCCCCCTCCAGCTCAACCACCAACCAATAAGAATATGTTTGTGGGTATATAATCAGGAAAAAAAAATATGGCATCTACAAATTTTGAATTTATAATTTTGTATGCTCACATCTGGGCCATATTCAAGGCTTGTGTCAAATGCTCTAAGCTTCAGTTTTCCATTGTCACAACACTTGTTTGCTTTTCTTCTATTTAGATGAATTTTTCAGATTTTATTGCAAAAATTATTTCTTTAATAGAAATAGTGAGATTAACCATTTCCATACAGGAAACATTCAGCATTCATTGACCAAAGAGATTGCGTTACTGTCAGTTGAAATTTATGAAATCTTTTTCTTAAAAGAATTTTTTAGGAAATTAGACTTCCCAAGTCCATTAACTGTTATCACTCTTTCTAGTATCAATGGTAATGGTATTAATTAGCCATTTCCATACAGGAAACATTTGACTTTCATTGACCGAACAATTAGCGCTACTCTTGGTCGAAATTTATAAAATCTTACTCATAAAACAGTTTTTCAGAAAAATAGGTTTCTCTAGGCCACTGCTCTTTCTAGTATTAATATAGGTTTCCTTGCTAACCTTTTGTTTAAGGTTGTGTGGAATGTCAAAATCTTGATTATTATACATGTTTGATAAAGTTCTTTGTGATTCTGTAGCGTCAGTCTATGAGGTTCAGACTACTTGAAAATCTGAACAAGTTGGGCACCATGAATGACATATTTTTTTTAATCAATTCACCCCAAGCATGATAATAATGCCACTAAGACACAAGGGGAGACTGGGGGGGGGAGAATGAGAAGACTTTAGAATAAACCAGAAACCCAATCCAAAACAGGAAACAAGGAATAAATCTCTACTCCTGTTCAAAAAGACAAGGGAGGAGTGTGAATCAAGCGATAAGAGTCTAGATCTGACAAAGCTATTTTAGAATGCAACCATAATTCTTGTGTTAATGTTTTAGTTTTGTAGCATCTTGCTGCAGTGTATAAAACTACCCCTAGCACAATTTATTTGGTGTTCAAGTTCCTTATATCTGATACTAAATTTATTATAACTGATCCATACACTGAAATATTTGAAGTGTTTAGTATTTACTAAATCCATATCCAGAATTTTTAGGAGGCCATCACTGTTTTCATCCCAAATTCCTTATCTCTGATACTAAATTTATTATAACTGATCCATACACTGAGGTATTTGAAGTGTTTAGTATTTACTAAATCCATATCCAGAATTTTTTAGATGCCATCACTGTTTTCATCCCAAATTCCTGATTATAGTTTGTTATGGAAAGGTTTATCTTGAGTCCTAGAACACTTTTAATAAAGCAACCCAGAAATCTCCAACATTTCTAGTTAACTCTTTACTATGCTTAGTAACCTTGCACGTTAAAAGTCATTTGTGTGTTATTTGCAGAATGTCTATTCACCTCGTTATGTTCTCAAGCAAACATTTCAAAAACGAAAAAGACATTTATTCTGGTTAGAGATCTCTCTCTACTGTATAGAATTTCACCTGCATCTATTTTTCTGATTGCTTACCGTCGATCTTTCCTGACATAGCTCAACTTTTCCAAAGCTTAGAATAACAATCAATAAGCTATTTCATCGCGTTTATAATTGCAACATCTTGCAAAAAAAAAAAGCCTAGACAAGGATCTTAGGGATAGAAGAATCAATGATAAAAATATATAAAAATTCCCATTAGTGAAAAGGAAATTGCTTGCGTCTATAAAATTAAAACTGCTTCAGTCATCGACACTAAGTAAATAATTTTATATAGCAAATTTATTATCGCATGTGGCAATTCTCTTTTTTTTTTTCTTTTTGTTAATGTTATTTGATTGATCTCTTTCCCACTTTTATATATATGTGTGCATGGCTGAGTAGATAGAAAATTCAATTTCCAACCATTTGACACGGGTTCAAATCTCACCATGGTCGATTTGTTCATTGAAATGACTTCTTTATTTTATCTGCCCGAGTAGGCAATCTCAGAATTTTGGAAAGTGTCTGAAAATGTTGCCATGAGTTAACCAAAAATCTTGCTAGTGAAATTAGATAGATGGAACCACTTAAAAGTCGTCAATGGTTGTGCTATCACAAAGTCACAAGTCATTGTGACTGAGGTTCTGAGTGTACCACCCTGGCAGACAGGTATGCTTAGAAATGAGTAGTATCCGACCACTTATATATATATATATATATATATATATATATATATAATAAATGTGAATGTCACTGTGTCACTTTTTCAATTAAAAGGACACAACTCTCTAACTTTAAATAGCACATCTTCTTTTATATAATAAATGAAAATGTCAGTGTATCACACATTTTCAACTTTACTCCTAGAGGCCGTAGCCCAACATATTATACCATTTTGGAATCAGGCCAACACTGTGAGCAAATTAAAAACATTCTTGGCTGGATACAGACCCACAATCCTGAAATTTTGGATTCACAAGTTGTCATTACTGCAATTGTTTTCGGCAATATTTGTATGATTTTTTTGCAACAAATTCTTTGTATAATAACAATTTTTATAACTTGGAAAGAAACTGAGAATAATCAAAATTAATTGCGAAATCCAGCAAAAGTGACTCATGAAATAAAAATAATTGTTTGTATAGAAAGTAAGGACCTACGTATATCAAATTGACTTTAAATTAAATGTGTGTGTGTTATATATGGTTATTTTTCAATGTAATATCCTTTGCACTTAATACAATAGTGAATATTAATTACATAAATAAAACTTTATATAGTGAGAATTTTAGATCAAAATCCACCTAAAAGCATTGTTAGGCTATGAACATTGATTTATTTTCATTTGTGTGTGTGTGTGTGTGTGTGTGTGTGTGTGTGTGTGGTATTAATATGAATAAAATTGTCACTTTTCTGATTGATGCTATCTTCATTATCCTGACTCCAGAGTTTCATAGACAGGCCTGTTCGTCTACTCTTCAGGAGGTATCAACAATTTACTGCATATATTTTTTCAATTCTTTTCTTTTAATACACATTTAGCACTGGTGTAAATTTTCTTCTGTATTCTTCATTTTTTTACTTTTTTTTATCTGTAGTAATGTTAATCTGGTTCTGTTCTGGCTCCAGACATGAGTTCCATTTTTTTTTTTTTTATGGGTATTATTGTTTTTTTTTGCTAGGGAAGTTGTATTTAATTTATTTACATCTTCATAATTGATATTAATGCTTAGGCAATAAATATATATATATATATATATATATATATATATATATATATATATGATACCAATGATGTTAATGCTTAAATTTTAAATACTTGTATATCCAAATGCTCAAACATACATGCATAAACATATTTACAGATGTTCATTCACTGGGCTATTATTTTATTTTGTTTTTAATTGGGTTTGGTGATGTCATATGTATTAATTTTAGGAGGTTAGATTTATAATTAAATTTATTTATTATTTTAGTATTCATGTGCATACAGCTGTAATTATACACTTGTATACACACACGTACACATCTATTCGCATGCGTTTTTAGGCACAGGCATGTGTACACAGTGTTACAGACAAATTACCATAGCACAAAATTTAAAAAGAAAAGATAAAAAAACAAATTGTTGTCAAAGAATATGACCATGTTCACTACTCCATAGTGGATGATTCTCTATAAGGTCAAATACACGAATGAAGAGAAACTACCAACAGTAATGAACAAAAACACCAATGTACAAATTAACAAGATTTAATTATAATGAGATGATACATGAAAACATTAATACAAGGGAATGAGTGACAAGGTGTGTGCTATACATTTTTATGTAGAAAGATGTATGCGTGATATGTCTGAGATGGAAAGTCAAAATGCACTTACCTTTAGCTATTCACCTGAAATAAAATAGGGCCTTCTGTTTTCTTTTTTCTCTCTCTTTTTCTTGTTTCATATAAATTTCTTTTTTTACTTCCAGTTCAGTTCTTTTCACTAGAGAAGCAGTATCTTTTGATATATTGTTCTTTCTTCAACGTTATGAGTATTGACCCCAAAGGATGGTTGTTCACTTTTTCTTCACATATTCAGCAATGTAGAATTCGTCATTTGATAGGGAAGATTCGGCACTGTATAAATGTAGCCTGCATCCATTTGAATGGGTCACAAATGTCTGTCTTAGGTGATTATCACACTTAGTAATTCACCTGTGCATTTGATATATATGGCATGGTATAGTGAGTTGAATTGGAACTCCTCTTCATTGTATGATTACCTTTGCAAGTAAAAAGAGATGTTACTCAAACTAGACTCGGATTCCAACTGATTCCTGCTATTTTCCCACTCAACGTTTCATACTTGATTACGTTATTGCGCACATGTGTAAAAATCTATTTTAAACTCTTGCCTGGAGGATGTTTCTAGGTCATCAGCTTGTCTGACCTAATTGTTCTTGTAGTCAGTGGCTACTATGACAAATTGAAAGAGAGAGGAGTGAATGTATTATATTTTTAGAGATGTGTAAAGAGAGATGGTTTGCTAAGTGTAAAGTGTGAGTAGTTAGGGGTTTTGGCTGCATAGGGATATAACAACGGGTACCTGTACAGTTAAGTCTATGCTTTGTTAGTAATAAACTAGTGCATAATTAGTGAAACTATTAAATTTTTTAATTATCATTTTTTACATACACATATATAATGTGCACACCTACGCACATACCGCACACATGCAGCACACATGTACGTGTATGTAATTAAAATAAGTGTATGCTTATATGTTATTGTTTATCGTTTATTTAATGTTTCATTTATATTTAATGTTTAGAAGTTTATTTGTTGGTGTTGTATATTGAGGTATTAATTATGATGGATTAAGTCTGTTCATTTTTTTGTTGTTTGTGTGTTTGTATATGTCTACATGTACACACATACACACACATAGGTCTATACTTTAATATTTGTTTGTTTATTAATAAATTAAGTTTACATTATATTTGTTTCTTTTATTTAATTATTTAAAGTTTGTATTATATTTTTTAAGGTTTATATTTATTTTATTTATATTTATTTGCTTATTTTTAATTAGTGCTTAGATGGCAAAGTAAATATTTATATGCCTACATTTTACCCATTATTTCAGTTTTCTTGTTTAAGAGTTTATTTTGGTTTTTAAAACTAATTATTGCTAATTTTTCTGTTAATACTGTATTGGCCTTCTCTTTTTATAATTTCCCATTTGATTGTGGTGGGCATATTGTTTCCTTTTTAGCTCCATATATATTTTGATAGGGTTGTATTGTTTGTATTTTTTCTTTCAAATGTAGTTATAATATCATTTTTCAAAATTATTTATGATGGCTTGACCAATATCATGATATTGGTTAAGCATTTATTGTTAAGTGGGCAATTTTCTTTGTTTCTGCAGTTACACTTAGTGGTGTTATCTTGCTGTATGTTGTTATTGTTATTGGTGAGTGTTTTTTTTATTGTGATTAGTTATTATGTTATCCATGCATCTGTAACTAATTTTGATTAGATGTTTGTTGATAATTTGCTGTTTTTAGGGAGGTGTTGGTCAATTATTTTGAAGAATATTTTGCCTATTTCTGTTTTTATTGTATTGTCATAGAGAGGGTGGGGTGAACCAAATTATATTTCTTTTTCTATTGTTTTTGTTTGAATTATTTTCAATTTTGTATTCTAGTTTGTTTGGGCTGATTCATGTGTTTTTTATTTTAGTTGAATATATTTAGGCTAGTAGAATTTTGTTGAAATTCTTTTATTTATAGATATGGGTATTTGTTTGAATACATTAAGTGGGTGGTTAAAATTTTTGTTAATATAGGTTGTTGTTTGGTTTTCTGTATGGTTTGTAGGTTCCATTGTTTAGGTTGAATGTTATATCTAAGAAATTTACTATTTTTTTTATTTGATTTTATATCTATTGTAAATATTAGGGTTTTGAAGTTTTTTATTATTTCTTGTTTTATTTTTTCAGTAGTTCTGCCATTGCAGTTTCTTAGGATTAATAGACTGTCGCCTCTGTATAGACCTACATCTTTTTTGTTAATAATATTTGTTAACTTATTATGTATATGTCTATGAATTCACATAATTCTGCACCATCATAGCTACCCCTGCTATGTCAAAGTTATTATTATTATTTTGGCCCTTTTTTTACCATATTTTTTTATCGTGGTATAATATTGATTTTTCAGCAGTGTTTAATTATATTATGTCCTTATTGGAAATATATCTCCTGTTTAGGATTGCATTTCAGGTTCCTTCTAAAATCTACTTTAACTCTATACTAATATCTCTGCCTAAAACTCTGAACTTTTATTTACTACTTATTTACATTTTTTTTTTCTCAATAGGAGTAGATAGTTTTGCCTTAGTCCGTTTTATACATCACCCCAATCTTTTGAGCAGAAGTAGAGGTTTATCCTTTGTTTCTTGTTTAGAATTGGGTTTTCCGGTTCCTTGTACAGTCTTTTCTTTCTCTTCCACTTGTGTCTTGGTGGTATTATCACCTTGCTTGGGATGGTGCCTCTTACTCTGTAACCCTCTACCTAGAGTGGCTCTTGGGCCTTGTACAGAGTGAACATAAAGAAATTTATAAGCAGCCATGATAGTACACAGATTTTTATAACTATAGAATCTGCAATATAACAACTTTTTTGGTTGATTTCTGAAATTAGAAACAAGCATAAATTTTTTTTCATGTTATCAAGAAATTAGTTCCTAATGATATTTTTTTACATTTAATTTATTGCATATTCAAGTGTATTTAAATAGATCACTTATTTTGTGAACTAATTGTATTTTTTCTCTACAATTTCTGTTTTTAAATTTTTTTTTAAAATTTGAATTATTGAATATCTTTATTATAACAGCTGCTTATTGAGGATTCGTATGACAGGTGTGGTCATCAGAAAAGCTCAATAAAGTTGTCGCCTCACATAGCTTGCGCTGAATGTCTGCACATCAAGTAGGACTCCATTTTTGCCTTGACTATGACTGCCTGCACCAGATGGTCTTATTGTTTTGGGATCAATATCTCAGAATGGCTTTTCATTGGCTTGCCAATGCTTCCAAAACATTTACTCCAACAGACACAAAAGCCAACTGAAGCAGTGATAACAATATTCAGTCTATTGATTTAGCTAACATTTAAGCATTCAACCTTCTTTTTTCTTTTCTTTTCTTTGTTCTTCGTGCAGGCCTTGGAAGATGGCAACAGAATCGAGTGGATATGTCCAATTCTCTCAAAACTTCAATTCTCTCTGATTAACTATTCATTGAGTTTTTCTTGAACTTTTTTTTTTGCCATCTTGTCTTTGATTTTTTATTCTTTGCAATTCTCCCTGACCTTTTATTCTTAAAGATGTGGACACTATTTTTTTTATATATTTTTTTTTTTTTTGTCATTGATCAACCAGTTAGCTTTAGATTTTCACCTGCCATTTTCTTCTTTATATTGTGTGTCATGTTGTTGAGCTGGTGTATCAAACCTTCTCTAATTCCTTCATAAATAACAGGTATAGATTAATTATAACATCAGAGCAATGCTAAATTGCTCAAATATGGTTGACATCACGAGAAGCTTATTAGAGATTTAGTTTCTAAAAAAAAATAATAGTAATAATTATAAAGCAAAATTACAAATACTGGCTGGACCTGTGGAGATTCCATGGCTGTTGACAATTTTTGTTATCCATCTTCTAATGTCTTTGGTCTTCTCTTTTTGCCTGTGTCTTCTCATTCTCTCCCTTATCTGTTCTAATATTTTTTGCCTGTTCATTTTTTTTTTATTGAAATGTTATACAAAATGTATTTTTTTTATATATTAAAAAAAAAAAAAGGAAAGAATAAATATTTTCTTCTGCACCCTCACTTTTATCACCCTTTTGCTCTATCCCTCTATAAACAATCAGATGGGTGGGTGGATGATGTAATGTCTAGTGGCTCAGAATGAGAAATTGGAGAGCTGAGTTCAAATTCCAAGAGTTCATTGCATTCACTTATATACAAATACCCTTGAAAAAGTCATGACTCCATTTCTTTCCTCCCCCACAAGCTATGGATTAAAAAGTAGGATTTGTATGTAGAAAAATCAGTTATCACAAAAAAATTTTCTAATGCAATAATCACTCAACAAAAAAAAAAAGAATTATTCTTACAATCCAAAAAATGTTTCAACTTTAAATAAACCACAAAAGGGTTGAGAAGTTGTAAAAAAAAAACAATAAATAAAAAAAATATATATATATATATATATATATATATATATATATATATATATATATATATATATATATATATAAAAAATCTGTATGTATCGCAATTTTTACACCTTTCCATTTCTATCTGCCTTCAAATATTTACACCCCTCCATCCCTTCAAATTTTTCACTCATTATCTCTTCAGATTTTGTCAGCAATTTTGCTGCTACTTTTTTTTTTTTTTCTTTTTTTTTTCTTTTTTTTCTTTTTTGTCCAATGAACATACTCTTGGGTGCCAAATGTTTGGGGTTGGGTAAAAAATCTAATGGAAGGGATTAATAAATGGTGGGGTTATCGAGGTGGACAAATAAGAATTTAATAAATGTAGAGTTTCAATAAATGGGAAAAGATTTTTTTTTTTAAAAAAAGTCTTTCAAATTGTAACAAGATCTTGATGAAATAAAAACAAAAAATAAATGTACATCAATGATTTTTTTTTTGTTGTTCAGAATTAATAAGATGGGATATACTCAGAGTATGGGGTGAAAAAAAAATCCAAAAATTAGCAAGCCGTGAGAGGTACCTGGGAGTACCTTCTGTTTCTCACTACAGTCGTCCCTTGTTTATCACAGTTAATCAGTTCCAGACCCTACTGCAATAAGTGAATTTCCGCGAAGTAGGATTCTTTATTTATAAATCAAATATTTTCATAGAGCATAGAAAACCTATTTACGATCTTCTAAATACAGTTTTTGACATTATAAGAGCTCTCTAGGCATGAAATAATACCCCTGTAGTCACCTTTAAACCTATATTCCCCAGTATAATAGACAAAATAAGAGAAAATAAGACATATTAGATATTACAAATATATTATTATTATTTTACATTAAAATTACGCACAAAGTTATTACGTGTACATTGTTTCATCATAGAACAAGTTGCATTATTTTCCTAGGTTAGCGTGAACCTAGGAAAATAATGCAACTTATTTGATGATGAAACAATGAAGATATGTAGTGCACAACAAAGGTTACTGCTCCTCTAAATCATTTGCATAAACCTTCTTTATACCTTGGAAGGACTAATAAGCATAATTTGATGTTTTCTTTTCAGCACATCCTTGAAATCAATTATCCTATTTGCATAAATATCTTTCTATGTAGTTTTGGTTTTGCCAAAAATAAAATTTGGCCTTATTTTAATCAAATACTATTGTCTTGTTTTGTACTCAGTTTGTTGTCAACTTACTATCTTCTGAACAATTTTGTTTGCGGACTCCTTTGTACCAACACACAGCCAAAACATATCACCAACAAGTGATCCACAGCACGCCCACAACATTAGTAGACCGTAATTATCCACAAAGCAGCAAGGAATCGTGATATGATTATTTAATGAAAAGACCTGAAACTAAAACCGCGAAAGAGTTGAAGCACAAAGTGATGAATGACAACTGTATATGTCTCTAGAGAGTGCTGAAAAGTTCTGGACCTAACCAAGAAAAGATTCTTAAAAAATAAATTTTAGTTTTGGACATTTAGTCAGTTTTCGCAAAGTGAGATCAGGCAGAGAAATTTTTAAAAGGCTCTCTTTAGCCAACCCTTGATTAAATACGTTAAATAGAACCTGAATTGAAATCTTGATTAGCACCATAATATTTTCATATGTTGAAAATGTAAACTCTAAGTCTTAAAGAAACTTTTTTTGCTTTTCATCAGTATGGCTGATGCTAACCTCCAGGAGAGTAATTCACTGTGCCTTCTTAGCCTCACATTCTCCACTGTTATGAAGTGGAATGATTATATTGAATCAATTGCCAAATTTGCTACCAGGATAGTCACATTTGGTTTTCTGATCTTTGAGGTCCAGAAAACAAGTTGCTGCATTTTCGTTAATGCTGTATAGTGAATGATACAACATCTTAAACATAATGGTGCTGAAAAAAGTCTTATATCTTGAAATTCTTGATAAGAATCTGCTGTGTTAACGATCCTTAAATGGTATAATTTTTTTTTTTTTTAAAAAAACATTCAATTTACATGAATTTAAAGGCTCCAGGACATATTTACCAATGTTGTCTAAATTTCATATTTAACCCATACTCTCTCAATTTACATAGAAATATTTTGCCCCTGTTGACCCGATAGATTGGCAGATTGGTGTATCATATATACTAGAGTATAGTACGAGGTTTTATAATCAGTTTTTTTACACAAAAAAATAGGTGGTCGCACTATATACAGGTAATTTTTTTTTTTTTTTTAGTTTTTAAACATGTTCAGTAGACGGTTGCACTGTACACATTTAAAACATTTTCTGGAAGGAGTTAAAATTCATACAAAAAAATTCAGGGGTTTTTGTCACAATTTGAGTTACTGTTTTTCCTACATTGTTCTTCTGTATTGATGTTCAATTATTGTTTCTTTGTACTTTCAGGAGGTTTTGCCTTCCACGATCATTAGTACCGTGAAGGAATTATTTGTCCCCAAAGATGAACTGGAAGCAGTCAAAGAAGAAGCTGGGAAATTACCTTCTCTCAACATTACCAAGGTGAAAAAAAAAATTCTTTCTCTTTTTATAATTTTGAAATGAGTTGGAATTTATGGGTAGACTGACTTGAACAGAACATGACACAAGTTCAAGTTTAAAGCAAGAACCAACATGTACATGGTCTAGGGACAAAAATTGCACTAACCCTCTCAACTTTTCTCTCTTTATGGATCTTCCAGATACCAGCTAGCCCCTCCCAGAAGAGAGGTATTACCTGGTGTTAGAGGGACAGTCACTTGGCACTTAAACACATTACATTAAATTTTAACTACCCAGTCTAACTGTTATGAGTTTGCAGGCAAGAGTTATAAAAGATAATGTTATTTGTGAAAAAATTGCATTTAAATTTATTCACATTAGAAAATATAAAGAAATATTAAGTATAAAAATATTCTTAAACTTTTCCAGACATAACAACCCGTTCCTGCTTGCCAAACACAAAGAATTTATTTACAGCCAAGTCTAATAATATCAGTTGTCTGTAGAGGAATATGTACCAATGAATCTGCCTAAGCAACATGACAGCTTCCATGTCAGGGTGGTATACTTTAAAATTAGTAATTCAGTTTATGATTGATATTAAGGTGAAAAAAATACCAGTCAAAAATTAATAATGGCTGACAATGCATCATCTAATCCAAATTCAAGATAATATTACTACTAATACTACTAGATGAAAAGCAATTGAAATTAAGATGAAAGAAATACTAGTCAAGAATTAATAATGGCTGACAATGCTTCATCTAATCCAAATTCAAGATAATATTACTACTAATACTACTAAATGAAAAGCAAGTGAAATTAAGATGAAAGAAATACTAGTCAAAAATGAACAATAGCTGACAATGCTTCATCTAATCCAAATTCAAAATAATATTACAACTGATAGAAGAAACTAAAAGTTAATTTGTCTTTGTGGTATTTCATGTCTCTTTCACTGAAGTAGACTATATGACTTCTTTTTTCTCTTTTGTACTACTCTATTCAGGAAGTGAACTCCTGAACACCAGATAAGAAGGGACATTTAACTCATGCTTTTCCTCATTAAATCTGTGTATTATCCTATAATAATTGCACTTGTCTCTCCTTTCATTAGTTTTCATTGCCAATACCTCATAAATAATGGACTAATTCGTTTTGATCATGTGGAAAGAAGTGAAAAGCCACTATTTGCTTTCAGGGGAAAATGAAAGAAAGAAGGGAAGATAAAAGTGTTTAGCATCTCCTTGCCAATACCTCATAAATAATGGACTATTCAGTTTTGATCACATTGAAAGAGGGGGGGAGACACTACTTGGTTTCAGTGAGAAAATGAAAGAAAAAAGGGAAGATAGAAGTGTTTAACAACTGTTTCAGTGAAATAGAAAAAGTTGTCAATTTCAAATCTTTTTATTTGTACCCCCTTACATCTTAAAATAACGACCAGCAATATATTGTTGCAATATTTTATTAAAGTTGTTAAGCTCAAATATTTAACGATGCAATAGGAGAATTTCTACAGATATTTTATTGACATAGTACTCACCATTAGCTTACTCAAGCATTAACTAAGGAATTAAGATTCACCTGAATATTAAAATAGGAAAACTGAAATTTTCATAGATTAAAACTTAATTCCTCATCTCAAAAATTTAAAGATAAAACATCCTCAAGATTGATATTACAATCGCTAATAACTTCTTTTTTTTCTTTTTTCTTTTTTTTTTTGTAGCTTGATCTCCAGTGGGTCCAAGTGCTAAGTGAAGGATGGGCAAGTCCCCTCCGTGGTTTCATGAGAGAAAAGGAATATCTTCAAAGTCAGCATTTTAATTGTTTAGTTGATGGTGAGTCATTTGTAAATGATTATAACTTTATTCCTGTTGACCCTCACACGGACAAGACTACAGAAATATTTTATGTCCTACACAAGTACATGCGTACCTTATGACCATTGCATGTACATTAGGGCAGATGGTTTTTTTCTCTTTTTTTGTTTTTAGAAAATCAACATTGCACTCGATGTGAAAGCTGGGGTTTGATGTGATAAATACCGACACCAAAAATTAGATTAATTGCTTTTACCAATTTTTGAGCATTTAGTTTTAAAAATGATCTACAAAAAAAAATGTACAGAAATACATAATTTCCACAGGTTTTTGATTACAAACCAATTTTACCATTTCAAGAATAAATCCAAGTAAATTTGATATTTTTTTTGTATTAGATTCACTGAATGGAAAATATCTACAAACCAGAATTTGAATTATGAAATCACGACAAGCAAAATATGCATTTTTTACTCTATTGAATAAGTAAAAATTGTGTGAAAGTTATAAAAGATTACAAAAAGGTTTACCAATAAATCAGATTATGCTGATAAACTTTGCCTGTATATGTGTATTTGATTACCTTTACACATGTGTGTACTTGATGATCTTTGTATGTACTTTTACTTATCACTTCATTCAAGCTTTTTTTATGGCTTATCAACCCTTTGCAGGTTATTTAAAGCCAGAAAATATTTTTAGAGTATAAGCTATTTTTTGGGGGGGGGGTTGTTTTTTTTAGATAATGATTTAGCAGTTTACTAATTAATCCATACCTGAGGCAGGGGAGAATATGTGGATTCATGCCTTTCCCAAGGGTATCTGAGCTTCCAGTCTCAATAGAGTCCAAAAGCCTCTCCACATCCTTGTGGGTGGAAAATTATTTTACACCCTACAACCCCTTTCTCACAGACAAAATATCATAAGCCTCTCATAAATATGTGGATTCATGCCTTTCCCAAGGGTATCTGAGCTTCCAGTCTCAATAGAGTCCAAAAGCCTCTCCACATCCTTGTGGGTGGAAAATTATTTTACACCCTACAACCCCTTTCTCACAGACAAAATATCATAAGCCTCTCATAAATATGTGGATTCATGCCTTTCCCAAGGGTATCTGAGCTTCCAGTCTCAATAGAGTCCAAAAGCCTCTCCACATCCTTGTGGGTGGAAAATTATTTTACACCCTACAACCCCTTTCTCACAGACAAAATATCATAAGCCTCTCATAAATATGTGGATTCATGCCTTTCCCAAGGGTATCTGAGCTTCCAGTCTCAATAGAGTCCAAAAGCCTCTCCACATCCTTGTGGGTGGAAAATTATTTTACACCCTACAACCCCTTTCTCACAGACAAAATATCATAAGCCTCTCACTGCTCTAGCGTTATTTCAATAGAAAGTGCTCAGATGAACTACATTCCTTAGTTCCACCAGTTCTAACCTTTCTGGTTAAGACTTGCCATGCTATGCACATTGTAGCAAACCACTCTCACTCACTTTATTCCATTACTGAGATATAAGTGCCACTCAAGCATGCTGTCTTGTCCTATACACACCCACTGTTGCTACAGCTGCAGTACATATGATGCCCCTATGACACTAATGGTTTATAAGATGGGACTCACCATTGAGCATAAGGCTAGCAACTTCACCTCATAAAAACTACTTGCTACTTGAACTGCAGCAACCTCACCCAGATGGTATTGCCCCACAAGGAATGTGAAGGAATAACAACAATATATTACACTATAGTTAGGATTATTTTCCTGCTACTGATATCATGTAAACCTTTTACCCAAAGGATACAGAGGCTTCTGCATTGATACCCTCATAACCTCCTAGATTAGAGATATTGAACCACTGACTCGTGGCTCATGAACTGACCTACCATCAACTTTTTAGTGACCCACAAGGTGTCAGTGAAATGATGTCATGAAATATGGCTCGGCCAATCAAATTTCGCAATTTTTATTTGCACCTTGTGTATCCCTAAACACATACTCACCCAGTTTTATAATGTTTTGTACAGCTGTGTAGGTAGGTTTTGTCGCACTTTGCTTTTCATCAGTTGTAATCTAATCTATTTTAATGTCTGCTCAGATAACTTAAAATTTGTGACTATTCTGAATTCATTTGTGATGGTTCCTTTTAGGCTGTAAGAATAACCCATAAAAATGGCCAAAAAGAAAAGGGGAAATAAACTCAGTGGGAGTGGGAGACTCTTTTTCATGAAGGGTGAAGTGAAAAATATGATGTTATTGAGCAAAATAAAATCTTTCTGCTGTATTTGCAAGGAGCCAATTGTTGCACGCTCATATAATATTAAACACCATTTTGAAAGTGACCATCAGAATTTATGCTCAATGACAGATGAAAAGAAGAATTAAATTATTCAGAGAGAAGTAAAGCAAGAGGAACAACACTAATAATTTCAAGAGGATGTTTAAACCAAAAAACAAGAACAGTATTTTTGAAGCCAGTTTTCAGTTATCCTCTACTGTTGCTGAGCATGGGAAGCCACTCTCTGATAATAGTTATTTAAAAGAGGCCTTTTTGAACTGCTCAGATTTTTTGTTTGAAGACTTCAAGAATAAAGATGAGATCCTCAAAAGAATTAATGATTTGTCAGTTACTAGTAATATGGTCAAAGATAGAATAATTGCTATGGCCGTAAGATATAACTGATCAACATGTACTAGATTTGAAATGTTGTCATTACATCAATTGCTTGTTTAGGAGTTGTTGCAAGATTTCCTTCTGGAAATAGAGGAAAAATTGATCAATTAAAGAAAGAATTTATTGAACTTGGTAAGAAATTAGGAAATATTGTAAAGGGTGTTTCATTAAGACAGATCAAAGTCAGCCGTAAATAAATCAGTGTTATTGGTGAAAATTTATTTATTTCTCTATTGGATCACGTTATTTAAGTCATGGCAGTTATGTGTGAAAAATAATATCGCCCAAATGTCCACCAAGACTTCGGTGACATACCTCCACTTGATGGTCAAAAGTTTTGATGTCATCTCTGCATAGATGCTCCTTGATTTCACCAATATGCCTTATTATCTCATTCTTCAGCTGTTGAATTGTTGTTGGCTTGTTGGCATAGACCTTGCTTTTGAGATGACCCCCCCCCCCCCCCCAAAGGAAGAAATCTAAAGGCATCAAGTCGCACAGTCGTGGTGGCCAATTGACTTTGCTGTTTCAAGAGATGGTGCGACCCGGGAACTTCTCATTAAACTTCTGTTTGAACGTCCATAGGCTTCGATAAGTTTAACTCGTTGTTTGATTGTTAATCTTTCCATGGTTGAATTTGCCAAAGACTTAAGTTGTTAAATCTGAAAGAAAAAGAGAAAAAAAATCATTAGACACTTAGACTTATTTTAAATGTGAATTAAGTTTAAGTTATTGGAACACCCTTCTGTGACAACAAACAGCTCCAAAAATGATTGGGAAAAAAATGCTGGATTTGAGCAATTACTGAAAGAAGTAGTAAACCACAATTTAGTTGAATTTCATTGCATTTTGCATCAAGGATCTTTATATGCAAAAACTAGTTTGAAATTACTAGAAAATATCATGCCTCTTGTAACAAAAATTGTGAATTTTATAGTTGCTCATGCACTTAATAAACATCAATTCACCAATTAGCAAGCAGTTAAAGTTAACTGTCAATTTTCTGGGTTGCTCATGTACAACAATATCAGATGGTTAATCTGTGCCCAAGTGTGAAATTGATTTGTGGAGTTGCTAGAAGAAAGAAGATTTTTCTTAAGCAAAACAAGGAAATGACTATTGGGAACTCATCGATATGAAATGGTTGGATGACTTTAGTTTTTTTTCTGCAGATTTCACATTTCATTACAATAACTTGAATAAAAAATTGCAAGGTAATGCAAGTGTTCTATCGTCAATGTTTGGGCATTTTAAAGCTTTTGAAAGAAAACTAGAAATATTTTCATGAGATCTGGAAGAAAGCAAGCTGAAATATTTAAAGTAGCATTTCTTAACTTCAAGTTTTTCAACTGATGGTGCAAAAGAGAGAGAAACTGTACTCAAAAAGTATTCGTCACTAGTAAAGGATGCAAAGCATTTACTTTCAGTGAGTACTTCTGAGAACGAGATATCACTTTAATTCATTCTATTTCCCCATTCTATTCAATTTCATGATCTTATGCTATCCAGGTTTGATTGGCTTGTTCTAAATACTTTCGAAATGGAATTAATAGACTTCCAAGAATGTGCAGTGTGGAAGACAAAATTTATCAACCTTAACCTGAAGTTACTAGAAAAGGAAGTAAAACCATTAGCCTATGTAACAAAAGAAAATGAGCCCTTAGAAAGCAACGCTGTGAAACTCCTTGCAGAATGGCAGTCCTTGCTTAACTCTTTTGCATCAATGAAAAAGATGACCCTAGCAATGCTGACCATTTTTGGTGGTTCTTCCTCATGTGAAACATTTTTATCCATGATCTATGTAAAATCAACCACCAGGAATTGTCTTCGTATGGATACAACTGCAGAATGTGTTAAACTGAAGACAACAAAGTATGAACCTCAGATTAAAATATTAGAAACTAAAATACAGCAACAAGTTTCTCATTTAAAAAACAAAATATCAGTAAGTATATAAGGGACCTATTTATGTTTATGAAAAAACTTTAAAAGTATCAAAAATGACATGGTAACTTTAAAAGTACACTGTCTCTGTCCTAGATCATGGCATCATACACCTTTAGACATGTTTTGGTTTTGTTATCTGCAAGAAAATATTTTTTTAATTTTTACGTTATTCTTCTGTTTATATTTAAAAATTGGACTGAAAAAGCCATCTTTTTTTTTTTTTTTTTTTTTTTCAAATAACGTTTGATACTGATAGAGAAAAATGGTAAGTAATATCTGCCTGCCAATCTTCTATATGCATGGGTTCTTTAACTGATAGTCTTTCTTCTGAACTGGGTTTACTCAGAGATTAAATTTTGTTTTAACGTGATATTGATATGCTCTACAAAGGTTGTGATCTTTGCTTTGTGAAATGGGTTTTCCTTGTCCTTCTTGTCAAATTGACATCATTTGATTAAAATACTTGCGTATAACTTTTTTACATGTTTTATTAGCTGCAGTTATTTCCTTGAACATTTTGAAGGCATTTTAATCAGCAGCATAGGTTTCTTTTTTGCTACAAAAAACTTCATAAATACAAGATCTGTCCAGAAAGGATCCAACTATTTAATATTAGCAAAAAAATATAACGTATCTGGAGCAGTGGTGCCTTTCAAAGCCCTCCTTTGGACTTCAGACTTATCATATTGTCTCTCTACTTTTCAAAATAATCTGCAAAGTTCTCTTTCAGAATCACCATCAGCCATCTCATTATATTCTTCTCAACCTCGTCCCTGGTGTTTCAGTGGTGAAAAGCCAAAGGTCAAAAGGAACCAAATCAGTACTTTAACTATGAAAGGTCTGCCCAGAAAAAAATCCAGTTATGGAAAATTAGTTTACTTATGGCATTCGTGTGTGTGTGTGTGTGTGTGTGTGTGTGTGTGAGGTGGGGGGGTATTTAATAATGAAAAATTAGCCTACCTAAGGCATCTATTGGGCTGGGCTGGGGGTGGGTTCATTTTAAAATACTCCTCTTGGGATACCTTACAATTTTACCAACATCCTTTCCAATTTTCTTTAATCTCATCCACGGTTTTAAATCTCCTTTCTTTCAACTGTGCTAGACAATTCTTGCAGGGTGCCAAATTGGGCATGCAGGAGTGGATGACAAACCTGGGAGATGAAATGTTTTGCAAAAAAAAAAAAAAAAACCTGCACAAGTTGTCATTTTGAATATAATGGCCACACAGTATACAAGTTCACACAATGGCATCTTACTGCCAACTTTTTTTTATAGTAAAGTTTGCCTAATATGAGGCTTGAGAGGCACCCAAAGTAGAGGGTTACTGAATGAGATGTGTGATATGAATGTAAGGGGAGGTAGTAGGAGGGGAAGATTATAAAAATTAAGGACAGATAACGATTAGCTCTTGATTTGAAGAAGTTAAGATTGTAGTATTCAGGTAAGAATCCATGCTAGAATTTTTTCCCTAAAGTAGCAGTTCTTGGGGGGAGAAAAACTGAGTAAAACTTCCTCCTTACAATTGGAAAACAGAGGAAATGAAGGTGATTCAACTCCATGGACATAGCATGGCATGTGCTAGCTGGGAAAGTCTGAACTGATGAAACTAAAGAATGGAATGCTCATCTGAACATTTGCCATGGAAATAGCAATAGTGGTGTCTGTCTGTTCGTGTACAGTAAAGCCCCTCTGTGTGATTGGTTGCCAAGTGGTATCAAGGTTGCACAACCAGTTCTTGAGATATTCAAAATGGCTGGGATATTCCGAACAGACTTGTTAAAGCAAGAAGAAAAATTAATAACAAAAAAAGATGGGTAACAAAAAATAGCATCACTACAAAGGGGTAATATCAAAACATGATCAACAAAAATACAGCTCAATCAGCTTATCAGTCCTCAATACAGAAGAAGGCTAATTCTGAATTTCATTTGAAGGTATTGGAATCTATTTACATTAAGCCCGACCAGCCATCTCTCTGTATGTGGAAGTAGTGGTTGTTAGGCTTAAAAATAATTAACCTGTAAGTGGTTGTGGGGGATTTTTTTATAACATAGGTGTTTATTTTTTGCAGTTGTGCACATTTTTCATCCTCGATTTAGCTCTGATGAGAGGACCAATAAACTGGTTTAGCTATTTTTTTTGTTGATAGTTATGTTTTGATATTAACACTTTGCAGTGATATTATCTTTTTATTTACATTGTTCACACTGTTGTCTTCATCTTTATTGTCATATTCACATTTCAGTTGTTGTACACCCCAGCCTTCTTTGGCTGATATACGCTGGAATTTCAAACCAAACCCTTTATTTAGTCCATGGGGATACATTGTTCTAGTTCCACATGCTATGCCTTGACCAGATATCTCAGTTTCCGTTATTACCCTTTAGTAAATCAACTCTCCAAGTTTTTGTGCACTTCTGCCTTTGACCAGGTATTGAACTCTCAATTCTTTGGGTCAAGTCACTTTTGGATTACTTCAACCAAAGCTTTTATCCACTGTATATCACCTGAAGAAGACCAGAGTGTATAATGGCTGAAATGCCATGAAGATGATAAAGATAAGGACAACAGTTCGAACAATGTAAATAATGTAAATAGTTACAATACATGTCAGAAAGACAGATATTATTTTTTTATATTAAGTTTTCTTCTTGTTTTAGCATGTCCATTTTTATCATCTTAATAAAATTTTGTACCTTTGCAAAAATATTCCAAACAGACTTTATTTATTTTTCAGTAAGCATTAAAATGAAAAAGTTGGAAATAGTACATGACTGGTATAGTCTTTAAATAAAAGAGTCTGGAACCATGTTCTTGAAATTGTTGGCATTTGTTTAAATTGTCAGTCTGGTTTTAGAAACAAATATTTTTACATTTTTTTTTCTTTTCTTTGTATGTTTCTGACTTAAACTTTGATTGAAAGTCAAATTTCTTCTCTCCAAAACGTCAATCAAATTATTGGTTGTGGACTTAGAAATTCTTGTTTCTTTCTGATATCTTCTCTGTTTATCTTCCATTATTGAGGGGTAGGAGGCTAACTCGCTGTTGTCTAAAACATTTTTCATTAATATGAAAAACAACCAGAAAGTTGGAAGTGGTACATGACTGGTATAGTGTTTACATAAAAGAATCTAGAAACATGTTCTTGAAACTGTTTGCGTTTGTTTAATTGGTATGTCTGGTTTTAGGAATTAAAATATTTCTAGTTTTATTTTTGAGAAGAATAATTGTTAAAATCCTTTTTTCTTTTTTTTAATTTATTCAAACTATTTTTCACATCTTAATTGTTATAGGTGTCATTATAGACACATTTCGGTCAAGTACCATCATGCCATCATCAGGTGTCCATTGTTTTGCCTGATATGGAACAAGTAACGCAATAACCAACAGATATCTGATATCAGCCAAAATAATGGCCACCTGATGATGACCAGAGAATGATTTGCTGAAACATTGTGTAGAATCTGTAATAATTAAGATGGAACAATAGTTTAAATAAATTTTTAAAATATATCAAATATTTCTTTTTTTTTTTTTTTTTTTTTTCCTGACCTAAAATATGACCAAAAGTCTAATTCCTTCTCTCTCTCGTAAATGTCGGTCAATTTATTGGTTGTGGACTTAGCAATCCCTGTATCTCTTTGGTATTTTCACAGTCTACTTTTCTCTTTTTGAGGGTTTTCATTTGCTGTTGTCTAAAATCAACTTGTCTTGAGACTTTTCTTTTCTATAGCCTATATCTCTGTTGGTGGAAATTGTATCATTTTATTAAAATTCAATCCCGAAACAAATTATTACTTTTTTCCAATTCATTTACTTACTTTATTGGTTGTTTCCCAATTAACAGGCTCATCAGCTGCTCAAAAAACGTCTCAGGGTTTGCAAGTTAAGTATTTTGATTTGACTATTATGAGTTGCTAATTTGGTATGGTAAAAATAGCAAGTGTTTTATTTCAACTCTCAGACCCTCACCCTACAGTTGTTAGCAAGTCACAAAGATCAGAAACAAAGAGTAAGTTGTGAGGATTACCCCACCTTGTCTGCCAGGACACTTGCAAGGTACCATTCTATTCAGGACTATAAAAATAACAGACATGAACCCTTTCCTCCTTTTTTGCTCACTGGGAAACAGGATACAGTAGGTAGCAGACATATCCAGTCTTCTTTTCTATGGAGACTTAGTCACCTGGCAGCCGACTACCTAAATTTCAAACCAGCCACATGGCACACACACACACACACACACACACACACACACACACACACACACACACACATTATGGCTAACAACATAAATGTTTTCTTTCTTTTTTGAGCTATCTGCACATATGTAGATATAATTTTTTCTTTCTCTTCTTTTGTGGGCGATGTCGTTCTTGACATTAAAATATATGTGTAACATTTTTTCATTTGTTGAAATTTCTTTCTTTCGAAAATGTCATTCATTTACTTTGAAAGTTTTCATTGTAATCAGCAAGAAGTCATAACTCATCTTACCACAGTCCTGGGTATGATGATAAACTACATCTGGCAGCAAGACCTCTGATCAGGAGATTGGAGGTTTTGAGGAGAGTTGAACCAACTCATAACTGCTGTTGTTTCCAGGTCCACCCTGACCTGGGGTGGGAGTACCTGTTACAGTTTCAGCTATGGACAAATAGTGAACCGTCAAACAAAACCAAAACACTATGAATGTATAAAAATACATATTTATATAAAAACATTACCACCAGTACATATTTATAGTAGAATTACCAACAATACAGTTGAAGGCATACAACAGCGTTCAAAATATATTTGATTGAAGGCATAAGATTGTGTTCAAAACATTTTGATTTTGGCATTAAATAACCCATACAAGTTGATATGCAGCTAAACAAAATCAACCAACCAAACTTCTGCCACAATGCTATGAAAATCTCTAGCAAAACTTAAAAAAGAGGTTCAAATCTCACTGAAGCCTTTTTCCCCAATTTGTGCTGCTTAACAACAAGTATTAAATGATGGGTTGAGAATTGTAAGCAACAAAAATTAAGAAACAAGAAATAAATTCTTGTCAGAAATTAATAATGTTTTATTAAAGAAATTTAAATAACATTAGTATTTCGTTTATAAAGGCTTCAATTTGTGTCTGAATATTTAAGACAATGAATTATCATCATACACTATTCATTTTAACTGGTATACTCATTTTGATTGTATATTCCCATAAGTTTCAGCTACTGTACTCATAGCCTTCTTCAGGTGTTTGTTACATATGATCTTTGTAATGCCCCTTCTGTTCATTCAGTCTGATTTAAATACAGAGATAAAAAAAAATAAAAAAATAAGCAGTGACCTCTGGAAAGTAAAGTTAGTAATAAAGTAGTTTAAAATAATAGAATTTATTTTTCAGAGATCTTTTTCATATTCTTTATTATTTTTAATTTCTGAGAATCACTATTTTTGGCGGTGTTTCCTATATTTACTTTATTTAATTGGGCAGAACGAGCAGAAATGGCATTGGAAAGACCAAATGCTATAACCCCCCTCAAGAAACTGGAGTGTCATTTGCTAAAACATTATGAATATTATTAAACAGCCAAAATGAGAGTAGTCTGAATGAATTAATGTCTAAAGACATTGTTTTTTGAAAGAAGAGTCTGATCTAAGAGTATGCTTGGTACTGTTGCAGTAATTAGCTCGTCTTTTTTCCTTATTGTCTCTCACTTGAATTTTTCATGTGTGTTCGCCATTTTGTTTCCCTTTTCTAAAAAGCTGGAGGAGAGAAATTCTGTTTGATTTACTTCTTTTTTTTTACTATGCAAACAATTTTAGATTTTGATTGTGTATACAAAGTATACATGTATTCACCCTTACATTTCATTCAGCAAGAGATATTCAGCAAAATAATTTTACTCTATAACAATCAAGACTAAATTAAAGTTGAACCTCATTTTCACATATCATTGCAGGAAGTTTTTTTTTTTTTTTATTCAAACCATTTTTTCTTTTGCCTAAACATATGCATCCCATGTTATCAAATGTGGTATATTCCATCAAAAAATAGTGTGATTATTTACATATGGATAAATTATAAAATATATATTTTTATTACTTCAAACATTATTTTAGTGTCTACTTTGTATTTAAAACAGACACCCCATTTTTATTTATTAAACAGTGTATATTACATTTATAGGCTTGTGCATTCAAGAAATCCTGGTCAGGAAAATCTGTATAAATATTGGATTTGAAATAAATACATTAATTCTTTAGAAACATATATTGCAAACAAAAAGAAAATGTCAAACGAAACATTTTTCCTAAAGTTTTACTTTATCCGTTTTTGGGTTTGTTTTTTTTTTTAATTTTAAAACAATACCCCATCAAAACTGGGAAATCATTAGGAACTGCAGTGGCAGTGATTACCAGGACTAGTTGCCTACCTCAAATGAACACACAATCACAGTAGAGCCCATTTTTGTCTGTGTGTTTGCAGAACTCCATTTCTCTCTTAGTTTTCTTTGGTTCAACAGAAAACAGACAGACTAAAAAAAATCTGGCAACAGCTTTTTTTTGTGATAAACAGATTGTCAAATCCTGTGATAAATTACATTACTTATTTTCTATATTTATTTTTTTGTTTTATATATAAGTTGTTAATGTTTTGTCATAAGACACTTTTTTAACTTGAGTTACAGCACTAATATAGAAATTTACAAATCTACTCAGTCTTAATAGTAACAATTTCATAAGTGGCAAATTTGAATTAAAAAAGACTTGACTAATTGATAATTTTGAAAAATTATTATTATCATTTTTATTCCTTATTTTAAGCTTTTCCAGATCATCCCTTTTTTTAAATATTGCCTCATTGAATGAATTTTATTGGCTGTTTCCAGGTAGTGTAATCAACCAGTCAGTTCCGATAGTGTTACCTGTGCACACAGAAGACAAAGAGAGGTTGGCAGGTCAAGATGCCTTTGTGTTATGTTATGAAGGACAGAATGTTGCCATTCTTAGACAACCAGAATTTTATAACCACAACAAAGAGGAAAGATGCTGCCGTCAATTTGGTACATCCAATAAAGGCCACCCTTACATCAAGGTAAGCTGTTGAATTTTGATGACAAAGTTGCTTTTTTTCTTCTTAAACTGACAATAGTGAAA
The DNA here is from genome assembly GCA_964036315.1 of Acanthosepion esculentum. Classification (NCBI taxonomy): domain Eukaryota; kingdom Metazoa; phylum Mollusca; class Cephalopoda; order Sepiida; family Sepiidae; genus Acanthosepion; species Acanthosepion esculentum. Next base: position 87,304,429 of record OZ038501.1, read on the forward strand.
ATACTATCTCTTTCCCATAATAATTGTTACATTTAACATATGAAATGTGTATGTAACTATAACAACTATTATAGGACAAAGGTATTATCATTTATTGCCCCCATCCCATAATAATTGTTACATTTAACATATGAAATGTGTATGTAACTGTAACAACTATTATAGGACAAAGGTATTATCATTTATTGCCCCCATCCCATAATAATTGTTACATTTAACATATGAAATGTGTATGTAACTGTAACAACTATTATAGGACAAAGGTATTATCATTTATTGCCCCCGTCCCATAATAATTGTTACATTTCACATATTTACTTGTTTTTTGTCTTCTTTTTATTCTCTTTTTTCTTCTTCCTTATTTAAACATTTTCTAAAAATGGAAAATGGGTAACTATTTTGTTCGTCAAGTATTACATTATCTAACTAATAAGTAGTGTTAAAAAAAATGAACAATTATAAATAGATAAATTTTAAAATATAAGCTAATAATAATACATATTTGAATATTTGTCTCTATTAAAATTTTTTGAATATTTTGATCTTGTTTTTTTTTTTTTTTTTTTTTTTTTTTTCATGTTTAAAAGGAAATTTCAGATTTTTGTTGTTAAAAAAAAAATGAACAGTTAGATACAGAAATTTACATTTATTAAAAAAATATCAAAATATAAAAGATGTATACATTTACTATGGAAATATTATAAATCAAATTTTCAGGTTAAAATAGTAATGATTATGATGTTTGGAAAATTTCCAAAAATATACATAACATGATGTTCTTTTTAAAAAAAAAAAATGTTAAAACTATTAGACTGGACCTCACAGTCACCCAATTAAACCCTACAGAAAATATATGGAATTTAATGAAAAGAAAAATGGAAGGCAAAATCTTTAAAAATATTGATGAATCAAAAGAAGAAATTATAGATATTTGTAATAACATCAATAAACAAATTAATTTCTAAGCTAATTTTTTCGATGCAAAAAAGATCAAAGGTGGTTTTTGAAGTGAAGAAACTGTTTCTACTTGCCAGCGTAAGAAGATGACAAAAAAGAAATTAGAAGAACTTTTCAGGCTCATTGAAGAATTTAAAGGAAAATGTTTAGAAGCAGAAACTGATGAAGACAGTAGCTGACAAATTTGCAAAAACATTGAATGAGCAATTCCTCAGTGCTGCCAATTACAGAAGAATACCAGGCTGCAAACAACTCTAAATAAATTTTCATAAAAAATCAGATTAATAAACATTAATTCATAGCATTTTTTCTATCTTCTTATATATACCTATATTTTATTTAAAAAGTACACAAATTAGAAATTAATTGTGAATAAGAATAAAATTTGAAGTACAAATTACATCATTTTCTATAAGTTATTAGATTTGTTTAATGTGTTTTCAATTAGTGTGTATCTTTTAATGTACACATTAGCCACACTGAAGGATATATATATATATATATATATATATATATATATATATATATATATATATGGCAAATTCTGTCTGTGTGTCTGAAACTCCTCTAACTCAGGCCACACTTGCTCTACATAAACATATACATTTTTGGGAATGAGGATGATCCCGGGATTGAAAATCTGCTTGAAAATCCAGCATTGACATTTGTGTCTGAATGAGGAGGAAACAGTTAAAAATTCAAATTTTAAAAGATTTTAATTTATATTGAGTTTAAAGTAACACAAAAACTTTGTGAATTTAAAATTTTTTGTTTTAAATTCAGTTGAAAATATCTCCAAAACTTTGTGAATTAAAGAAATCAATTGTATTTCTTCAAAATGCCAAGGAATCAGAGTTAACATGGAAGACTTTGTGACATGTGGTTTTGAAGTTCCACAGAGTTTGTGACTTGAAGAACTCAATTTTTGGCCTGCATTGAACTCAGCCGAAATCAGTCTTTTGGCTGGAATTGGACTTATGGCTCAAATCAGAGCCAAAGTGAGGTTTTGAAGTTCCATTGAGTGAATTGAGGAATTCAAAGTTATTTCTCCCAAATTATTTTCTAAGCTGGACCAGGGGTCCATTTAGTTTTGGGCTGAAGGCCCAATTAGCCCTCTACAGGGGTTAGCTTAAAAGTCTGCATGGAGTGCAGTTTTTAAGCTAGTATATGTAAAATGACAACGGGACTATGAGCTGTAACATGCACTGAGAGAAGACCAAAGAATATATTGGCCAAAATCTAGTAATAGCAGTGATGATGAGGATGCAAGTATGCATGATTTCTGAAATAATTACAATGCTTCATCTCAGGATTTCAAATAGCAAAACATTTTATGATTCCAAGAATTATTAAAACCAATATCGTCAGATTTATTGTTTTGATCACACTGACACATTTCACATCGCCTGCCATAGCTGGTAATCTTCAAAGAGAATCAGCAAAGGCATACAGCCATTTTGTTTACATTTTCAACCTTTGACCTAATAGAGATTTTATTTCACAGATTTGTTGACTTAGTAAAATATGATTGAACAAAATCAGATGGAATTCTTAAACCTTTAAAGCTGTATTCAAAGACTTTCCTTTTGCTAATATTCTTCAGATGATCTACGAAAGTGGCGATTGGCTGGTGGGTGGAGATTTGGAGGTGTTTGAGCGAATTTGCTGGAATGATGGGCTTGATGAATACCGTCTCACCCCCAAAGAATTACGAGAGAGATTTAAAAAACTTAAGGTAACTGCCTAAAAAGAAATATTCCTTCAAGAAGTTTGGAATTTTCTCTCTTTTTTTTTTTTTTTTTTTTTTTTTTTTATAAGTAAGATCTTCATTTTTATATTTTCTGTACAACTTGTTTATTTTTTTGTACTTATTTAATTGGTTTTAATTATGTCACAATATATTGGGCCATTTAATGTTAATGAAAAACATGAACTCCTTAGGGCATTATTCCAGAATCCTATCACAAAGTCTTTTTTTAGGATTTCCATCAACTGCCCAGTCACGTTCTCCTTAATCTCGCCCAAGGTTTTCCAACAGCGGTACCTGATGTCACAGGATGTCAAATTTGGATTGTAAGGATGCTGGCAGATGTGGTATCTTGTCAAAATATCCTGCACAAGATGCAAAGGATTTACTTGCTCAGTCATTGTAACAATCATAGTATGCAAGCTCACTCATCAGAATTTTAATGCCAACTGAGTAACCCCACAGGAGAGCGTCTGTTCATGAACGAGTAGTAAGGTTCACTCTGGTTACCCTGTTGCAATAGGATATGGCTAGATAATTTCTGGACTGATTTCCTTCTTTTGAGTTTCACTTTTAATCTTTTAATTCCAATGAACAGTTTGAACTGAAAAGTAGCATATTTGATGGCAATGATATGACATGGATAAAAAAAAAATTGTTTGCTTCATTTGAACAGATTTTCTATTTTTCTTTTGAAAAATGTCAATAGTCTAATGTAGCGTTTGTCAACATTTTTACCTTCGTGGAACCCTTGAATTAGTTTTCATGTCTCAGAGAACTCCTGCATAAAAATCATTATATACCATTATTAATATCTATTATATATATTATTAATATCTTTTTATATTTTTATCATAATTCATGTGGCAAACATAATATATCTATAGACACTGTGCATGCCTCCTGTATTTGAGTGAGTCACTCAATGATATATGAATCCACTACATACAGATCCTGTCCACCAACCAGAGAAGGCAGTTTCACAGATGCCATATAGATATTGTTAAATACATTCCCTATGACTATTATAATTTTGAATAATATAAGAGGTTGAAGACATTGTTATAATATCCAAAGATTTTCCAACAATATGTCGGACATGTATAGTAAAATTACGAATATAAAATTAAAGAAAAATTACTCAAAAATACTTTAGCCTATTTATCGTGGAACCCCTAGCAACCTCTTGCAGAACCCTAGGGTTCTGAGGAACACTGGTTGAAAAACACTAATGCAATAAAAAATAAATATTGTCTTAAAGGAGATTATTTGATTTTAGGGAGATTTGACTTTTTCATTGTTTTTTTTTTTGTTTTTTTTACCTGCAACTCTTACCCCAAAGACAAAACATTGCTAGCCTCTCACTATTCTATCACAATTGCTATGGCAGATGTTCAGGTGAGTTACATTCATTTGTTTCACCAGACCAGACCAGACCAGACCTACACAGCTAGAACCTCCCATACCATATTCACAGTGGTAAGCCATCTCCATTCCCTTCAATAAAGTCTTATGGCCATATCACATTGAAATATGGTACAATCCTCAGTTAAGCAATTATGAGCCTGGTCAGTACTTAGATGGGTGACCATTTTGGAATACTAGGTGCTATAAGCTTTGATCTGCAGCTGGTGTAATGGATAACAGCTTGGAATTGTTAATCGGAGAGCCGGGTTCCAGTTCTGGTCAGGTTCATTATCTCAACTTATGCACAAATACTTTTGGGAAAGGTATGAATCCACTTCTTTTTCTCCCTCATCTATCGATTAATTAGTAACACTTATATGAATAAAAATAATTATTAGAATCTAACAATATTTTCTAGCTTTAAATAACCTGCAAATGGTTGATAAGCTGTAGAAAACGAATAAATCAATCAATGAAATACTGATTAGCTCACAGGCATGTCTTCTAGATTTATTTACATTATCTGGAATAGAAATGTATAGAAACTACTGTGACCACAAAGTGAGAGATCAGTTTATATATTGATTGTAATATAAAATTGATCCCCCACTTCATACCCACATTAAAATTTCTTGTTTATTAAATTTCAATTAGACATGAATCCCTCTTCTCCCTCCAGCTATGGGTTAATTAGTAAGACTTGTATCACTAAACCATTATTATCTTTTAAAAAGATTCTTACAATCTAAAAATATTTTTTGGCTTTAAATAACCTGCAAAGGGTTGATAAGCTGTAGAAAACGAATCAATCTGTCAATGAAATACTGATTAGCTACACAGGCATGTCTTTTAGATTTACATTATAATTTCTGGTTTGTTTATCAAATTATGATTAGGAATGAATCCACCTCTTCTTCCCCAGCTATGGGTTAATTAAATTAGTAAGACTTGTATCACTAAAACCATTATTATCTCCAAAAGAAAAAAAAAGAAAGAATTCTTACAATCTAAAAATATTTTCTAGCTTTAAATAACCTGCAGAAAATGAATCAATCATTCAAAAATAACTTCTTCCCCAGAACTGTGGAAAAAACTCCCAAGAGGATGCTCCCCTGACAACTACAATCTTGGTCTCTTCAAGTCCAGGCTCAACTGATATCTATCCTACATGTCGTCATAATATGCGTTTTTTTTTGGGGGGGGGGGTCTTTTACTTACTCCTTCCTCCTCTCATCATAACAATCTCACTCAGTAATTCTCTTCTTTGAGTGACTCTTGTATTTTCCACTATTCATATCAAGGCTGATTTTTCCATTATTGCTTAAAATCAAATGTCGGTCATATATGATGACTATGCATGCATATATGTGTACATATACACAAAGAAAGATGTGAACAATTTTGATGGATAAGTAGATTTTTTTAAAAAATTTAAAAAACCCAGGGTGGATGGATATGAAGAGACTGTGATAGGCAGTTGAAACATTATCCATTACACCACCCACACATCTCATTTGCATTTAATATTACTATATTATAGCATTAGGTAAGTTACACGTATTGACAATCTGCAGCACCTGTGTAAATAAATGCTACATACCTCAATATTTTAACGTGTCTGTTTTCGTCGTTTTAATAAAGTTTTATACCCCTGCAAAAATATACCTCAACATTTGCATCTTACACGTGGGAGATATTTTTAGTTGTTTCTGCAGGAAATGGAATGTTTTTTATATGCCATCAAATATGGTAACTCTTTTGTCTTTGTTCTGCAATAATTCTTTAGATGAGTATCTTTATCTTTGTTGTTTTTAACAAATCTTGTCAGCACCTCCTCTCTCTCAATCATCTGAGAGACCCCTTTCTGCCTTCCACCAGCATGGCTAATGCTAACCTCCAAGAGAGTGACTCACTGCACCTTCTCTGGCTAACATTTCCACTGACATGAAGTGGAAAGATTATAATAAAGTAATTTTTACGTCTGCTCTTAAGAGAATTCACTATGTCATGCTAGACAATTTTTCTCAACAGATTCTATCTTACATATTTGTCTACCATTTGTCCATGCTTAGAATATTGCTGCCACATATGGCCTGCTGCTCCTACTACATATTTAAAGATTCTTGATAAAATCTAAAGAAGAATCTGCAATGTTATTTGTCCTGACCTGGCATCTTGGCTTCACATTTTTTCCCCACTGCTGTAATGTAGCTTCCCTCTGCCTTTTCTATTAATACTTTCATGGCAATTGTTCTGACAAACTTTGCTGAAATTAGTTTTAATTGTATTAGTTTTAGAGTGTTGTAAATATAAAATTATTCTTCTAAATAAACAATCTAACAAATAAATAATGTTTAATATTGTAAATTCTCAAGAACAAAAAACGTTTAAATTCACTTTCATATGCTTAGGTTTTATAAACAATTCTAATCATTGCTTTTTACAACAACAAACATTGCAAAAGATGAAAGGTAGTAAAATAATAGCAGTGTCAATGGAAAAATTACCCTATTGACATTCTGTTTTTTTTTTTTGTGTGAACGAAGGTTTAATTTTGCCAAATAAGTTCTAATACAAGTTATGCATTTAAAATTTTTGCTAATTCCAAAACATTTATTTTTTTAGGCTGATGCTGTATTTGCATTCCAGTTAAGGAACCCAATTCATAATGGTCATGCACTTTTAATGGCTGACACAAGACGTAAATTGGAAGAAAGAGGTTATCGAAACCCTGTTCTGCTTTTGCATCCACTTGGTGAGTTGTTCTGTTCATCAAAAAAATGACATGGTTATCTCCCTTTATTTGCCAGAAGGTTGCTAAGAAATTCATTAAAAAAATATCTCAATGGCAGAAATTTAAATTTACAATGAAATCTGTGACTTGAAGTATATTTGTGTCTCTCTCTCACATACACACACACACACACACACACACACACACACAAATAAAAAAAAATAAAATCTTGGAATAGATTAAAGAAGCTTAAATAAAGTCACAAACTTTATTCCAAGAATTATAATCATCATTGTCAGTTCCATGACTAAGTGTGAGCTGAGCTGTGCACCTGACCAATTTCCGCCACAGATGTTTGGGTTGGGAGCCAGATAGGTATTCATTCATGTGTAGTGTGTCTTGGGCAAATAGACTTGGTGGAACCCATCCATCTCTAGGTCAAACCCCCCCATCTGATGTTCCCCAACTTGACAGCTTGTCTTGGAGGAAACTCGCTACCTTTGCTGTTGAGTCTAGGGAGTTCTCTGCCCAGCAATACCATGTCATTACCACACTGTCTGCATACATAGCTATGGATTCCAGTCTACTTCATTGTGCTACATCAGTGATTTTCAACCAGTGTGTCAAGGCACACTGTTGCGCCATGAAAGGATTGTTGATATGACACAAACATTTTTAAAGGTTATTAATTAAATTATTTATGCAAGAAGTCCAAAGCACAATAAGGGCACATATCAAAATCAAACGGATTATACAAGTATATCATTGTTATCTTAAATAAATGTTTACATAATATATAAAACAATATAAAAAGCAAGCTTTTTTTCAATAAACAATATTAAAAAGAAAAATCGATCATGGCTAGAATCCTTGGAAGAAGATTTAAGAGTATGCTTGTTCAAAATTCAACATTGCAAAGAAGATATTCTAAAAATAAAATTGATGTTAAATTATAAACAGAAAAATAAATAAATATCAGTTTTTTTGTGTTTTTTTTTAAGAGATCTAATTATTATCTTTTTTATTACAAATTATAATGGCTTATGGCCTCATCACATTGGCACACCAGTTCCTGTACAATCACTGAAGTTAAGCAATGTTGAGCCTGGTCAGTACCTTGATGGGTGACAAATTGGAAGTACCAGGTGCTGTAAACTTGTATGTGCAGGTAGTGTAATGGATAATGGCTCAGAATTGTTAACCAGGAGAGCCAAGTTCCAATTCCGATTGGGTTTGTTATATTCACTTATATGCAAATACCTTTGGGAAAAGTATGAGTCCAACTCTTCTCCCTCCAGCTATGGGTTAATTAGTAAGATTTGTATCAATAAACCATTATTATCTCAAAAAAATATCTTACAATCTAAAAATATTTTCTGCTTTTTAAATAACCTGCAAAGAGTTGATAAGCTGTAGAAAATGAATAAATCAATGAATGAAATACTGATTAGCTACACAAGCATGACTTTTAGATTTATTTTAATTCTCTGGAATATAAATGTGTAGAAACTACTGTGGCCACAAAGGAGTCAGTTTACATATTGAGTGTAATATAGAATTGATCCCAGTTTTTATATCCACATTATTTCTTGTTTGTTTATCAAATTTTCAGTAGGTTCTCCTCCCAGCTATGGGTTAATTAGTAAGACTTGTATCAATAAACCATTATTATCTCCAAAAAAAAATATTACAATCTAAAAATATTTTCTGGCTTTAAATAACCTGCAAAATTTGAGTCATAGAAAATAAATCAAACAATCATCTGACTGTCTCAATCTGACAATTTTGATTATGTAAACAGTCTCATGTTTGTAGTGCCCACAATTACAAGAGAAGTCAGCCAGTTCTTACATATTAGAAAAATATATTTCTCTAATATTGAAGATAAACCTGAAACAATATCTCTGATTAGGTATTCTTAAATGTTTACCTTCTTTCTTTCTTTTTTCATCTTCCCAAGGTGGTTGGACCAAAGATGATGATGTTCCACTTCCAGTTCGTATCAAGCAGCATAAAGCTATCCTTGAAGCTAAAGTTCTGGATCCTAAATCCACAGTTCTTGCTATTTTCCCTTCTCCAATGATGTATGCAGGACCAACAGAAGTAAGTTCATTTCATTGGTTGATAGAAACCTCCATGAACATGTTGTTGAACTTCAGACTAAGTTTTCTCACCATTGTCTCAGAACTGTCCCTTGTAAATTTAAACCATCGTGAAATCAAAATGTTTTTTTTTAAACATCAATATCATTTATAGGAGTTGGAAACATAATAAAAACACTATTAAAATATTTAGGAACACCATTAAAAACACACACCATTACAAAAAACACTATTAAAATATTTAGGAACACCATTAAAAATACACACTATTACAAAAAACATCATTAAAATATTTAGGAAGTAGTTACTTTGATTCATTCAGTATTGTTTAAGAGCTAGATCAAGCCGAAAATGGAGGAGTGTTGCCATATTTGGGCGGGAGCTGTCTAATCCTCACTTTCCAGTCTTGATAGAATTAAAAGTGTCTCTGAGTCCTTGTTGGAGAAGAATTATTTTCCACCCCTCAACCTCACTTCCACAGACGGGATGTGGCAAGTCTCTCACTGCTCTATCACTACTTCTATGGAAAGTGCTTGGATGAGCTACATTCCTTGGTTCTGCCAGGTCTAACCTTCACGGCTATGACATAGTAGCAAACCACCCACATTCCCTCCATATTCCACCAGCAAGAACTAAATTCCACTCAAACTGCTTCTTCCTGCAAACCACTGCTCTGTGGAACAGACTCCCAAGAGGATGTTTCCCCAATCACTATATTCTTAACATGTTCAAGTTCAGAGTTAACCATTATCTTCCCCTCCTATCCATATATAAACTACCCCATAATGTAGCCCTCTATGTTGAGTGGCCCCCAAGCCTTGTACAAGATGGACCTTACTGTAAAAAAAAAAATCTCAAAAATATCACATTTATCATTCTACGAATACACAGACAAAAAACATTGTACAATATTACCTTAATGTTATTCATTTTGATTGTTAACTTAAGGCTTTGTACTCAGCTTCTTGTCTGTTTGTTGATATTGATTTTTTCCTGAGACAGAAGTGTCGCTTTTCCACTTTCCTCTTATGACCTCCAGTTTTGATTTGTGTTTGTGGCATTTTAACACGCTATGAGTCAGAGAACTAATCCATATAAACTACCTCTTAACATGACCCTCTACCTCGAGTGGCCCCCAGGCCTTGTACAGGATGAATCTTACTATATAAAAAAATAAAATAATTTTTTTTAATGAGAGTAATACAGGCTGTAAAAAGGAAAAAATTTTAAAGCTAAAATTTAAAAAAAAAACAAAAAACATTTAAATTTTGCTGTAATTTTTATAAAAAGAAATACAACTTTATTTTTATCTAAAAATTTAGCTTAAATCCCCTTGAATAATTTTACACAGAAATGTTCTTATTAATTGATTTTCATGTTTAAAGTAACTTTTATCATACTTAATGAATTTCACTCTAGGCATTCATTTTCTATATAAAGAATATTAGCACATTCCAACTATGGCCATATCATGTCGAAACACCGGTTCCTGTACAATCACTGAAATTAAGCAACATGAAGCCTGATTCGTACTTTGATGGCTGACCGCTTAGATAAAAAGGTGTTGTAATGTTCAGAATTTGAATTTGGCAAGCCAAGTTCCAATTCCATTCAGTTTGTTATATTCACTTATGTGCAAATACCCTTGAATGAATCTACCTTTTCCACTCTCCCCAGCTATGGGTTAACTAGTAGAACTTGTACCAGTAAATCATTATCTCAAAAAAAAATTCTTACAATCAAAACAAATATTTTCTGGCTTGAAATAACCTGCAAAGGGTTGATAATCTGTAAAAACCAAAACAAATCAATCAATTATTCACAAGCAAAAAACTTTTTAAAGACTTTATCAAAAGGTTTTCATTCACAATTTTCGTTTATCTTTTTTTTTTTAATTCTTTCTCGTATTTAAAATTCAGCTCAAGCTCTTGGGGGTTGGGTGCTGTTGGCAGTTCTAAATTTTGCTTCTTTTTCCTTTCTTTAAATAAAGAAATAAAAAGATAAATGGCAACTCTTTAACTGTGTTTGCATAATCCATAGTCAGTTTTCACCAAATAAAATGTCATTAAATGCTGCGGCACCAACAACAAATCCCAGAAAAAAATTTTGTTGACTTTATAAAAAATAATGACAGATTGAATATCTTGGAAATAATTCCCTATCATCTAAAAAATTCTATATTAATTTTTTTTTTTTTCCCCCCAGGTTCAGTGGCATGCCAAGGCTAGAATGGCAACAGGGACCAATTTTTATATTGTGGGTAGAGACCCAGCTGGTATGCCCCACCCAGATACAAAAAAGGATCTTTATAATCCTACTCATGGGGCAAAGGTAAGCATTGTGTTTTTCATTTCTACAATTAAATGTACAGGAGAGTTTGTTTCTTTTTTTTTGTTTTTTTTTACCTTTAGCACTCAGCATTCTTCTTTTATTTGCCATGTCCCTTCAGGACGTAAGTGATCGTGGCTCTCCACAGCTTCCTATCTATTGTGGCCTTTATGGCCTACTGGCTTCCCCTGATCTCCTTCCTCATTATGTTTCCAAGTCTTTTTCTGATTCTTTGTATAAATTTTCTTTTTGTTACCAATTTCTTTAAAACTTCCTCACACCATCCATGGCATTCTCAGTATCCTTCTGTAGAACAATATTATTCACTAATAGTACTATCCCTACTACTATATACAGCAGCCCCCTCAACTGCAGTCACCTCATTCTTGATTTCAGTTAAAATTGTGTTTACTGTTGCCATAGCAGGATATGACATCACAACCACAAAATTCAAACACTATCATTTAGCAATTAGAGTTGCTTGCAGTGGCAGAACAAAATTTTTCCTTAGCAAATGAAGTTGTTTGCGAAGTGCTGAAGGTTAAAAAAAAAAAAGACTTGTTTGCAATTGGTAAAACCTTTTTTTAACTAAAAATTTGTTATTTATTTCTTTTTACAACTATTAATCTAGTTCAAATATTAATTCAACAGAGCTTTTGCATTTTTATTTGTTTATAAAATATTTAAAAAATGTTTTCTTTCCTTTCAAATTTCAAATTGAAAACTTTTTAAACTGAATTGGCAGAAATAATTTTGCAGCGTTGTAGAAATAAAGTCAATTAAATAATCATATTTATTCTATTCGAAGTATAATTTTGACAATTGAATTCATTTTTTTCTTTTGTTACTTTTGTTTCTAATGTTTTAGCTGTTCCATTCTACAGCCTTCTTAAGACATACAATTTTTATTTTTAAGGTGCTAACTTCGGCTCCTGGTCTTAACCAATTAGAAATTGTTCCTTTCCGAGTTGCTGCTTACAACACCAAACGCAAATGCATGGACTTCTTTGATCCAGAGAACAGAGACGACTATGACTTCATCTCTGGAACACGGATGCGCAAACTTGCTCGGGAAGGTGAAACACCTCCAGATGGATTCATGGCACCAGAAGCCTGGGAAATCCTTTCAGAATACTTCCAGTCTATTAGAAACTAGAAACAATAAAAGATTTAGCCTTGAAACTTGAGTAAGAGAGGTGAAGAGAAATGTCTTTATTTTTATGGTCCAAATCAAACATCTCCTTGTAGGGTATCGTGCGAGCACGGCCATTTTGTCTTGTGTCAATGACATGTTTGTCTATCAATTTCTTTTGGTGAGGAGTTTGTGGCAACAGCGTTTTATCTTGGCCAAGTGTTGTTTTTTTTTTTTAATTTCTCCTCTTCTAATTACTTTACCTCATTAAATCATAGAGTTGTATTGAAATCAAATATACGTAATTTTTAGCTATATCGTATCATTTATATTAAATGGTCTTTAGTTATTAAAATTGAGTTTTCAAATGATGTAGACCAACAATTGACATTTTTTGATGTTAATAATATTAAATCTATTTACAAAGTCACAACAATAGGAGAAAAAGTAAGTGGAATATTTTTATGTTGAATAACATTTTTAAAATGGTGGAGGTGGTAATTAAGTGTCTTTTATAGACTTTCTTCTTTTTTTTAACTCATGAAAATTTTTAAGATGCTTATTGCAATCATACACTAACATTTCTTTTCATATTTCAAGAAAGAAAATTAATTTTTATTCAAATTCTTTAAAAATAAATAAAAGAATCCATTATAGATAAAAATGGGAGGCATGGCCTTCCTCTCATATTCGAAATCTGAAACACCTTATAATCTTTGGGAAACAAAAAAAAAGACATATATATTTTTCTGCTATTAAAGTCTTTTAATGTCATTCAATCGATCAATCAATATAATTTTTTTTTTTTTTTGCTTGATTACTAGTGCTCTGTTTATTTTTTAAATTTTGGGGACCCACTGTAAATTTGCAGACTTCTTGTGAATGATAGCATTTCCTAATCTTGGATTTATTTCAAAGTAATTATCAGGCAAATATAGAATTAAAAACATCAAATTGAATTAATTTTTTTTTTTTTTATTGAAATCAATGTCTCGATGCTTTTATGAAGAACTTGGCTCTCTGTGAACAAATATTTTTAAGTATAGTTAACCAATATCTGTTGTAAAGTACTTTTTACATTTATCATGGCCACCAGATTTTCCCTTTTCTCTTTTATGTGACATGGCTCTCCACAGCTTCTTGTTTTTTGTTACTCTAAGTAATTTTTAACTCTTTTAGTCCGAAAATAGTATCAGCTTATATATTCTTAGAGATTTTAAGACATTTCAGATTATTTTTTAATTTTTGAAATCTTTGTTCAATTTTGTGAAATTTCCTGCTGTTTTTTTTTTTTCAAAAGCTTTTATTGGGCAACTATTTAAAAAAAACATAACAGTTTAGTTTTTAAATTAAACTATAGTAAACATTTTTTTTTTTTTTTTAATGTCTGAACATGTTCTCTGTCACATGTTATGCATTGTCTCTGACACTTACACTTGTGGCCAGTCTACAGTTTTTATTTATAAATAGCTATAGTAACATGCTAGAAACTGCTTCTGCTTTGTGGAACTGAACAGAAGACCTATATTGTTAACAGTGTATTGTCAAATATCCAAGGTAGCAGTAAACGTGTTTATATACTCGGTTACCTTAAAAGCCTTTTATCAGTATTAGTGATAAATTTCACATTTACTAACTGAAACTTTAAGCAATTAGAGAACTAAACATTTGATTATGCAAACTTCAACTCAAGGTCATTCTTCTGATGAATATTAATTGATTTTCCTCTCCAACAATTACACAATTTTCTTTTTTTTTTTCTTTTCCTTTATAATTGCTGAGAATTGTTTATTTAAAAAAAAAACAATTACAATTACTGGTTGGTTAAGATTGCCAATCAAAACCTGCTGTCTAAGGATGAAACATTTATTTGGCATTACTTAAATTAATTGGTCCACCCATATGAAAAGAATCAAAAAAGAATTTTTTTTTTTATTTTACTATTTTGGTAGATCAGTATTTCAGCATTTCATTAAACCTTCCTCTGCCCATAACATTTGCCTGAACTGAAAAATATTGATTTTTTTTTTTTTTTTTTTTTTTTTTCTTAAAGGGGGGGGGGGCTGATGCAATATCCAATCAATCTCTGACTTCTCAAAGAGTTATAGGTACATTGTTTTTATTTACAAATGTCAAGTTTAAAACTGACATTGATGACTGCATACTGCTGAAATTGACTATTTTTTTTCTCCCCAACTAGAAAATGCAGTTTTTAATTAGGTAAGCACAGTTTCTAAGTTGACATTTGTAAATAAAAACAAAGTACCAGTAACTCTTTAAGAAGTCAGAGATTGATTTGACACTGGATTTACATTATGTATATGACCCAGCTCCTCAACTTCTAAAATGATTTAAAAAAAAAAAAAAAAAATTTCTGACAAATTTTATGGGTTTGACAATCTACAATGAGTATGATAACATACAAAAATTACCCCCCCACACACCAAATTGAAGTTTTTCAGTGGTTTTGTTTTTTTGTTTTTTTATGTGCAGACCACTTAATTCAACTAGTGTCATTTAATCTAAAAACAAATCAATTTTCAAATCTAAATCATTGAGGAAATTTTCTCAGTTTATATTTTCAAAACTTTATGAATTTATGGCTATTTTTGTTGGTTTAATGTAATTTTTTTATTCATTTTTCTTTCAACCGCAACTGCTTCTTTAACTCACTTTTTTTATTTCTTAAAACTTGAGCTTTTCTTTTTGAAAGTCTCATAAATTTTGAAACTTAAATCTTGTTTTATATATATATATATATATATATATATATATATATATATATATATATAATCATGTGGATGTACTCAATTTTAACAAATATGCATTATTAGTTTTTTTATTTGTAGATCATTTGAAAGCTATAGATTGCTAAGAGACCCAAGTGACCTTGTATGAATGGTAAAAATATGATGAAAAAAATTGGATATTCTAAAAAAAAAAAAAATTTGGTTTTCAATTGCAATTATCTCCCCTTATTCCACAGTGCTTCTGTATATTTTATAGTAACTCAATTTCTCTAATCTCCACTAAAATTTGCCTTAATCACTTTTCTGCTGCTAATGTTATATTCTAATTGTACATTGGAATAGCTAGTCCAGTATTAGTGCTATATTATTCTCATGTGGGGAGTGCATTATATATTTAATCTTTTCTATGTTTCTCTTGGTTCTATATCATATCAGTGTTACGCGTGGCAATTCTTTGCCCAATATTTAATGTCTAAATTGCCTCTGGTCTCTGTACCAAATTTAAATTAACCATTATAAATACATTGTTGAGGGTTCAAATCTAATGCATCCAGTGAATTTTTTTTTGTTTGTGTTTTTGTATGCATGAGACGATGAACAACATGCATAGATGTTGAAAGTGCAGTTGAATTTTTATTGGAATCAGACACTAAAAAGAGAATAGTTTATGGAAAAATGTCAAATTGTATTTTATTCTTTACAACAATAGTTCCACCAACATTCAAAAATAGACGAGTTGGAGACAACATCATCATCAATAATAATGATAATAATAATAATAATAATAGTATAAAATTTAAATAATTTCCGTTGCTATACAGCAATTTTTATGCAAATTCTTTTTTATTTTTTTAATTTACATTTAAATTTATAATTTTAATTTTTTTTATTAAGTTTTAATGTTATATTTTTAATATATATTCTATTTTATTTGTAAAACAATTTTTTCACCTATATTCAAAAATATACCAGTTGGAGCCAGCAGCAACAACAACAACAACAATAATAATAGGAAAAACACAAAATTTATTTAAATAAATTTTATAATTGTCGTACAGGACAGATTTGAAAAAAGGATAAAATATGGGAAAAAAAACAGACTGCTTGTTTGATATGAAAAGACACAAAAGGCGTGGGGAGAAGAAAAAAAATTAGGAGTTAACTGGTTATCACTTGTCACTCTTCAGAATCTGTAAAATAATTTTTTGTGCACATCTGACTAAAAAGGAACAAGGACAAATCAATCCCTTGTGTCAGTAATATAGCGAAAACTGAACATTTTGCAGACAAACCATGAGCAACCATTCTTTTTTTTCTCTCTCCAGCTCCTCTTGTTTTCGATATGTGTATTTTTGTAACAAACTGTGAATGGTTTGTTCGGTTTTTTTTTTTTTTGTCTCTATCTTCTTTTTTAATAATGTCTGTCCTGTCTGTAATTATAAAATTGTCTCCAACAATATTTTCAAGATAAATTTTGTTACGATAAGGCAGTGTTTATATTAAATTTTTTTAATTACATTTTGAATTTTTAAATTTTATTTCCTTTGATTTTTTTTTTTTGAATTTTTAATTTTATCTTTTTACCATCATCTTGACTCGAACTGTAAGAGAAACACAGAAAGGTTAAAAAGTAAAGCAAATTATTTCTCCACAAAAAAAAAATATTCTTCATGCGACGAATAATCACAAAATTCATTTGACAGAATTCCTTTGACATTTTTTTTCCTTTTTTCTCTAAGTCTAGACATTTATCACTTGATTCATGTAGAACAAAGATGAATCATTAAATTATTCCAATTGTAAGATTATATTTTCTTTCAATTGAAAAAAAAATATATCATCTTTCTGCCTTGGTGAAGCTGAGAATAAAAATTTAAATATTTCAAGTCAAATATTTTTGAAAAAAAGATTTTATCTTTTAAAAAAAAAAAAACTATTTTACAATTAATTTCCTTTGATTACAGCCTGGGGTGGGGTCTGATCTTAACTTGCAATGAAATTTTGTCTGTTGTAAAAAAAAAAAAAAATGCAATTGCAGCTGTTAATTGGTCAACATCTGCTACTTTTTTTATTTTTTTTTTTTGATTGGCAAACTATTGTTGTTGTTGTTGTTATATTGGAACTTGAACTTGTTATATTGTTCCTTAGTTTGAAAACTGCAGTATTGTGGGCAGAGAATTGGATCAAGCCATCATGTGGTAAAGATATTCAGAAAAAAGTAAAATAAAAAATATGTCCAAAAACAAAAAAAAGAAGCCTTGACTTGAATTTTCTTTTTTCATTTTTGTTAAATTCATGTTCCAAGTTGTATAGTCAGATGGCCATCATCCCCAATTTATGTTGGATTGTTCATCTGCTGGTTCATCTGTTGCCATAAAGCATAGGTTTGCATTGTGTATTTGCAACTCAACAAAATGTTTCTAACACACATACCACTGCATTAGAGTAGGTACCTCCAATAATTTGCTGATAAAAGAGCATAGAATGGTGAAAAAAAAGGCCTCAAACTTGATAAAAACAAAGTTTTATTGTCAAAATGTTTCTTATTATTAAGAGGGAAGACCAATGTACTTTTTGATTTTTATCAAATTTTTTAATCCTTTCTAGCACATTCGAAATTTTGGTTAAAAATCTTGTTTTTCTTGCATCAGCAGGGGTAACAAAGATTACTATTAGGAAATTTAACACCTTTTTTTTTTCCACATTGATTTGGAAATTCTTGCAAAAATAAAATAATTGTTGGATTTTAATGAAACTTCCAAGACTTATTCACAAATGAATGAAATTATTTTAGAATATTTTTTTTTAGAAAATCTTGTTAGAAATATATTTTTTTTTACATCTGTTACACCATCTTACTTAATGAAATTTTGAGAAATTAAATTTTGTCCCATGTCATATTTATGTTAGTTAAAATCAGGACTCCTTGGGGAATGTAAATCATCAATTTTTTTTTTTTTTTTTTTTTTTTTTCAAAGTAGTAGTACATTTACTAAAAATCTCTGAATTGTAAAATAAAAAATTCAGTCAACCTAAGAAAATATTTAATTCAAAAAGCTTTTAATTGTTTGTTTTTTTTTGTTTGTTTTTTTTTAATAAGATATATTATGGACACTCATCTTTAAAAAGGTTTTTTTCGATGAATAATGAATTTGTACAAGAATTTTCTTTCTTTCTTTTTTAATTAGAATAATTTACAAATTTTAAAATCTTTTAAATTTCTGTATGGGTTCAGTGATATTGTTATGAAGTAAAATAATCATAAATTGAAAAGATTACTACAAATCATCATGCACTAATATTTTTAAAAGAATTTTGAATTTTTTTATATGTATAAATGTGGCAATTTTCTATTATACGGTTAACCATACATGACATTATCAGAAAATAAGAGCAATAACTATACTAAATTTACAGCCAAAAATATTTGAAATTCAATAAAACATTAGATTACAGAGAATATTTTCTTAAATTTTTAAGATTACTGAATACTTAAAAATTATATATAGAAGGCACTTGCATTAATTCAATTACATTTTTTTAATGCCTAAACCCACACACACAAACAGAACAACATTAGATAAATATCAAGCTATCAAACCTGCAAACACCTTAAATAAAAACTACTCTAGGGTTAAAAAAATTCATTTTTTTGATATTTTAAACTTAAAGTAAATAATAGTTATTTCAAATCAGATTAATTATACTTTAAATCTGCTAATATTCCTTAGAAAAGTATATTTTATTTTTGGAAGATTTTTTTTTAATAAAGAGAATTACATTGCAATGAAAGATGACTAAAAATGGACAATAATCAGCTTTTCAGCAAAAGAAACAAAAAAATTCTTTCCACTCAATTTAAATTAGTTTTTGAAATACAGCAAAGTATTTTGCTTATTGGAAATATTAAAGCTTTAAAATATATGATTAGTAAATATAGTTTTTACTTAATAACAATATTTCCTAAGAATTCACATTGAAAAAAAAAAAATTGATTTAAATTCAAAGAATTTTGCTTTTAACTAATATAGTCACTAAAATTCTCTTTTGATTTCTCAAGTTTTCATAAAATTAAGTAAATTGCTAAAACACATGAAGAAAAATTTTACCAAGATTTTCTAATAAAAATAATTGCATTCATTTGTGAATAAGTCCTGAAAATTTCATTAAAATCAGACAATTTGATTTTTGCAAAAATTTCAAAATTAATATGTTGGTCACTGCAAAAAGAAAAAAAAAAGGCCAAAATTTGTTAATCTATTAGCTTGAAATTAAAACTAAAACAGAAGCTTCAAGAAAGATTTTTTTATTTTTTAAAAATTCATTTTAAACCTTAAATATCACTTTTTTTTTTTTTTTTTTTTGTATTTTTAGAGGTACTTACATTAAAGTAGCATGGATTGAGGAAAATACTTTTATTTCTGGCCATTGTTTCAGAGAAACACTACAGTTGTTCATAGCTGAGTTTATGTGGTTTAGCTCCATGGGAGATGACTTTCCACACAGTCTGCTTCTCTGATGAACTAAAATAGTAAGTCATGTTCAGTCTCTCATGAGTAAGACATCCCAAAAACAAGTTGAGAGGGGAGTTAGCATTTGTTGTGGTATGAGGTTCACATGAAAAAAAAGCCTTGTGCCACATACAAACTGTGTCATGGTGAGGAAATAATTAGTGATGGAAATAAAAATAGAAAACACTGAATGTCTTTTAATCCAATTTTGGTCACATTTAAACTACATCAGATTGCACGACTTGTAATATTGTTTTATGAAAAATAGAAAACATTAAATGTAAATGATGGCTTTTAACTAAATTGTGGTCAAATTTTAAACAAGGTCAGACTACATGACTTTTAGTACAGATTGATACAATCAGAAACAAATATTAAATGTGAATTATGTCAATCCAATTTTGGTTCAGATTAAATGTTGGGTAAATTATAAACTGGAAATATTCATAATGAAAACGAAATTAAAATTTTAATAATTCTTACCAAAAATAACATCTTTTTTTTTTTTTTGTATTGCAATTTGGACTGACAATTACATCAGTCTTCGAGTTAAAGCCTTTTAATGGTATGGCCCTAATAAAAAAAAACATTAGTCTATTTATTACTGTTTCTTGCAGGATCTCTACTGATCTCTTGCAAAACTCTAGAGCTCCAGGAAACACCAGTTTAGAAACACTATTTTAGTAACAGACTCACAACAATTTGATTATTATTATCAGAGTGAGTGCAAATGCTGACCCTACGCCATTAAGTTGTAAATTGAACTAGAGATTGCTTTATTCTTCAAGTTAGATCTTTTGAATGGTATTATTATACTTGTAGCTTTGTATTAAAATCTATCTAAACTTAATAAATAGTAATTGTACTTTTCTATCACTTATTGTGACATGACAGGAAGAAAACCTGTCCAATCATCTTGCATTGAGACAGATTATCATGTAATTTTATAGAAATTTTAACTTATTCAAAAAAATAATTTTATTAAACAAGTAAGTTTGTTGAGACATATATGGTGGTGGCATCCTACCAGTTTGCACAAACCGATTCTTAAAATTATGAAAGCTTAGCAAACCAGTTGCTGGATTATCCGAATATAATCTTATATATTAATTGCCAGTGGTCTTGGTGAAATGCTAGTTATACTATGCTTGCGTGAACACCTAGTGAAACTCTAATAGACACATGCCCCCTACCATTTTGGAACTAAAAATGTGGCAAATCTTCTCGTCATAAATTTGATTGGTCTTCCATTGGATCTTTAGGACTGCAGTGATTCAGTTTGAATATGGCTAAGGAACCATAAAACAGCTGATGGCACTAGAGTCAAAAAGCATCCTATTTCTGAACTGAAATATGATGAGAACAAAATTTCAGTCTGGAAATATCTTAATAAATAAATGTTTCCTATTATCAAAATGGTTTAATTCTTTTTGATATTATAAAGTGATTTGTTTCCATTCTCAGATTGAAAAGAAAATAAGTAGAATAGGTCCCTAAAGATTATCTGCCTTTATAGAACCGGTTCCTGAAAATCTAAGATGCTACCATTGGTTAAATCTATGGTCTAAAGAAAAGAATGTGTAACAGAGAGCTTCAAACTATTATTCTTTAATAATGTGGAAAATCTTCTAGTCGTAAATTTGATAGGTCTTCCATTGGATCTTCAGGACTGCAGCTAAGAAACCATAAAACAGCTGATGGTACTAGAGTCAAAAGCATCATACTTCTAAACAGAAATATGATGAGAACAGAATTTCAATCTGGAAATATCTTAATACGTATCCGGAACATTCGCCGTAAACATTTTTGCCATAGGAAAACTCACATCGGGAATTTTTACTGTAAGAAAATTTTGCTGCATTTTGGTTTTGATGGAAGAGATGGATGACCATGTTCGCCAAATGTTTTACATAAAGATAAATTATCATTTTCCAGCACAGTATGTACTCTAGCTTTACCTTCTTTATTTTCCAATGATTTTTCACCGTATTTTCTATCTATTCGCTAAGATCGTCAACTAACTTCACACTGCTTCTGGTACTTTCCACTTGATAGACCATTGTTATGGGTTGGCTGCACGAAAAAATATTGTCGAATGAATAAAGAAATTTTAAAGAGTTTAAGATATAACTCTACTTGTTCTTTGAGTGTTCAAATTAGGTATTCAATTTAGGTATTTTAATTATATAACAAGGTGGTATTTTTTTAAATTGTTTAAAATGTTTTTGTGTTGAATTGAATGTCAGTTATACTTTGGATCAAAAGGTGGTGTGTTGTTATAATGTATGTTTAAATATAAAGTATATTTCAATATTTAGGTATTTATAGTGAATTTAAAACAGTTTATGTTTGCAAATAATTTGTGTAATTTTGCACTCCTCACTGATGAGGATGAATGCTGTAGGATTTTGATCCTATAATTTTGCTTATTAAAATGTTTAAATTGAAGTAACAATAGATTTACTTGATAACAAGGTATTTCGCATATTAAAACAAAAAATGCTGCAAAATTGTCTTACAGCAAAAATCCTATACAATAAAGTTTTCTGCGGTGAAAATTCCTTAGGCAAAAATGTTTACAGCGAATATTCCTAGAACTTGTCTTAATAAATAAATGTTTTCTATTAGATTATCAAAATGGTTTTGTTCTTTTTGATACTATAAAGTGATTTGTTTCCATTCTCAGATTGAAAAGAAATTTAATAAATTTAAGAAAGAATAGGTTCCTAAAGATTACCTTCCTTTATCAAACCAGTTCCTGGAAATATAGGATGCCATGACTGCATATATGGCATAGCCTATTCATTTTATTTAATGCTATTTTGCTGGTCCCAGTAAAATAGACACCAATGCTATTTTGCTGGTAAATCTAAATAATGTTTTAGAACTAAGAATATATTATATGTCTATACATTCATAAAACGATGAATAATATTCATTCAGTATTACCATGGAACTCAGTGTTGGAGATACTTTCAGTTCATTTGCTGAACTAGAAGAAAAATGGAAAAGTTACCAATCCACTATGTGCAGTAGTGGCAGAAACAGCAGAACAATTGCTACAGCTTAGAAGAGAATGTTAAATTGCCAGTTCAAAAAAGACACTGTGGAACAAAACCCTCCTGCAATATCAACAGCATGTCTGGATGAAAATGTGTCCATCCAGTAAATCTGCAGACATTTTGATCCAGATAGTTGGAAAGTTGTGCAACATGTTTATGGAGCCTTGAGATTGTCAGTGCAGTGGGTATGCAAACTGTGTGGGCAAGACTTGAACAACATGGATTCTGTGGTCTGTGACTGTCATCTTCAGTGGGTGCACCTGAAGTCTACTGGCAAGAGAACCATACCAAGTGCAAGTTTGGGATTTGCAAAGTCTGTTATGCCTAAAGTGCTTAAAATATTCAGAGACTTCTAGATTTCTTCTAATAATTGATCATGAATAAATGATTTTAACTTGTGTTTTAACAATTGATGATGGAAAAGATTTTAAACTGTCTTAACAAATGACGGTAAAAATAAATAAACTTCTGTGTTAAATCTGTGTGTTGTTATTTTTAACATTACCTGCTTTCATCATAATAAAAATATTTACCAGCAAAATAGCCTGGGAGACTATTTTACCAAGACCAGTAAAATAAGCATAAAAGCACGTTTGTTTATTTTACTGAGACCAGCAAAATAACCTCTTCCTAAATAAAAAAAAAAAAAGCAGTTAAAAGAATTAATTTGATAAGAGAAATATTTTTTGAATTTCTTTTTTCTTTTTTTAGCAATGTTAATTTATTAATTTTTAAATTGTTATTTTGTTTACTTTTTTACTATTGGTTCAGTATAGTCAATTTCTTCTTCTATTATTTATCTTTCAAATAGTTTTAACAACAATAATAAAAAATGTTCTCATATATTTGATGATAATTTTATACTTGTCCTGTTTATTGATTGATTTCTGTTATTATCATTTAAAGTAATAAATGGTACATATGATGACAAACTATTTATTCCGACATCCAGTGTAAAATATATGCGTGTTTATAGGTGTATCATACCGTTGCAAGTGAAGTGGTCGACCCTGCTTTACATTGGAGAATAGGGATGCGGAAATGTACTGGTCCATGGTCTATATTCAACTCTCACACATGGCACCAAGAAGTCACATGGGCACTGTGATGGCCACATCCCAGTCAACAGCATCAACCTGCCAACTAAAATGTGTGAGGATAGTCGGAAGGGTTTCCTGATCTGGCAAGTGAAGAGGAACTCCTCTCTCCCGAACCCACCTGTGCAAAGTGGCCATCAGCCAGCCTGAGTGTAGGAGCTGCACCTCAGAGGTTAATGGCTTTATAAGTGGGTAGAGAAACTTTTGAGAGGAGGGACAGAGTAACCTGAACATCCCCCGTGCAAAATGAACCAGCAAGCAATTGCCCTATTTTGCTTTAAATGTCCCTCATGAACCTTAATTACAATAATAATAGAGGGAGTAGTGACCATAGCAGCGTAAGATGTACTAACTGAATAAACTGAAACTGATTCCTTTCATTTTAATTTCTGTTGCTGTCATAAAATGATAACTCGAACCAATGAGAGATCAACTCTTTCTCAAAGGCTTCTTCTATTTTTCCATCCACATTGCTTACTGTCGGTGTAGTCGCAATGAAAAGTATTTAAGATGAAAGAAGTGTTGTCACAAGCACAACTATGCAACATAGAGCCACAGCCTCACTTCATTAGGATCAAAGTAATACTAGTAAAAATAATGACCTATGCTTCATCTAATTATAAATTCAAGGTAGTGTTGCTACTTATAGTACAAGATCTGTCCATGATTTATCTAGCCATTTTAATATTAATAAACAAATAGCCTAACAAGAACAGTGGCATCTTAGCCCAAGGCCACATTATGACATTCTGGGGCCCCTCAGCTAATGAAATTATGGGACCCCTCTCAGACAAAGCCACCCTTGTTGTAGCATACCTATGGATGATAATGGGTATGTTCCCATTCCCATAAATACAGTAGTAGATACTGTATGTTGGCCTGCAGTTGGAGATTTGTCTCCAGCTGTGCTGGTCAAACTCTCTGCCTCTGGGCAGAAAGGATCCCCAGACAAGGCTATGTCGAAGGACAGTCTTGTCTCAGGAAACAGCTACCCAACCCCGTTTTATATAGGGTCTACAGGGAATTTTTGGCTGAGCCTACGAGCTTGGGCACCCCACATTAATTTTGGCCTTGTGCCACATCTGACCACGTGGGGTAGTTGGTAGATATCCTACAGTTGGAGATTCATTGTGGAATTCACTTTACTTCTACACACTGCTGGTGAATCTTATATGTGTTGTTCATGTCCTAAGTATTATCGTTCATTACCAACCTTCATGTGATTATTCTATTCAGTAACATTCTCTAGGTTACAACAACCCTCTAAATCACTCACACCTGCCTTGAATATTTTTTACTCATTATATATTTTGGCAACATTTGCATAGCTTGAAATAAACTTATTGCAAATTCTTTAAATAAACTAGAATATCTGTCTTTTGTTTGTCAATAGAAATATTCTTTAAGAGATACCACTATTTTACTATTTATTGCAAATCAAATTAACACATATTTCAACACAACCATAGTAAAAAACAAAACAAATTTTTTATAACCAAACCTATACTAGCCAATGTGATAATCCGGCCATGTCTTTGTCTATCTTAAGCTACTCTTCATAGGAACTCACAAGTTTCAAAACATTTTACAAAGTCCTATTTCAAGATCACCATCAACTGCTTCACCATATTTTCATTAATTACATCCATGGATTGAAAACTTTATTTCAATTGGGTGGGGATGGGGGGGGGATACCAGGTGTTAAGTTTGGATATGCATTGATGTAATGGATAATGGCTTGGAATTGGAAACCAGTCGTTTCAATTCCAACTGGGTTCATTATATTCATTTATATGTAAATACCCTTAGGAAAGGTATGAATCCACTATTTCTACCTCCAAGCTATGGGTTAATTAGTATGACTTGTATCACTAAATCATTATCTCATAAAAAATTATTACAATCTAAAAATATTTTCTGGCTTTAAGTAACCTGCAAAGGGATGATAAGCTGTAAAAAATCAATCTATTTCAGTGTCAGTTTTGCTTTGGTATAAAGCCAATTCTAGACTGTAAGTTATGCCTGACAGAACTGGGTTGTGTTTTATCAAAGAAAATGTGCTTGAGATATAAAGAACTGATAATTGGTTGCCAAGTTAAATCAAAGTTTTGCTGTGACACAACAGGTCTCAACTGAATTGACTATGAACACCCATGTAGTAAAGTGATGATTTTATTTGAACCTGATCTGTTTGATTTGTTTTATGGCATATCAACACCTCAATGGGTTATTTAATGCTGGTAATATTTTTTCCAAAAATGTATTGCTGATAATAATGTATTGCTGGTAATAATTATTTACAAAAATATATTGCTGGTATTAAAACCTATTTTTATACTTTCAGTGTTTTGACCCCAGTTGGGGGTTAACTATTTGCCCATAGCTGGGACCCTAACAGGTGCTACCACCAGAGAGGACCTGGAAAAAAACAGCAATTAAGAGGTGGTCCCATGCTCCTCAAAGTCTGATCAGAAGCCTTGCTGTTGGACGTAGTTTATCATCATACCCAGAACCCTGATATGCCTGCAGTTTTATGACAACTAGTAGTAAAATCTAGATGTGATACTGTAGAGGACTCAGGGTCACCATATGTAGTGGTATGTTAATAAGAATGGACCAATTGTAGACGTCTGTTTATGGCTGCGGGAATAACATGACCACACAATTTATATTTGACGTAAAATACCACAAAACATGAAATACAAGAAGGAACAAAATGGTTTTAAAACAATAACATTTGTATTTATTTAGTGTGTTGATGTACATGCATAGAAGTTAAGGTTCTGTTGGTGTTATGTTCCTTAGACTGTGATTATTTTTATCTGAGCTCACAAAAGTTGAATTAATTATAAAGCTGATTATTATAAATGCTGAATAAACTGTAGCTCTAAAGTTTCTAGGGGATTGATCGTATAAATTTGATAAAACTGTTTCTGTCCTTGTGAGCTAGAAAGAAAAGGGCGTCGGTTGGGATGCATATCAAAACATCAACGAAATGTGTTTGTGTTTCAAGAAATGCATGAGTGAATGTTTTATGTCCATGCGTGTATGTGTGTATGTATCATGGCGTTTTCCCAAGGAAATGCATAGTGCATTCCACGAAGGGGAAAACGCGATCTTCTGCAAGAGCCTACACTGTACTAGTGTCCAATGCAAAGTGAAAAAGAGGGCAAGGGAAAAAATTTATTTATAGTGTTGGGAGAGCGTCCCCTAGGAACAATTTGGACAATTAGGAAATTAAGGAGGAGTTAACTCCGACAAGTATTTTTTCGGGACTTAGCATAAGCAAAACAAACTCACGGATATGGCCAAAAAAAACCCTAGAATGACATCACAATCTTCAAAACCTTTTTATCCTTTATTAATATTAATAGTCAGTGGGGCTCAGTTTAATTTGTAATGTATAAATGTAGACAGAAAAAAGCAAATATTGAGGTGATAGTGAGGTTACAAAACAGTAAACGATCTGGGGTTTTGGAGGTAGTATGCACTGGCCTTGACTGCAGTTGTATGTTTACAACACTACCTGCTCTAAAATAACTAAAAAAAATATAACCTTCAGGACAAGCTGCATATTTTGTGAAGTTAGTGTGAAAAAAGATTTTGATATTTTGAGTGGATCACTTGCAGTTTAACAAGCACGTTATTAGTTGGATTTAAATCTGAAATGTTCATAGTAAAAATGGGTTCATAGGTACCTCCACTAGTACAATATACTTAAGGTTTAAAATAATTTTTTTAAAATGAAAAAGCTTTCAATTTAGTTTTAATTGAAAGCTAAAGAATTTAAAATTTACTATTTCTAGTAATCAAAATACTCTGTGGTGTATTTCAAACACAAATTATACTGATCAAATCGATTTTTTTCATTTAAATCGATCAAAATGGCTATTTTTGACACATTTGTAAACAAAAGCTAATTCTCGGTTTTAAAAATTGTTAAAAAAATACATATTTCTTAAACATTACTTGAGGAAAATTATCAAATTTAAAGTTAAATTAATCTGATTTGAAACAAATATTGCTTACTTATAGCATAAAATATTGTATACAAACATTTCTTAATTTTTGTTTTGTTTTACTGACATGTTAATCGATTTATTTTGTACGGGTTGAGTGTGGGTATGTTCAAATCCCTACGTATTTTAATTCACAAATGCAACAAAAATGAGTAAGCAACAAGAGAAATTATAATGTAAAAACAACATATTGGTTCAACAATTAATAAAAGTACAAATATTTGTTGTTCAAGTAGTTTAAATTGTTCCAAAGTTTTGATTTGTTTGGTTTGTAGTGTTATTAAAGTTTTGGTTTGAAAGATTTGAAATTGTTGAACTGTGTGTATGAAAATGAGAAAGTGTGCTTAAGTATTATTGTAATTGTGGGAAAATTAAACAGTTCTGTTTTTGTATTAAATTAGAAGTATTGTTCTCAACTTACTATGATTTCTACAAAGTTGTCACTCTTTGACTGGAGTTTTCACTTGCAATGTTTGTAGTGAAATAAATTGTTTAAATGAGTGTTCTTTTGCAAGATGGATTTATGTTAATTTAAGTAATTAACATTAAGCCTGAAATTGGGTGACATAGGCTCATTGAAAGTTGAAAAACTTGGTTCATCTCACTGCCAAGGATGAACAATATTTCATATTTATTGAAAACTTGGTGCAATTTGTGTTTTAACTCAGTTTCAGAAACTAGGTTGATTTGATTCAGACATAGTTGAGAACAGGTGAAATGTATTTTTTTAATATTTGTTAACCAATCAGAAAGCATCTTTCAAAAACTCAGTTCGGAGCCCGTATTATGTTTAGTTGTGCTGATTGTGAGAACTATATAGCATTTGAATCCTACAATTTTCATTCAATTGACAGCTGAACATGTTCATAGTTAAGTATGGTGAAACAGACGATAAAGTTTTTTTTTGCTGTAAGTGGGGATGAACCCTAAAACACATGACCTTTAATTGCTAGATTTATCAATTTGTACATCCTTACTTTAGAAATTCTGCATGTAATCACACATAAAAACAAATAGAAATTCTTTTAAAAATATTCAGGTCCATCAGATTGTAATAAATAAACTTTACAATATATAATTAGTAAATATAGTTTTACTTAATAACAGTATTTTCTAAGAATTATCTCATTGAAAATGCATTTTAAAAGATTTAAAAACTTTAAATTATTTAATTTAAAATAGTAAAAACATGAAAACAAAGCTTATAAAAATTCATTTTTCGTTGAAAAAAATTTTTTTTTTCAGACAATATTCACTTTAAAAACAATTAAAACTTCTCTAATTAAATAATGTCTTAGTTTTATTGCGGTTTTTATTTTTTGATAAGATCAGGTCTGATTTTGCAAAAAAAAAATTGTTGATTTAAATTCTTCAAAAAATTTTGTTTTTTTAACTGATAGTTACTCTCGATGAATTTCTCAAGTTTTCATAAAATTAAGTAAAGGGCTGAAATACATTGTAAAATAAATAATATTTTTACCAAGATTTTCTAATAAAAAAATTTTAAAACTAAAATTTATTTGTGAATAAGTCATGGAAATTTCATTCAAATCCAGCAATTATTTGATTTTTGCAAGAATTTCCAAATTAATGTGTCTGTCATCGTAAAAAAGAAACCAAAATTTGCTATGCTGAAAGTTAGGAAATCAAATTTTTTAGTCAAAATTTCAAATGTTCTAAAAAGAAGTAAAAAATTTAATTAATCAAAAAAAAAAATACTTTGATCCTTCCTCTTTAAACTGAACATAACGATTTAAAACCCGTCGCAGAAAATTTTGTTTTTTAACTGAAAAATTAAACAAAGTATAACAAGAGAAACAAAATTGTAAATTTAGTAATTAACTCTTGAGCAAAAAGAAAAATAAATCTCGATTTTAATTTTTAAAGGAACCGATTCCAGTGCCGGTTTTCAATGGGCAACAACTTTTTTTTTATACTTCAGAATAAAGAAAATTTTAACCTTTTTAATAAACAATAATGGTTGAGCGAGTAAATGACGGTCTGGGTCCAAAAATAACAAATAATACTGAAATCGCGACTACCTGTTGGAAGAGTCAATCTCTTAATATACAAAATATGCATTGTGGGTAAATTGTGAAACAAGCGGTTGAAGGATTTTTTAAAAAAGGACCCAGTTGAAATATAACCAGTAAATAAAATTTTAAAAGTCAAATTACAGAAAACTTACTAAGTCCGATATTTTTGCACCCCCCCCCCAAAAAAAAGAAAAGATTAATACTTATATTTTTTAAATCAAGATGCTAAAAAATTCTAAGCATATTCGAGGGTATGTCATGCTAATTAGATTTGGTTTAGAATTGTTAAGAAGACTTTGGTGAAGGTTGCGTTTTTGGTTAGCACATCACATTTAAATTTGCAAAAGACACAAGGAAGAAATAACAAAATATTATGTAGTAATCAACAATAAAATGTATTGAAAATAGACGAGTACAACAATCGTGCTTGATGAATTAAAATTAAGAAAAAGGAAGTAGTTTCCCTTGTACTGATGCAAGATTGAAAATATGTATTAAAGAACTTTCTTGTTTAAACGTTCAGAGTTCAGTGATAAATGATAACTGAGTTCAAGTATGTTTTTCATACTTGAACTCAATTATCATTTATCACTGAACTCTGAACGTTTAAACAAGAAAGTTCTTTAATACATATTTTCAATCTTGCATCAGTACAAGGGAAAGCTTGTACAAAAGGATAATAGAATTTTGAGTTTGTTACTTGGCTTTTGGACAGACAGTTCACAGCGTAGTGCAATTGTTGTTTTGTGTCTGTGTGTGTGTGTGAGTAGAAGAATGTAGGTACACGTACGTAGTTGAGCTCTGTTGATTTATTTGTTCTACTACTGTTCTATTGTTTTATTTTCGTGGTATTTATACTTTTTGAGTAGGCTCCAGAGAGGAGCAGGAAAAATATCGAAAGGAATGTTTAAATTATACGATTGGTCAAAAATCAATCAATCACTGATTTTTGACTAAACCAAGTTTGGCAAAGTCAATGACAGAAAATTTGGTGTGGCTACTGCGATGGATAAATTGTCCTGTAGTAAATAGTACTTATTTTCTAGCCAATAATTATTAAGTATTTTGTGGGCGTGCTGTATTGGAGTAGTCACTACAAGGGTAACCACAATTTATTGTCCATCATGGCCATATTTTACTCTTTCTTTTTACATTTTTGAAACAATTTTTCTATTGCAAAAGCTAATACACACATACACAAAACAAGGGGCACTATGAAAATAGTGCCTCCTTCCATTTATTTCCACAGAAACAGGAAGCAAAATAAAGCATGTTTTCAGCTACAAAACACTATTTTCCCTACATAGTCCCCATCATTGGCTTGGCATTTTCACTCCAAAAGTGATGCCTCCTGTTCATGAACAGAACACAAGCCCCCATATTGACAATAAAATAGCATTGTTGTTGTTAGGAAAATGTCATCTGCATAGTCCACCAATCAAACAGACAAAAATTGAAGGACACCAAAGTGAGTAATCTTCAAGAAAAAAAATTTTTTAATCAATTTTTTTTAAACAATATTCATTAATTAAAAGAAAAAAAATTCTTGAATATTACTCACTCACCTTTTTTTCTAACCAAACTTTGAATTATGGCACTTTGTGTCCTCCATGTGTTTTGGCTCACCTTTCGACCACCTCATGAATATTAATGAATCTTGTCAAATTTAAAAGCTTTTATAAACCAATGACATCCTTGCTCTTGTATGTAAACATGTGCAACAAAATATATCCTTACATTGCCTTGATAAAACTGCTCAGAGGAGGAAATACATCAGCTAAGAATAGTTTTTCCTCTAGTCTTTTTATTCATATATATTTGTGTGTGATATTAATACTACATCTAACATGTTATAGAGGAGGCACACTGGAGTAATGAATAGTGGATCGGATTGAGAAATCAAAGAGCCAAGTTTGAATTCCAGTCAGATCCACTACATTCACTTACATGCTAATACCCTTGGGAAAGATATGAATCCTCTTCTTCTCCCCACAGCTATAGGTAAATATCAGGACAGACCGGGTTCTATAGCCTTGGATGGAAACTGATCTACCGCAGAAAAAAATAGTAACCTACTGCGGAAAAAAAATCTGCCTTGTCAGTCATGTATCGAAAGATACATGATCGCCTAAGCATGTATCACACATGGCACATAACTGACTGACCATGTTATAAAATGTTGTAATGAGAATAACAATTGGTCAATTTACAGAGCAGGAACTGACCGTCACCAAAACCTTTGGAACAAGAACAGCAAAGGTTAGCTTTGACTTTGTGTAGGACACAAAATCAATTGAATTAAGAATAACTTTGTTGTTACAGGGGATTTCTTCAATGTACTATATCCCTTCAGGACATAAGTGATCATGGCTCTTCACAATTTTCTGTCCTTTGTAGGCTTCAGTAAATTTTGTATTTTTGCTGGATCTTCTAATTCTTGTTCTGGCAACCATTTATCCAAGCTTTTTAGGTAGGTTATATGTTCGTTCCCTCTGTCCGTCTTGCCTTCAATATGTCCTGTGTTAAATTTTCTAAACCCTCTTTCTTGATTATGTGCCATAGAAATTTCAGCTGTCTCTCTCTGATGTTCTGCATAAGTATCCTTCTTGTTTCCATTTTCTCTAAAACTTTGTCGTTGCTCACTTCGCCATATGTGATGAGGGGAGGCAACTCCTAATTAATCTGATTGTCTCCCCTTTGTATGACTTTTAGGCGATAAACTTCTACTGAACTACAATTAAAATGTCAGGGAATTTCTGGGATTTCCAATCACCCATTCCTCAGAATCAACTTATAACTCCTAAAAGTCACGTTTCCTTCAGAAAATGGCAGATCACTGCTCTCCATAGCTTCCTTTACTTCAAGATGTTTTAATTTTCATGACTTCTTGGGAAAGATAGTGAAGTGATTTCATTCACCATCATTGCAAATGCCTCATCCATTATTTGACAGGTTGCTTCTCTTCGTCATAACACTTAAACAGTGGGAAAAGGTTGTATGAATGTGCATGCCAAATGGGTAAAAAACAAGAAAAGTTATTTTTAAAAGGTAGTTTTATGTTTATTTTAGCTTTGATTATACAGGGTGTCCATAAAGTTTGTGTGCACTTTAAAAAATTTATAATTTTATTTGTATTTGCGATAGAAATAATTTGTAAAAAGGATTAGAAAGAAGTAAATCTATAGTTTTTAAGGTTTAAGTTTCCACATGTCCTCCATCATTTTTCTATGGATGCAACACTTTCGTCGCTGATCCATGGGCTTCCAGACCGTGTCTTATCATGGACGGAGCCTGTCTCTTTAAATTTGTTTGTTGGGATTGCTATGAAATGAGTGTGTAATCAGAAGGTTTTTTGTTTAAGATGATGAGTTTGAAAGCATGTTCTTCATATTAATCATAACAATATAAAGCATAGACATACAAATTGAATAAATCTCAGGGCAAAATTGAACAAGAAACAATGGTAGTCGTGAATTCAATTAGAAAATAGCGAACATTTATATACAATTAATACAATTTGAAAAAGCTTGTGTTTTGGTTATATGAAAGTTGACGAAGTGTGAATTAAGTATGTTAATGAATTACAGTTCAGGAATGTTCAATTGTTGAAGAAATGTTCAAATAGAATAAGAAAGGAAAATTTATCAAAAAGGTAATTTAGGTAGTAAATATGCGAGATTAAAGTAGGATATGTTCTTCTTATTCTTCCAGAGTTGTTTACCTTGGACTGTCTTTTGTTTGTCTTTTGTTGAAATTACAATTTCTATTTAGTAGTGCAAATGAACACTTTTTAAGAAAGTTGTAATGGACTTCGATAGAGAATGATGTTGGTGGTTGAGTCAGCAGTTGACGTGCGAAAAGTTTCTTAAGTCAAAATAGTGGCACGCGTTGATTCGTGTGGCATCTCTCTGAAGCTGAGTTACTGACTGGTGAATTGGACTGAAATTTGTCCTTTTGTTTTGGGAAGTCAAAGTAGGCTCCAGCAAGCTTGGCGGAAAAGTACATTTTCGACAATCGATACACATTTTGGTGTCGTCTCGACCAATAAAAAGTCGAGTTTCGCAATGTGAGGTGCTGATTGGTTAAAACTGATTCTAATGGAGGAGTATATTTTTTACGGAGGTGAGTAGAAAATATGGACGATTCTATATGTTCATCTATTTAGCAATAGTGTTCCTATGAGGTGGTTCTTTATTGTATTCAATTCTAAACTTTCTTCATACAGTAACAGTCGATTTCAGTTCAGCCAACCAAAGGACACAGTTGACTTTTTCCTCAGTTGAAACCATGGATCAAATTGATTCTGGAAAAAAGAAAATATTTTTTTACTTATCTAAAAATTGTTGCAAATTTTGTGATAAAGAATTATTCAATAACTATACTTAAAACTCAGCACATTAAACTTTATAACATTTTTTACAGATTATTTCCATCGCAAATACGAATAAAGTTCTAAATTTTTTAAAGTGCACACAAACTTTATGGATACCCTGTATAAAAAAAGGATGAAAACAATAATTAACTTATTTAGATTATAAAAATATGACCAAAAAAGGCCCAAACTCCTAAAATTAAATACCTAAATTTTATTTAATATATATTTTTTCTCAATAGGAGTAGATAGGTTTGTACTCCATTTTGTTTTTTTTTAACAGGAGTAGAAGTTTATCCCTTGTTTTCTATTCCTGACTGGGTTTCCAGTTCCTTCCAAAATCTCTTCCACTCCCTGTAGCCCCTTTGCATCTTACATTTGTTCATGAGATAAGTCAACTGTAGTGACTCACAAGAGGGCCCTCATGAATGCTTACACTTCAAGAATGGAAATACAAATGTCAGAAGTCATCTCTATACAAAGAGATTCATGAATAGAATATAAAAATGATTTTGTCTTGAAAACATTAATAATTATGAGCTGATCACAAGTCTTAAAAATATTGCTTTCCATTCACCAATTTCAATACAGCAATTTCCTTTAAACAAAAGCCAAAACCTTCAAGCATCAGTGAAAATAGACAGAATCTTTGACTTATACACACCCAAGCTCATGTAGAATTTTTTTTTACTTGATTACTTGAGGACTTACCTAAAATTTTGCTTCCTGGATATTGTAGAATTCTAATTCCTTTACTGATCATTCTCACTGTCCATTGAAATTTGTAACAAACAAAAATTTTTTTAAAAAATTAATAATAAACTAATAATTTTTCCTTCCTGGAAGATGTAAGGCAACTGTGAAAATTGGAATACTTAAAAGAAAAAGGAAAAAAAAATGGTTTGCATTTGTGAGGATTGCCTGCCAGGATACCCACTAGGTAGCATTCTATTCAGAACTATGAAAGACAGGGAAATAAACACCCTCATTCTCTTTTTGTTCTGAGATGTAGTAGCAACAATAACAGGAATCTTTTCCAGGTAGACACACTCCAGGCAAACCGACTACTTAATTTCAAACAAACCATGCAGACGTCATGTGCACACATACACACACACGCACACATACCCACACACACATGGCTTATGCTAATCCCATAATTTTTTTTCCTTTTTGGGACTAATAGTACACATGTAAATATAATTTTCTCTTTTGTGAACTATGTTGTTCTTTATATAAAAGTATATATAAAAAAACTTTCAGATGTTGAATTTGTTTTGAAAATTTTAAATTCAAATGCTCTAAAAGTCCTCATCCTTATCAGCAATAAGTCATAACTCCACCACCTACAAACAATTGACCAATGACAACCTCATCTGTTACAGTCCTATATCACCGCTTTGCTACACATTCACCATACATGCATACCCATGTTTCTTTTTGTTGGGGAAGGACTGGGATTAATCTCACACAAAGCAAGGTGGGTCCTTGTCATAATGATTTTACAAAGCCAGATGCTTTTCTTGACAGCCAAATCTGACA
The DNA here is from genome assembly GCA_964036315.1 of Acanthosepion esculentum. Classification (NCBI taxonomy): domain Eukaryota; kingdom Metazoa; phylum Mollusca; class Cephalopoda; order Sepiida; family Sepiidae; genus Acanthosepion; species Acanthosepion esculentum. Next base: position 87,340,225 of record OZ038501.1, read on the forward strand.
TTCGTGTTAGTACAAGCATACTGAGTCTTTTTATCAAGACACCATCTCTAGGAAGGTTGCCATTCAAGGCTTGAGTCCCATCCTAGAGTTGTGTATATATATATATATATATATATATATATATATTGGCTAATGGCACCAATAAGAAGCTCATCTGTCCTTTGACAGGTGTTATTTTTCATCCTGTGGGGTGACATGCCACCCTTCTCACCAGCAGAAAAGTTAATTAATTAGGGAGCTAATGATGTCAACCATCCTTTTGGGTTACATGTTACGAGTAGAACGTCTAAACCTGACTGGTAAATTTTGAATTTATTTTTGTGTGGGAGTAAATATAATGTTAAATATTTTCCTTTTTATACCGTATTTTCATACTTTAATGAAAGTATAAATGTCAAAAACTTCATGCCCAATAGCTCCATGCATTTTTAAAGAAGCCACTTTTACTAACTAAATAAGCCCATATTTAAAGATTTGATTTTCGCTTCATACACCTGCAGCTACATATTTTCTTAACAGGTTTAATCTAACAAAGAGCACAAAGCTCATTGGAATGCATTTCAATATCTGCATTGTAAATAATTTTTGTGTTGATTCCAAAGAAAATTCAGCTAAATTGACCAATGACAATTAATTTACTCTTAAAATAAATGTTTTTCTTTTTATTTCCCATTAATGCAAATTACATTTTTAATTTTTATTTATTTTACGCTATGTTTTTGTTTTAGTAGCGAATGCCTTTGAATATAATTTGTATTTTTTAAAAATATTTTCTCTTGCTTAAAAACCTTACTTTTGTTAGAAAATATTACATATATTATAGGAATATTACATATATTATAGAATTTGACATATATTATAGAAATATGACATATATTATAGGGATCACCAAAATGGGTGCTTTTTTGTGGGTTTTTTTTCTTAGATGAAATCAAAAGAATTGGTACACAGTCTTAAAATACAGTTTGCAGCAAAAGTAATGCCTGTTTTTTTTAAAGCTGAGGTGGATAGGACAACATGGAGCAATTGAATGGCCATCACGTCACCAGACCTGGTGGGGTGAAGGTGGAAATAAACAGCATGATGATCAAACATCAAATGACAAAAAAATGTATTCTGAACCAGAGGATCCATGCATCCTTCCAGTTAATAAATTAATCCTTTAAAAATAAATATTTAACATTTTTCAATCAATGCTGACAATAAAATATCATGTTTCCTGATTCCTTTGAACAGTATTCAAGTAAAGTCTCTAGATAGACAAAACCGGTAAGGAACATCAACAGATGACAACAGTTCATGACATGGCTTAAAAGAGATTCTCTTACTCATTCACCTGTCTTCTTCACCAAGCTACATGATACTTACACTTTCCATCTCACTTTCCTCCAAACAAGGAACTGTAACACTCATACAAGCTGAGAAAAATTTTGTTGTAAAAATACAAAAATAAAAATATTTTTATATCTAAAAAACTTTTCTTGCCTTTTTCTTTGTTGTGGGTTGATTCAAATCTGAAACAACCTAACACCATCAAACTTTTTTTTTATGGACTATACTGAAAGATCTTGTTTAAAACTTCAAATCAAATTAATTCTTGCATTAAAACAAGCAATTTCTCATAAATTTTCTTAAATTAATGTAGAAATGTGTCAGTGTTCCTCTCGCTACAAAGAAAATTTTCAAAATTTTGACAAAACCACAAAACTATTTCATCCACATAAAAAATAATTAACTGGAGTTTCTGTAAAAATTTACACTTAAAATGTTTTTCTTTTTCTTTCCCATTAATGCAAATTACATTTTTAATTTTTATTTATTTTACGCTATGTTTTTGTTTTAGTAGCGAATGCCTTCAAATTTATTCATTATAATAAGCTTAATAAAAGCCTATAGAATAAAAAAAATATAGTCTTAAATTAAAACTTAGTGTTTTATTTCGACTTTTTCCCGCGCTGTTTTCGGACAGAGGTGGAATTACAGTATTTTGAGATTTGATCATTGACCTCACAGCCTGCAGTGCGTAAATAAAACGTTATTTTCAATTTGGTTTAAAAGTAAAAGGTAAGCATTATTTTTTTTTTAAATCCAGTTAATTTACTAACAGACTTCTAAAATATTGTATTTTAGAAAGAATTTTAAATTTATTGTTTGCATTTTTCGTGCAATGATTTGATAGGGGAACGATGAGTGACGAAAAAGCGTGCCAATGGTTTAAAAATCCCCCCTCCTCCAAAAATTTATTTATATATGGAAATAAATTTTTATTTTAATTAATTCGTATTATTAGCTTAGGTCATTAAAGTACCGTAATTTAAGTTCCAAGAAGGCATTTATTTAAATTATTTAAAATGCGTTTTTTTTTTTTTTCTTTTTTTTTTTTAAAAGTCCGTGGCGGTACCTAAATCAATGGCGAATTAAGCTTTGTGTTCCTGCTGTAACCTTTCAGCAACCTTTACTAACCCTTAATAAATCTCCTGCCATTTTTGATTTTTGTGTCTTACATTACTGCTGGTGGGAAGCATTAAGAGAACCATTAACGTGATTGTTAATAACCATAGATTTTTAATTAATTGATCATCATCATTTATCGGTAAAAATAGTATATAATCAATCAGAAAACACGTTACATTTAAAAAACACAAGTCGAATTCTGCTGTCAGTTGTGCAAGTGAATTGCCAGTAAAGGTTTGAGTTTATCTTTTAACGGGGACAAATTTTGTCTGACACCGCTAAAAAAAGAGGATAATTTTTACGAGTCTCAATTTTACAACAGTTGTGAATTCTTTTTTTTTTTTTTTTTAACATGACAGCAATGATCGATTCTTTTTTTTCTGTGTGAAAAAAGAAGTAAAAGTTGTCCGTTTTTTGCACATTGGGTAAGTATTTCATTTGCTTAATGACAAATGTATGAAACGAAAAAACAACACAAATTTTCATTTAGAGCAAGATAACATTTTTAACAATCATGGCGGTCTATCCTCACTTTTATTTTTCTTCGGCTGTTTGCTCCTTTCGATTTGATTGTTGGCGAAAAAAAACAAACAAACAAATAAACCCTTTTTCCTCGTTGCCTCCTAATCGTGAATTGTTTTTTAGATTATAACGAAAAAACACACCCCCCGAAATCATTTTGTTACTCAATGTGGTGACGTGAGTTTATGTTGGTATCGTCATCGCAAATAACCTCATTAGGGCGCCTGCTGTAAAGCGAGCTCGTCTTGGAAATAATTTCGTGTCAAGTTCGCTCCTCATGGAGTTCTAATGTAGCCTTGTGCCAGACTAAGCTATTCTTTGTAAATAAATATAATAACTTCATTATTAACTGTTAACAAAATTTCAGCAAAATAATAATGTATAATGATGATGATGTACAATGTTAAACTAAATTTAAAGTATGTTAAGATAAGAAGTTAATCCAAAATCGAAGTTTCCTTCACCAAAATTTACTTTTTAATTTTCATTCTATTTTTTTTTTTTTTATTAAAGCAGTAAATTCCGAAAAGGTTCCCAGGAATAAAACAGTTATTGTCTTCCGTTGACATAATATTTTTTAAATTTAAAAGTAATAATTTCTGTGTGTGTACTGTAGACCTTGTTTACGATACGATTTTTTTGTTTTTTCCAGAACTTTTAGAAATGTATCTGATTTTGAACTCGTTTTCTTTTATTTATTTTAAATTCCAATACATTTCTAGATTTCCTGAGATTAAGTTGCGTGACGTGAGTAAACTAGGATTTTATAATTTTTATTTAATTAATTCAATTAGTCATTTTTTAAAGTTTTTCCCCATTTTACTGGGGTTTTTTGTATCGATTTTACTTTCAGTTTTTATTTATTTTTTCTGTCCGAAATGTCAATGAATGGGACCAATCGAGTTCGATCGAGAATGCAGAAACGTTTTCTTTTACTGATATTAAAATAAAAAAAAATATTATTTCAGTTTTGTTCATCCGTAATTGTCATGAACCTGTTGTCTTGTTTTATTTATTTATTTTTTGTTACAATTTTGGAATTTGTTTTTTTATTTTTTTCTGTCTCAAACGACAATTATTATTGGAACCAATCGAGTTCGATCGAGAATGAAAACTTTTATCGGAATTAAAACAAAAACCAAAAACATTATTTCAATTCTGTTCATCCGTACTTTGCCGTTATAACCTGTTGTTACATTTTTTATTTTTTGTTAAAATTTTGAAATTTTTTTTTTATTTTTTGAAATTTCTTTTTTACTTACCATAATAAAATCCTAGCCTCAAACCGGCAGTTCATTTTTATTATACTCCCTAAGCCTAGTTTTCTTGCGCAAACAACATTTATTTTCATAACGCCTTCGGCCTTCCTAAGTTTCAGGGCAGACTGACACACACGCACACTAAAATGACTTCGGTTCCTCATGCCGTGTCGAGCAAACCTAGAAGACGTGTACTTAAGATAATAAACAACTTTTTCGATAAAAATGGCAGATCGATGATAAATTGACCATAAGAACGTTATAAAAATGTTTTAAAGCTTTATTGAAATACGTACAATTATTTTTCTTTTTTTATAGATTAGATTAGAATATTTTTTAGTAGAGGCAATTATTTTCGAAAAATGAAACCACAATTACTAAAAAAAAAAAGGAAATAATTATAAAAGAAATGTGTTTTTACGTGTATTTTTCCTTTTTTTTTTCTTTTGCTCAAATTTTGGTGGTACCTGATGTTTATATTGGTAAATTTTTGTTTTATTTCCCGAGCGCTAAAAATCCCTTAAAATTTTCAAAAATTGTCATAATTCCTTGCAAATGCACATGCTGAACTCGAATTAACAATTATGAAGAAGCCTTACCGTTTTCGAGTTATCGACAAGAAAATATCGGACTTCTTGTTGGCCATTCGTTCCCCATTACTGCCATCATGATTAATTACTGATTCACTGCGTAGTACCTACGCAGGCGTAATCAGAAAATTTGGCCTATTTACTTCTTTTAAAGACTTTCCTTGCAGAAAATCACTACGCACTACCTTAAAGAAATGTAATTTTTTTTTTTTTTGGTAAGTGTAGTTTTATTTATAATAAAAACAAATTAAATAATACAACTGAAACTTTTTCCGTTTCGAATAGCAATGACAAATTAAAAGAACAAATTAAATAATAAAAATAAAGCATTTTTTAAATTTTAAAATTGAAAATAAAAAAAAATTAATGCACAAACTTGGTAAATTATTTAATGTTTTTTATTTTTAATTTGTCCCCTTTTCTACACAGAAAGAAAACCCCACCCCTAACCTTAACACCTAACCCTAAAGATTATCGCCATATTTATTACAACGTTTCAGCCATTGTACGCTCTGGCCTTCTTCAGGTGGTTGGAATGTCGAACTGAACCCTTTATTTTGCTCACTGGGGTAGACTGTTCTAGTTCCACATGCCATGTTTAAATGTCTGTCAGTTCAGTATATTTCCCTCACCAAGTTCTCCACTGCCTTCGCCTGGTATTGAACTCACACTGTTTGGGTCCTGTCACTGGATCTAACTAACGCCTTTATCCACAGAAATATATACAGATACCTGATGTTTAGTTTATTAGGTCTGCGATAGAAACGGCCAGTGATTTAATTAGCATTTATTTCCACTTCTCTTTGTCAACAATAAATCAACTTGGTTGAGAAGTAACTTTTGTTTTTGTAGATACTTTCAAAAATTCACTAAAAAAGAAAAGTGGATGATACACAATGAAAGAAAAATTTCCCTTCCCCCAAAAAACATAATAAAAAAAATTATTCTCAAAATCTTTGCGTTAGGGAAGATCACAGAAGGAAATTTTGACGTCATTTGTTTTTTCTTTTTTTTCTGAAACCTTGGAAACTTTGTTTTTTTGTTTTTTTTGTTTTTTTTTCTGGTGTCAAATGCAGGACTATAAATTTGTACGGGAAATTTGAGTGGCTTTTTCTGGTGAAAAACATTGACTTGAAAATTCTTGCAAAAATCAAATAATTGTCAGATTTTAATGAAACTTTCAGGACTTATTCACAAATGGATTTAATTATTTTTAAACGTTTTATTTTTAGTAAATTTTGGTAAAAATATATATATTTTTTTTATATCTGTTACCCCCCCCCCACACACACACACACACACACACACTTATTTAATTTATGAAATTTCGAGAAATTCTTCTTCAGTATCCCTTTAATGTTTATTAGCTATAAGGATAAGTTTTTGGAGAATTTTTAAAATCATGAAATCTTTTGGTCAAATAGGACACCCACTTATAGAAAATCTACTACTCTGAAACACAAAATTGCAATAAAAAATAAAACATTATTTAATTAGAAAAGATTTTAATTGCTTTATAAAATATATTATGGACACTATTGTCTTAAGAAATTTTCAATGAATAATGAATTTTTACAAGAATTGTTTTCATTTCTTTTCTTAATTAGAATAATTTATAGTTTTACTTTTAAAATTCTATATTAATTTTTAACAGTCAAAAAGTATTGTTATTAAATTAAGACTACTTACTAATCATAAATGTAAAATCTCACTACGATTCAGTGACCCCAATATTTTAAAAAGAATTTTGAATTTATTTTTTGTGTGTATAAAAATGTTGATTTATGTAAAAATGGATGCCCAAATGGGATATTATCAAAAAATAAGAGCAGTAACTATCATAAAGTTAAAATTTATTGGTAATTTTTCCTCAACAAGTGTCTTCATAAGTTAGACTATAAAGTAGGTCCCTCCACTTTTTCGGTATAACTTTTTAATACCTAAGGTTTCATTTTAGCTTTAAATGAAAGCTAAAGGATTAAATGTATCATTTCCAGTAAGTAAAATATTCTGGTGTATTTCAGATAGAAATTATATCGATTGGAATGTCAAATTTAATTTCGATTTCTTAAAAGTTTCTTAAATGCTGCCATTTTCTTAATTTTAAGAAATTTGTAAACAAAACAAATTTATCGATTTTAAAACTCTTCCAAAAAAAAAAAAAAACACACACACATATATATATATATATATATATATATATATATATATATATATGTAAAAAATTTGTAAAAATTCATTATTCATCGGAAAAAATTTCATTCACAAAAATCAACCAATATCTTATGAACTTATTGTAAATAATCATTACATTTTAAGCATATTGGCAGTGTTTTTCATCATAGCTTGATTTTTATTCAATGCTTTCCAACCTATTGTTATACATCATTTTATTTCCTTCATCTTTCTTGTTATACATCTAAGTAGATGTATTCCAGGACTTCTTCCAGTTCTTCATTTCCTAATATGATGACTTTTTAGGAACATTACTTTTGTTTTATTTCTGCACATTTTTAAGCCTGCATTGAGACTTTCTATATGTAGTTCATTCAGCACTTCTTGTAATTTACCTGCTAATTCTGATATTAGTAAAATGCCATCAGCCAATTATAGTTAACAATTTGCTATACATATTTCCTCTGTTAGTTTCCACAAAGCCTGGATTCTGTTTTTGATTTCTGTCTCTTTTCTCTAACCTTATTAGTGAGACACAATGGGTCCCCCTCGCACAACAGTAAAATCTACAATTCTCCACTTAAGTAGAAAAAGGGAAATACAAATTTTGGGGATCTTGTGCCAGGTAGGGAATTCCAGCTGTGGGCCTATATAATCAGGCAATATCCTAGCATGGGCAAGTGATGAACCATCCATCGTGATCTAGAGATGGCTGTCAGGGGCCAGTCACAAGTTGTCCATTGAGAGGAATGGGGTCAGTTGGAGAGAGTCACAATTAGAAATGTAGAGAAGGGCAGAGGTGATGACAGTCACAGTTAGAAATTAGAAGAGAGGCAGTTGGAGTACTCACTGGCCAAAAGAAAGCTCTGGCCAGTCATGAGAGAAGACAGAAGTAGCAGTGAAAATTTCCCAAGTGTTACTTACCTACACCTAGACAGTTTCAGATGAATCTATGAATAAAGAATCCAGTAGATCAAAAGTATGATTTCTGTTTTCTTTTCTCACCATGATGATATTTTACTTGTTGATCCTTTGTGGAACCTGCACTCTGTAACCTTTTCCAGTTTTTGTTCACACCAGTACAAATGACACATGAAATGCATCACAGGGTGAATCTGTGTAGTTGGTGAATAACTAACTTAGAGCTGTTGTTGTATGTTTACATTAGAATACATTTTTCAAAACGCAGAGTCTCTGATCTATTTTACATTTTTGTTTCTCTCTCTTTTAATATCATATTTTTCCCTGAAAAGGCACAGTCACTGATCACTTTTACATTTTTGTTTGTAATATCATATTTTGCCATCAAAACGCAGAGTCTCTGATCAATTTTACATTTTTGTTTCTCTCTCTTTTAATATCATATTTTTCCCTGAAAAGGCAAAGTCACTGATCACTTTTACATTTTTGTTTGTAATATCATATTTTGCCATCAAAACGTAGAGTCTCTGATCAATTTTACATTTTTGTTTCTCTCTCTTTTAATATCATATTTTTCCCTGAAAAGGCACAGTCACTGATCACTTTTACATTTTTGTTTGTAATATCATATTTTGCCATCAAAACGCAGAGTCTCTGATCAATTTTACATTTTTGTTTCTCTCTCTTTTAATATCATATTTTTCCCTGAAAAGGCACAGTCACTGATCACTTTTACATTTTTGTTTGTAATATCATATTTTGCCATCAAAACGCAGTCTCTGATCAATTTTACGTTTTTGTTTCTCTCTCTTTTAATATCATATTTTGCCCCCAAAACTCACAATCTCTGGTCACATTTTATATTAACTTTCTTTATGGTGCTTGCTTACTTTAACAGTACTGCTTTTTTTCTTTTTCCATTTTGCCTTTTCTATATCTGTTCTTGGTACCTTTGTAAAAAATTTACTAACATTTCACTTCTCATTTCTCTTGTGTATTCTAAATTTATCTATGCTAGGTTCTTTGCTTGTCCAGGCTTTTACATTGAAGTAGCCCATAAAAATAGTACAATTTGTTTTCTTCCCATCTAGAAATTTACTGACATTGTTGTAAAACTATTCAAATTTCTCCTTTTGAACCTTTTGAAATTAGTGTATAAACTTGAATTATTTTCAGAGTCCATCTTTGGCCTAAGCTGGTTATTATCCAAACTCTTTTGATATACTGTTGCCCACAGTGTCACTATTGACTAAAAATTCTCCACCACTAAACTTGTTATTCTCCTTTCTCCATATTTGACAGAATAAAAGAGACACAGACATATTAGACTTGACCCCTTTTAACAGGAATATAATCAGGAAGAGGTTTTAGTGTCTTTCAACTTGTAAAGGGCTATCATAGAACTGATTAAGCAATAAAATTGAAGGTGAACAGAACACATAGCAAGAAGAAAGGATAATAGATAGTGAAAAAGGTTGGCTAATACCTTGTGAATAGCAATTTAATCATTTATAATCATATATATTTCATTCTGGGGTCATCCAGGGACGAGTGTATCAAATAGGAGTTTTTCTTATATTTTAACATTATTTTGATTTCTAATCATAATTTAATCATATATATTTCATTCTGGTGTCATCAGGGGCCCGAGTGTATGGAACAAGAGTTTTTCTTATATTTTAATATTATTTTGATTCTGAATCCTAATCATATGTATTTTATTCTTAGATGATTGGCAAACTAGTGTATCCAACAATGATGTTCAGATGTTCATCTAGTATGTGTAGCACAAGCCCTATGAAAACCCAACTATCAGGCTCTAAAATGAAGGGTGATTTTATTAGTGTGCCTTATTTGTCAACAATCTTGTAATTTAAAGGGGGTTGTGATGTGAATCACTGAATAAACATGATTTTATTATAAATGTTGATGACATATTTCTTTCATATTTTTTCAAGCATTCAGTTTTACAATATCTTCATTCTTAGCTATTATTTTTTTAGCAGATCTATTTTTTGGTTATTAAATTGTGATGTGCACATAGTATAGCAGTTCTCAGCACTGAAAACAGTATTGGCGTGTCAAGTTCAAATTCCATTTGAGACCATTGTGTTTGTTTTTGCAGAAATACCTTTGAAAAGGTATGAATCCATCCCTTCTCATTTCAGTTAAATAGCAGGGTAGACTTGGCACTCTAAACTTGCCTGCTATGAGATGGACAACTCTAAAACCTGGTTGAGTGGGGAACTAGCAATTTCACCCTGTAAAAAACCTATTTGCTAAAACCGCAGCAGCAAAATTTTGCATGGTGATGCGACCTTAGACTCAACAGGGGAATCTGCAGAGTTAACGTAAAAAAATGGAATGAAGAAGCAGCTTTGAAAATTACTTTAACTCTCCTCACTTGCTGTGACTGGCTAATGAATAATTTATTTTGGAACAATGTCTACATCTATAACATATACATAACATAAAGAAAATGTAATTAAAATATTAAAAATTTTTCTTTTACTTACATTCTAGCGATAAACATCATGTACATTGGCTAAAACGTCTACACTGTACAAATCTTTATTTGGAATGATATCTACATAGTAAAAGATAGTTTCTACTTTGGCTTGTTATCTACAAGAAAAAGATAACAAGCTAAAGTAGCACCTGTTTTACTATGTAGATATCATTCCAAAATAAACATTTGTACGATGTAGATATTTTTCCTTTTAGATAAAGTACCAAAGTAGCACCAGTTATTGTCCTTCAATCTTGTCCTTCAATCTTGTCCTTCAATCTTGTCCTTCAATTTTGTCTTTCAATCTTGTCTTTCAATCTTGTCCTTCAAAAAAAATTGTTATTCACAATAAAAATTGTTAATGCAATATTCACTTATTAAAAAAACTTACAATGAAAAAAATATGCTTTGGCTTTAAATAACTCGTTAGAGAATTGATAAGTTGTAATTAATTATAATCAATCACTGGCCAAAATGGTATTCTAATACCATGTAATAAGATCTTGGGATACGATTAAGTCCCAAACTCCAGTTTAAAGATTCCCACCATAGAATCAATCTGCTAATATTGTGAACAGTTGATAAAGCTTCAGCTCTGTACTTCTAATATCTGTGCCTAAACTATGGAATTTTATTCACTCTTTTATTTAATTTTTTTTCTCTCTCCTCTACTAATAGGAGTAGATAGGTTTCCTATCATCCAGTTCATACTCCTCCCCAGACTTTTGAACAGGAGTAGAGGTTTAACACTTGTTTCCTGTTTAGGATTGGGTTTCCCATTCCTTCTAAAGCCTGCTTCAGCTCTGTATTCCTAATGTCTGCACCTGAACCCTGAAATTTTATTCACTATTTCATATTATTTTTTTTCTCTCTTCCATCAGTAGGAGTAGGTAGATTTCCTATTGTCCAGTTCATACTCCTCCCCAGTCTTTTGAACAGGAGTAGAGGTTTAACTCTTGTTTCCTGTTTGTGATTGGTTTTCCAATTCCTTCTAAAGTCTACTTCAGATCGATACTCCTAATGTTTGTCCTTTCCTATGCCAATATAACTTCACACATACCTGTGTGGCTCTTGGGACTTGTATTGGGGCTGCTGCTCCATCTGAAGCCTACACACTTTATCCAGTATCATTTCCATTGATAGAAACATTTCTGGAATTCCTTTTTTAGGAGATAGCATGCAGCTGTCACATCACATTCTCTTGGATTTCCTTGACATCTTGAGAAATCTTATTATTTTCCAATGGGATTTGATTTTTGAAGGGGGAAAAGTCGCAAAGAGCGAGATCTTGGCCAAGAACTGCTGCAAAAACAATGGTCACTAATGGAATCCATGTAGGCAGGGTGAGACAACCACATTCTACACACTTTCCTTCCAATCACTGCTATAAACAGAAGAAGTGAGCAAGAACATTAGAAGTTAGTGTGGATGTATAACAGAGTTCAAGGTCAGTCTGTGCCAAGAGGTTTCACTCTGCCTACTTTAGCTCCGTTACCACAGCAACAGTCCCAATACTTTTAATTAGACCTCATATTAAAAAATAAAAATATTATTACTTTTATTTTTCAATTATTTGACATTCATTCTTCAAATTATGCTTTTAAAGACATTTTTCTTTCTCTTTAACAGACACAAGAATCATGGTATCTCAGAAAACGGCAGCTTTCTCCATGGTCATCCGAATAAAAATTAGTCCAGATCGGGATTAAATAGATTTGAGAAAACCAACTACTGTAAACAAAAAGTACTGCTTTGCAAGAATTTATTTGGCTAAAAGAAGTTGGTCTAAATTCCAGAGAAAATCAGAATCAAAGACATTTCCTTTCTTTCTTTTTTTTCTTTTTTAAACCAATTCAAAAAAGTAAGCCTCTTTACCAAAAACACTTAGGCTGCCTACACACATCTATAAACAATAGAGATTTGAAACAAGTTTTTTTTTTCTTATTACATTCACTTTTCAATGCAAACATATTTAATTCAGATTTATTCTTTGAATTGTAAATTCAGTTAATAAGAGATTTTGTTTTACCTGTAATTATTGATGCAGTCAGAAGTAGTTCCTATGCATGATGATCATGTCAGGGAGGTTAGGTTGCAGCCACAATTTAAATATGTTAGTTTAAAATAGCTCAACCATATTCAAATGATAAGTGACCTTTCATGCAAAAGATGGTAAAAGTAACTCCCCTATTTGTTTATTTTCTAATTATTATTTTGTAATCGTCATATTAATCATCATGAGACTGTTCAAGGTAAATGTTTTTGCAAATCAATTCCCAGTAAATGGAAGAATGCATACGTTGTCAAATGTGACCAATTTCTTTCCCCTGATCATTCAAGGAAGCAATTTCAAGATTTAGATAAAGTTGGCACATTCTTGAAAATAAAAGTTCTGTATAATTTTACTAACATTTCTTAAGCAGATGAACTCTTTGAATGCTGGCTTTTCTGTCTTAACAAGAAAAATCCTTAATTTTTGACAATATTCTCAATGATTTCATCATAAATTGCAATGAGGTTTAGCCTAAAAGAGATGTTCAATGACAAGTAGACAAAATTTACTCTCTTGCTACAGATTTGACAGCCTCTTTCAAAACATTTAAGCAGGTCCTTTCAAAATTTATGTGTAAACACACATAAAAAAAAACAAAAAATGTTATTTATAAAATGTACATGTTGTGAAGCAACATTTGAAGATGTGAGTGCACTGGTAACTCACATGGCAGAACATATGAAAGGTAATAGTTCTCTAAATGACACTAGTATTTGTACACCCGAGAAAACTAGTACCACTGTTAGTGCAAGTACTGCTTCCACTAATCGTATGGGCATTCCCAGTGCAAGTACAGCCTTTGGCAACCGTACAGACCTTCCCAGTTCAAGTACTGTCTTTGGTAACCGTATGGGCTTTACTGGTGCAAATACAGTTTTTGGTAACCGTATGGGCTTTAACAGTGCAGTTACTACCTTTGGTAATTGTACAAGCCTTACCAGTGCAAGTACAGTTTTTGGTAATCGTATGGGAATTACAAGTGGATGTACTTTCACAAATCTTATTCCCACAACCAGTGATTGTACTTCTTTCACTAGTCCTGCTTCTATGACTAATCGTACCAACATGACCAATGCCAGTGCTTCTCTGACTAATCACACTCCTGCAACCACTACCGGTCCTTCTTTGATTAATCTTACCAGTACAACCATTACTGATGCTTCTATGACTCATTGCACATCTGCAACCACTACCAGTTCTTATTTGACAAATCTCACACCTGCAAACAATACCAGTGCAGCTCTAACTAATTGCACCACAGCAATTAATACCAGTGCTTCTTTGACTAATCGTACACCTACAAGTATTACCAGTGCTTCTCTGACTAATCGCACTCCTGTAATTACTACCAGTGTTTATTTGACTAATTGCACTCCTGCCTTCACTACAAGTGCTTCTCTGACAAATCGTACAAACAAGATGACTACCAGTGCTTCTCTGACTAATTGCACTCTTGCAAACTTTGCCAGTACTTCCTTAAGTAATCTCACTCCTGCAACCACTGCTACCCTGACTAATCACATGCCTGCAACCACTACCAGTAATTTGTTGACTAATTTTGCTCCTGGAAACACTGTCAGTGCTTCACTGACTAATCATACACCTGCAACCACTGCCAGTGCTTCCTTGAGTAATCTCACTCCTGCAACCCCAGCCAGTGCTTCCCTGACTCATTATATATCTGTAACCTCTGCCAGTGTTTCCCCGAGTAATTGCACTGCTACAACCCCTGCCAGTGCCTCCCTGACTTATCTCACCGCTGCAACTAGTATTAGTGCTTCCCAGACACATTGTGCCCCTGCAACCACTGCCAGAGCTACCCTGAGTAATTACACCACTGCAACCACCGTCAGTTCAACCCTGACTAATTGCATTCCAGCAACCACTACCAGTGCTTCCTTGAGTAATCTCACTACTGCAACCACTGCGAGTGTTTTTGTGACTAATTGCAAGCCTGCAACCTCTGCTAGTGTTTCCTTGACAAGCCCCACCCCTGCAACCACTTCCAGTGCTACCCTGACTAATCACACTCTGACAACTACAGCTAGTGCTACCCTGACTAATTGCACTCCTGCAACCACTACCAGTGCTACCCCGACTAATCGTACTACTGCAACCACTACCAGTGCTACCCTGACTAATCGCACTCCTGCAACCACTACCAGTGCTTCCCTGACTAATCATACTCTGGGAACTACAGCTAGTGCTACCCTGACTAATCGTACTCCTGCAACCACTACCAGTGCTACCCTGACTAATCGTACTCCTGCAACCACTACCAGTGCTACCCTAACTAATCGTACTCCTGCAACCACTACCAGTGCTACCCTGACTAATCGTACTCCTGCAACCACTACCAGTGCTACCCTGACTAATCGTACTACTGCAACCACTACCAGTGCTACCCTGACTAATCGTACTACTGCAATCACTACCAGTGCTACCCTAACTAATCGTACTCCTGCAACCACTACCAGTGCTACCCTGACTAATCGTACTACTGCAACCACTACCAGTGCTACCCTGACTAATCGCACTCCTGCAACCACTACCAGTGCTACCCTGACTAATCGCACTCCTGCAACCACTACCAGTGCTACCCTGACTAATCGCACTCCTGCAACCACTACCAGTTCTACCCTGACTAATCGCACTCCTGCAACCACTGCGAGTTCTACCCTGACTAATCGTACTCCTGCAACCACTACCAGTGCTACCCTGACTAATCGCACTCCTGCAACCACTACCAGTGCTTCCCTGACTAATCATACTCTGGGAACTACAGCTAGTGCTACCCTGACTAATCGTACTCCTGCAACCACTACCAGTGCTACCCTGACTAATCGCACTCCTGCAACCACTACCAGTGCTACCCTGACTAATCGCACTCCTGCAACCACTACCAGTGCTACCCTGACTAATCGCACTCCTGCAACCACTGTCGGTGCTTCCCTGACTAATCGTACTCTGGGAACTACAGCTAGTGCTACCCTGACTCATTGCACTTCTGCAACTACTGCCTGTGCTACCCCAACTAATCGCACTTCTGCAACTACTGCCAATGCTACTCTGACTACTCGCACTTCTGCAATCACTGCTAGTGCTACTCTGACTAATCGCATTTCTGCAACTACTTCCAGTACTACCGTGACTGCTCGCACTACTGCAACCACTGCTAGTGCTTCTCTGACTAATCGTACTCTGGCAACTACAGCTAGTGCTACCCTGACTAATTGCACTCCTGTAACCACTTCCAGTGCTATCCTGACTAATCGTATTCCTGCAACCACTGCTAGTGCTTCTCTGACTAATCATACTCTGGCAACTACAGCTAGTTCTACCTTGAATAATTGCACTCTTGCAACCACTGCCAGTGCTACCCTGACTAATCGTCCTCTGGAAACTACAGCTAGTGCTACCCTGACTAATCGCACTCCTGCAGCCACTTCCAGTGCTATCATGACTAATAGTATTCCTGCAATCACTGCCAGTGCTTCCCTGACTAATCGTCCTCTGGAAACTACAGCTAGCTCTACCTGGACTAATTGCACTCTTGCAACTACTGCCAGTGCTACCCTGACAAATCGCACTTCTGCAACTACTGTCAGTGCTTCCCTGACTACTCACACTACTGCAACCACTGCCAGTGCTCCCATAACTAATCGCACTATTGCAACCACAGCCAGTGCTGCCCTGATTAATAACACTTCTGTAACCACTGCCAGTGCAACCCTGACTATTCACACTCTTACAACTACTGCCAGTTCTTCCCTGACTACTCACACTACTGCAACCACTGCCAGTGCTACCCTGACTAATAACACTTCTGTAACCACTGCCAGTGCTCCTATAACTGATCACATTCTTGCAACTACTGCCAGTGCTACCCTGACTAATAACACTTCTGTAACCACTGCCAGTGCTCCTATAACTGATCACATTCTTGCAACTACAGCCAGTGCTCCCATAACTGATCGCATTCTTGCAACCACTGCCAATGCTGCCCTGACTAATAACACTCTTGTGACTACTGCCAGTGCTACCCTGACTAATAACACTTCTGTAACCACTACCAGTGCTACTCTGACTAATCGTACTCCTGCAACCACTACCAGTGCCACTCTGAGTAATTGCACCTTTGCAACTCCTGCCAGTGCTACCCTGACTAATCGCATTCCTGCAACCACTGCTAGTACTTCCCTGACTAATCTTACTTCTGCGACCACTACCAGTGCTTCCTTGAGTAATCTCATTCCTCTAACCACTGCCAGAGCTACCCTGACTAATTACACTCCTGCAACCATTACCAGTGCTTCCCTTACTAATCGCATTCCTTCAACTAATACTAGTCCTTCCCTTACTAATTGCATTCCTGCAACCACTTCCAGCCCTCCCTTAAGTAATCTCACTCTTGCAACCACTGCAAGTACTCTCCTCACTATTTGTACTCCTGTGACTATTGACAGTT
Organism: Acanthosepion esculentum; assembly: GCA_964036315.1. Lineage (NCBI taxonomy): Eukaryota > Metazoa > Mollusca > Cephalopoda > Sepiida > Sepiidae > Acanthosepion > Acanthosepion esculentum. The sequence continues at coordinate 87,357,176 of OZ038501.1, forward strand.
CTTCCCTGACTAATTGTACTTCAACATCCTGTACCTCTGATTCTTTCACTAATCAAACTACCACAACCATTGCTTCTCTGACCAATCATACTTCAACAGTCTGTACTAGTGATTCTCTCATTAATCCTGCTGGAAGCACCAGTTATGTAACTTCTCACTCCAACTCTCTTGACATTATTAAAAGTATTAGTCATACTCCTGATTTTGTGACTTCCACTCAGAATAATCCCATTGCTACTATTAGTAATTCTGACATAACATCAACTAATAGTGATGCCTCTGATGCCGTAATTGTTCATGATTCTACCTGTGTAGCTGCTACTACTAGTAATGATGTTAATATGACTATGGCTGCAAGTGTCATTGGTAATAATACTCTTTGTAAAAATACTTTTACTGATATTTCAAATGTTGCTACTAATAATACTAGTACTCTTAGTAATAAAACTAATACTACTTTCAAAACTGTTTCTACTAGTGGTCCTGAAGACAGTATTACTTCAGTTAGTATTCCTGATGTTTCAACTAAGAATAGTTCTGATAATACTATCAACATTTGTAGTGATTCGCTAGTTACAACCAATAGTACTACTAGTGATCCTGATGTTACTTTTACCACTAGCAGTGATACTACTAAGTCTTCTACTAGCTTCACAAGCCACACGAGCGACTCACCGCCCTATCCATCAAGCATACGCTATTTCACTGCTATTTCTCTAAAGCCATGTTCCTCCAATGTTGTCCATACAAGAACAGAAACACGATTTTCACTCCGAACAAGAAAGGTTGCAGCGTCTGTACCCAAGACAAAAGAGGTCCAATCACGTCCCCTGGCTGCTGTTGCAGATTCTGTACCCAAGACAAAAGAGGTCTATCCACATCTACGGGCTGCTGGCCCAAAATGCGTTCGCTGTAATAGATCTTTTAAACAACAGGGTCATCTGAACCGACACCTGAACACTTGCAAAGCCTTCAGCAAGACTGTTTGCAAGTATTGTAAGCAGACCTATGATGACCAATTCACGCTTAATAAGCACATTCAAGAAATGCATCAAGGTGTCCGAGCATACCTATGCACCATCTGCAAAAAGAACTTCAAGCGATCTCACCATCTAAATCGTCATCTACGTATTTGCAAAGGGGACACTAATATTGCTTGCAAGTTTTGCTTGCAAGCTTGTGAAAATCAGGCAGAGCTTTCCACCCACATTGAAAAGAAACATCATGACAAACAGGCCTACCAGTGCCCTTTTTGCAAGAAAAATTTTCTTCGATCTCAACATCGGAATAGACACAAGAAAATTTGCAAAGGAAATTCAGAGGTCGTTTGCAAGTTCTGCAAGCAAACTTTTGAGAATATCTTTGTTCTTAAAAAACATATATCGAAACGCCACCAAGATATTCGTTCTTACTTGTGTCCCATCTGCAAGAAAACTTTTAAGAGATCCCACCACCGTAATCGACACATGCACATTCATACCCGCGATGCTAAGTCTGCAGCTTCAACAAATGCATCTGCTGGGAGAGACAAAAACGCTTTGAGAAAAAGAAAGCTCCCGTATCCCTCACCTCGGACGGAAGATTCTAGCAGTGCAATAGAAAAAACAGAAAGAGATTTAAAGAAAAAGCCAAAGCCAGTTGCAAAGGTAGCAGGAAGCAAAGCTTGCAGGTTTTGCAAGAAGACCTATACCAAATGGGCACTTGATGAGCACATCAAGAAACAGCACCTTCCTTACCAATGCACATTTTGTGGCAAATGTTTCAAGGTATCGACGCAACTGATACAACACCAACAGAGTCACAGTCAGCAGAACAAGACTTCGACAAACAATGAAAATATGCCAATGTTGGAGCGAAGAACTTCATCTCGTAAACGGAAGCCTAAATTTGACATAAAAGTTATTACAAAAATGCGCAATACCACGAAGAACGAAACGGAAACCAAACCATGTGTGACCACAAAAGCTTCGGAAAGTAGCAAGAAGACCAACACCAAGAAGTTATCACTTGATGAAAAAATCAAGAAACGGAGCCTTCCTTACCAATGCACCTTTTGCGACAAAAGTTTCAAGTTACCGACACAGCTGACAAAACACAAACGTCGGATTCACCCTCAGCAGAAGAAGATTTCGGCAAACACTGAAAATACGCCATTGTTGGAGCGAAGAACATCGTCTCGGAAAAGGAAGCCCAAATTTGACACGACAGTTATTACAAACACGGGCAGTGCCACCAAGAATGAAGTAGTGACCAAACCAGATAAGACCGCAAAAGGTTGCAGATTTTGTGACAAGAGTTACACCAAAAAGTCAGTCCTTGATGAACATGTCAAGAAACATCACGTTTCTTATCAATGCACCTTTTGCAACAAAAATTTCAAGTCATCAATGCAGCTGATTCAACACCAAAGGATTCATACTGAGCAAAACAAGACATTGACTTTATTTCTGAAAAAGGAGCCTAAACTCGACGTGACATTTATTACAGACACGGACAGTGTCACCAAGAATGGAGTTGAGACCAAACCAGATCTGACCACAAAAAATTTGGAAACAATGGTTTGCAATCTGTGCAAGAAGACCTATAATAACCAGACACTGCTCATTAAACATGTGAAAGAGCAACACAAGAATATTTCACTTGTTGAATGTCACTATTGTTGCTTGCTCTTTGCAAACCAAGTTGAACTGAGGAAACATACAGAATCACATGGTAAAATTTGTCACTTGTGTAAGAAAGGTTTCCGTAATCCCTGTTGTTTCTCAAGACACATGAGCAGACACAACCTTAAAGATAATCCAACATGTACAACATCTGCAAATCTCTAGACTTGGCTATGTATGTGATCCAGGTTTCATTACAAGTTTAATTCCCAGTGATTCACAAATATAAGCAATATTGAGCCTGGTCAGTACCTAGATGGGTGACTGCTTGCGAATACCAGGTGCTGTAAGCTTGGATGTGCGAGTAGTGTAATGGACAATGACCTGGAATTAGAAGTCGGACAGCCTAGTTTCAAGTTCAGTTGGGTTTCTTATATTCACCTACATGCAAATATTCTTAGGAAAGGTATGGATCCACCCCCATCTCACTCCCAGCTGTGAGTTAATTAGTTGGACTTTTATCAATAAATCATTATTATCTCAGAAAAATTCTTACAATCTAAAAATATTTTCTTGGCTTTAAATAATCTGCAAAGAGATTGATAAGTCAGAAAAATCAGTTCCCAGTGATTACCAAATATATGTACAAATTATAATGTATGTATAGACTTACTGTATTTCCCATAAGCTAAGACGCATTTTTTCTGGGAAAACGCCCTAAAAAATAACACTTTGTCTCAGCAGTGAAAGCTGAAGTTGTAGAGAGGAATTTGCCAACTGTCACAAACCCCTGTCACAAGCAGTCACAAGGCAGACTTATAAGCCTACAACTATCATTCATATGTGATAAATACCATATATCACGTTAGTATATTATCATCTATATTGTTTTTCTTTTAGTATTGATGCTAACCAAGAGGTAGCTTCCTACCAGTACTGTAAGTCTTTTGTTCATCTAGGCATACCATCCGGTATCTTCACAAACCCCAACCATGTAACGCAGGCTGACAATTACATTTCATATGTACACCAGGAATACAAGCCTTTGTGAACTACTGAAACAAACCAGTTAGCTAAATAGATCGACCGTTAATTCCAGATATACTGTCAATTCTCAGTACCTACTATCAGCCATGTGATATTACAAATGGATTAGTCAATAATATATTCATACAGTAATAGCAGACTGTAGTAGTGACAAAAGCAACACACTGTTTTTGCTCTTGGACACAGCCCTGAGTCTTATATAAACACGCCATGTGTTGAGACGCCTTCTGGTGGCGAGTAAGAGTTGTTTCTGATATGAAGAGATCTAACATTTGTGTTAAACTATTGAAAATCTAATAAATAATAACAAATTCTTAATAAAAGGTCTAAAATGAGATAATTTGTTGTTACAGAAAGGAAAATGTCACCAAAGAGTCGGCAACGAACTTGCTAACTGAGCTAATTATAGGGTGCGTCTTACCTCATGGGAAATATGGCAAATATTTATTCATGTGTGGATATTATGAATGTGTCCACATTGCATATGGCCTGTCGGTTGCATATTATGAATGTGTCCACATTGCATATGGCCTGTCGGTTGCATATTATGAATGTGTCCACATTGCATATGGCCTGTCGGTTGCATATTATGAATGTGTCCACATTGCATATGGCCTGTCGGTTGCATATTATGAATGTGTCCACATTGCATATGGCCTGTCGGTTGCATATTATGAATGTGTCCACATTGCATATGGCCTGTCGGTTGCATATTATGAATGTGTCCACATTGCATATGGCCTGTCGGTTGCATATTATGAATGTGTCCACATTGCATATGGCCTGTCGGTTGCATATTATGAATGTGTCCACATTGCATATGGCCTGTCGGTTGCATATTATGAATGTGTCCACATTGCATATGGCCTGTCGGTTGCATATTTACAACCAATTTTTGCTGGTCAATATTTGAGCCAATCTAAAATACTGATTTTTTACAAGACCGACACATCATTTAGATGATTGGCACTACATAATTTTTTCATTTTTTTCTTTTGTGCTAAACTAAGCTAAGTTTAATGAATATGTACATACATGTCACGTGTTTATCTGTTTGTGTGTGTATATATATATATATATATATATATATATATATATATATATATATATAAAAAATATTCAATGTGTATGCATTGGATATACATGCCCAGCTCCCATTTTTAAATCCATTATACAGAAGGCTAAAATTAAAACACCTGATAGTAATTATCTATTTATCAGATTAGTGACAAAATTTCCTGATTCTGGGGGATTTAGCTGGGGGTTATTTAGGTTGTCAAATTTACACTTACTGTGGAGAAAATTTTGACAATCTTATAAACAACACCCTAAGAATCTAGAGGGTTCTTGAAAAGCCACATTCAAGAGAATTACATGCTCAGATCTGAAACTTACTTTTAACCCTATCTGCCCTTAATGGATTTCAATTGTTAAATCCTTGGAGTCCTTACTGAGTTGTTGACAAATCTGACGATGTGATGCTAGTGAAATTAAATTGATATATCTCAAAAACTGTTGAAAGTCAAGTCTTACAATATGATTTTATATGAAAGTAAAATGGTTTCTTTTTCAAATGGTACTTAATTTAGTCTCTTTAGTACTACTGATTTTGGAAGTCGATATGGTTTTTGAAATCTACAACTTTTTAAAAGTTGTAGATTTCTGGTGTCTTGATAATGTGACCGGTGTTAAAGCTGTGCATTAAAATACAGTGCTATCTGATTTCAGGTGCTCCAGGACTAAGCGTATGAAACTTGAAAGTGCATTTGGGCTCTTCTGTCTTTAAGGGGTTAATCAAGAAAATCTAGCTGATAATATTTCCAAATTACCAACTCTTTGATGTACACATAGTTTAATATCACTCAAACATGTTGCCCAGCAAAACTTTTAAAAAGAAATTTTCTGATATAAAGTGGCAAGTTCTCTATGGAAACAATCTCTGTAACATTAAAACAGCCAATGAACATTGATCTTTATAGTAATTGTAATCTAAAATTCTTTGTTACTCATAAGATCACAAAAGAAGCCACACAGATGCCCAGAAACTGTCAAATATTATTGCTGCCTTTGTAGTTTCTCTTCCTTTCAAGTGATAACGAATTATAAATGTTGTCCAGATTGGAATCAGCGTTTGGAACATTGTTGGATAACTGAGGACAATAATGAGAAAATCAAAGAATTTGGTCATGACATCTAATTTCTCAAGAAATACTAAAAATGCACATCACAAAAATTGTACTGACAACACCTGTCCCTGATTTGGGGTTAATGAGCTCATCTTGCAGTAATTGCATGTCGGTTCATTTCATGGTATTCTTTACTTCAATCCAAACTAAAAACCAAAAATCTTCACTCATAGTGGAATGGCAAGATTTGAAATAGATACTCCAGTTCTATCTGTCAGTTGCATTGACTTGGCTTGAAGTAAAGAACACCCGGGTTCATTCTTTGATTGATGATACTATGCAAACCTGTCCTTGTACAAAAATCCAACAAACATCTTTAAAAACAACAGCAGTGTTAAATACCAAA
>OZ038501.1:87365857-87433357 GCA_964036315.1 Acanthosepion esculentum
ATGTAGTGGATGAGGTTTTGCTCTGCATGTAGCAACAAAAGGGAAGAAACTTAGACTACATAGGAGGCAGGCTCAGGGTAAAGATATGACACTATTACGAAGGTGCTGGTAAATTGGAAACAAGGCTTTCAAAATAAACCGGAAAACAAGAAAGAAAAATGTCTTTTGATAGACTGAAAATATACTGGTAACAAGAGAAATGAAAATGAGGAAGAGAATGTTTTTTTTTCCTTTCCATTCCCATCTCGGTGTGTGGTTGTCCACGACAACTAGCGTAGAAGCCATCTGTACATGTTCAACTTAATCTTAAGTGATGGTATTTTCTTAAGTGCCCACTTGACCCACACAGTAGAATAGATTACATTTTAACAACTTCAAGTATCCACAACAGCTAGGAACAAATCTAGCCAATATTCGGTCAGTTGATAGGACTTGGAAAACAGGGATGACATTGTAGTTATATTTTTCCTTTGTCTGCCTAAGACACAATAAAATTTATTAAGAGGAATTGTCTCTTTTTGTCACTTGTTGACCAAAAAGCTGGCATGGAGAAGTGACAGATAACGAATCCCAGATGCAGCCAACCACAAAAGGACACGATAAGAATTCCCCACTGATGGAAATTTTAGATGATAATTGAATTCAGCATTTGGGGCTAAGACCACGCCTAGCCTTAGACACAGGTAAAATTTCAAGGTGGAGGAATCACCTGCACCTTTTGGGTAGTGATGGTGAGAGGCACCCACACAAGATGGAAGGAGTTGAGCAGATTGATATTCTGCCACCACCACTCTTTGAGGGAGGGATCTCCCCAAATTTGGTCAGGCAATCAATTTCCCAACCACCACATGCTCCGCGCCAGGTGTGCACAAAGGTCCATAAATATAGATGAGCAAAGTGAGGGGCATTGGGAGAAAAAGGAACCAGACAGCCCGAATTGTGGGTTGCAAGAGAGAGATATGTGCCTCGTTAGTTCAAGACCTGCTTTGCCAAGTCCCATGCTGCTTCTGAGAAAGAACTTAGATTCCGACCTTGTTCCAGACTACCAAATACACCTGAATGGTTGTCCCAAAGAAATCGCAGAGTGGAAGAAATCAGACTTCAGCTTTGTACCAGATTACCAAGCATGTCTAGACATAGTGTCACGGGGTATTAAGGGGGAAGGTGCTGAAAAGCTGCATGCTGTTAATCTAGTGAGTAGAATGTTCAATGTATGAACTTTTGATATAAAGTTGTTGTGTTACACAGCTGTCTCTTACTTTGTTCCTTGTGACGTCATCTCGCCAAAGCTACCGGATCAACAATATTGAGTATACAACTCAGCCTTCATCCGCTCTGTGATCTAAAACAAACACAACGTGGGGTAGGGTGGGAATTGAAGATTAAGTAACCATCTCCAAGGCTGGCCGTAAGGGTCAACTATGGAGTTGCCTAGTGACTGAGGACGAGATTGTGACATCATAGCAAGGAGCTACCATAGTCAGGCATGAATGAAAAACAAAAGTATGGTATCTAAATCTTTGTATCACTTTTCTCATCATTTTGGGGGAGCACTTTACAAAAACAGAATGAAAACCATTTATTTGCTATAAAATATGTCCAGGATGATGACTAGTACTGCAATATTCAACTACGGTAGGCCTACTAGTATTGCTCAGAAGCTAGGGTCGTATTATACACTTGCTATATGGAAAAATCAAGTTTTTCATAAAAAATCCAGGGTTTGCGCTATACATGAAGTATGCTTATACACAAGTATTTATATGGTATGCAAACTTTTTCTTTCTAACAGTAATTTTCAATTTGTCTGCTTATTCTATATTAGTTGTACATGTGACAGATAGCCTTATACAAAAAACAATGAAGACCATTTATTTGCTATAGAATTTGTCCAGGATAATACTCAGTACTGCAATATTTGACCACGATAGGCCTACTAGTAGTGCTCAGAAGCTGGGGGTCGTATTATACATGAGCTATATGAAAAAAAATCAGGGGTTGCACTATACACGAAGTAGGCTTATACACGAGTCTATATTGTACATAAAATGTAATGTCTACCTACCATTATATATTTCGTATCTAACTAGAAATATATATGTAAAAGGACAATATGAATAAAGACAAAAATGTAAGCTTATCTCAACCGACACATTTCATCCTCTGCAAGGATTTTATTTTCAAACTGGTATCTATAAACAAAAGCAAAAATGTTAGGTAGGCCTAAATTCTCACGGTACCGTAACCATTTATTTGCCATAAAATATGTCCAGAAGATGCCCAGTATGGCAATATTTGACTACGGCAGGCCTACTCATATTGTTCAGAAACTGGGCTTACATTATACACATGCTATATAGAAAAATCAAGTTTTTCACAAAGAAATTCAGGGGTTGCACTATACATGAAGTAGGCTTAAACACAAATATTTATATGGTATATAAACTTTTTTTTCCAACATGTCTGCTTATTCTATATTTTAGGTTTTATACAGAGTTGAGTTTGAATTCCAGTCTGGTTTGTTGCATTCACTTACACGCAAATACCTTTGAAAAAGATATGAATCCATCTCTTCTCTCCCAGCTATGGAGTGAATAGCAGGACAGGCTGCATCCTATAGCCTTGGTTGGCAACCAGTTTACTGCAGAAAGAAATGACAACCTACTGTAGGAAAAACTTCTGCTAAGGCAGTCATGAATCAAAAGAAACATAATTGCCCTACCGTATATCGTGTATGGCACTTAACTGATTGACTTATTGAATTCAAATGGGAGATCAACATAGTTGTGGTGGTGGTGACAAGAGAGTCTTGGAGTGGATAGTGAAACTTGATTGAGCGGAATGCAGAATGTATCTGTTGGACTCTGCTGTAACATTAGATTGAGATCATGGTGGTGACAATGACAGGGAGCCTACTGATGTCAACAGCTGGCCTAGTATTATATCAGTCATTTATGAAAGGCTTTCTTTTAAGCAAATCTGGCTTCCAGACTCATCCGTTTTTAGGGGTGGCAACATTCATGATTGGCTATTATATTATAGATTTTTGAGGGCATTTATTTTGTGGACCGGATGTGATGCTCGAAGCCCCTACGCAGAAGACAACTTTTTTATTTTGGATTTTGCTTTCTTCGTGCAATGTGTAGAGTGAATCAGAATTTTAAACAGTGTGCATTACATCTATCAGCTTGTGCATTTGAAAAAAAAATTTAAGAAAATGTGCCCTCCACTGTGTGTATCACAGCTTAGCTATGTTCTGTTTACCATTTTAAGGGCTATAGAACTTAGCTGGGCTGGGACACTCTCTGTTGTTGAGCAGTCTAAAGCATACGGTGATCAGACGGTGGTTTCTCCTACAAAGGAGGACTTTATTAAGTTTTCTCGAGTGCACCTGCTGATAAATGCAATACACACTGTTTAAAAGAAATGGCACGTCTACTCAAAAATGGGTATCCACTAAAAATACCATTTGCAGTACTAATATACTAGCTGAATTACACATGCCTTGTTGCCTGTCACATTTTTTTTTGTAAGAAAATGATGATTGATTTTATGTGGAGAAAAATGATGCATTTCAATATTACTCAATGATCTTGCTGAAGTGGCATCAATCTTCTGACTTTCTCCTTCTTTATTTTGGATAGGAGTCATTCCCTTATTCAAATTTAAATTTAAATCAAAGGGAAAAAATTTTTCAGTGGTGGAGGTGTACAAAACAGCTTGATTTAACCCCTTTGATAAATATTTGATGCAATACTTGATTGAATGAATTGATGAGCAGATTTCAACATTGATATGACAGTTGAATTATCACAACAAATATGTATGTAAGGCACTACCCACTAATTGGGGATTTCTTGTTCAACTTGGTGTCCTATTTTGATCTTGCCAATGTGACCGCCATCTTCCAGCTTTTTCCTATATTTTGGATAGGAGTCATTCCCTTGTTTAAATTTAATTTAAATCATAGGAAAAAAATTTCCAGTGACGGGTATGTACCCCCCAGAGGCCCCCTCTGATCAAAATGAAAAATACTTATCCTAGTACCCTGGGTAATGTAGTTTCAGAATATATATGGTTATGGAAGTCTATCTCCAAAACCCTAGGATGAGTTTGATAACAAACGGCTTTTCCAAAAAATAAATTTTGGTGTTTGAACATTTGGCCAGTTTTTGAGAAATGAATCAGGTGATTGAATTGGCTTATGGCCACATCACATTGAAACACTGATTCCCATAGGATCAGCAAAGTTAAGCAACACTCAAGCCTGGTCAGTACCTAGATGGGTAACCATTTGGTATTATGAGGTGCTATAAGCTTGGGTGTGCAGCTTGTGTTATGAATAAAGACTCAGAATTGTTAATTGGAGAACTGTGTTCCAATTCAAGTTTTTTCATTATATTCACTTACACATAAATACTCTTAAAGTATGAGGCCACCTCTTCCCCCCAGCTATTGGTTAATTTGTAAAATTAAAAAGTAAATTAAACCATTATTATCTCAAAAAAAAACTCTTACAAACTAAAAAAATTTTTCTGGTTTTAAATAACCTGCAAAGGGTTAATAAGTCATAGAAAACAAATCATCAATCAACATCCAGAGGCAATAATTGCTGCTTTTCTTTTTTTCACAATTCCTTTAACATTAAATATCCCAATGGTAAAATCTTTATATACAATTGGATGCATTTACAAAGTTCTAAATAATAAGCTTTAGATAAGAATGGCAAGGCTTGGGCTGTGGCTTTAGATATCTCAAAGGTGTTTCACAGAGTTTGTCATGCTGGCCTCCAGCACAAGCTTGAAGAGCTTGGTGGCTCTAGCCAAATATGTAACTTGATCCAGTCTTTCTGAACAAATTGTATAATAAATGGTATGATTCTAGAGATGCTTTCACATTAATGCCAGGACTCTATCCTTGGCCCCATGTTGTTTTTCATCTTCGTCAACCTTTCCAATGTCATCAGTTCCCAACTTGGTGTTTATGCTGATGACACAATCTATGTCATTCAATACAACAAAATTTTACTTTAAGTAAAATGCCTGAAGTGCCGACCAGAGAGAAGATGCAAACCAAACTCATCAATGGAAGCTCTACATCTGCATCTGTGATGCTCACATAATTTGAGCTCAAGACGGATTGCGACTCCGACCCAAGTGCACTCATCATCTAGAAGGGTACTGGTAGATGAGGAGGGCACTGCGTTGAGCCAAGGTACCACTACCTGGTTGGGAAACAGATAATAGACAGTTAAGGAGGTGCTGATCCACAGAGAGCCTCAAATTAGTCAAATTGGCCTCGCATTTTATTTTATCCCAGCTTTTCTGTTTTGATGTATCTTGTGAGATAGAAAGTAATTCTTGGGCCCATATACTGCAAGCTTGTTCAAAAGAATTACCCCAAAAACATTGAGACGATCCACCGAGTATCTCATCAATTAATTCACGACCGGAAGAAAGTGAAGAAAGCTATGCTGGAAGGGCCAAGTCTGCCACTGATCGAAGGCCCAGGCCTCTGAAACTAAAAGGGAGTTTCACCTGCCTCCAGCCTGTCTTGTCGAAATTAACATTGCAAATTAACTCCGCACATCTCTTAGTTGTGATATATATGTAGATAAGAAATCCTGTCTGAGATAGCAAGGGGTACTTTGGAGAGTGTAGAGGAACCTCAGTAGAGAAAAACTGTCCTTCAGGGGAAGAGGGCTGGATGTGCATCAATTAATTGCAATTTGAGTTAATCTCAAGTCCAAGCAAAGATAAAGCAGGAATAACTCGTTGGAGATTGCCAGCTATGGCCTTGACAGGTCCTCCCAGCATTGCATCATCAAGATACCATATGTTGAAAGGAGAGGCAATGCAATGTGCTACCTCATTGACAGTCATTGCAAATAGTAGTGAACCAAGTAGATCACCTTGCTGGATTCCAGTAGCAGAAGAGATAATATTATCAGAGGTGATCAACATACTTGGATGACTATACGAAAGATGAGCCAGTTGAAATATAGAAGGAGTCCGTTGATGTCAAACTTCCAGGGTATGATCTCTTCTGATGCTATTGAAAGCGTTTTTCATATTCAGTTTTATAAGATATGTGGGGAAACAGGTGATGTATTTTTGAAAAATGATCTTGGCATGAATCGTACCTTCATATCTGCCCTGTATGTCTACCCCAAGTTGAACAGGTCACAATTCATGTCCTATCTCCTCCACAACAACTCTAACTGTGATTTTTGCAAAAAAAAATGTTACCAACAGTAACAGGGCGAATACCGCCGTCTTTTTTTTTTAAACCTTTAATTTACATTATTTGGACTATTGTCCCTCTGAAAGTTCTCCAGGACACATGGCACAGTGGATAAAGGCATTAGTTAGATCCAGTGACAGGACCCAAAGAGTGTGAGTTCAATACCTGGCTAAGGCAGTGGAGAACTTTCAGAGGGAAATTAACAGGAGATAACTCCATTAACATCCATTAACATGGCACGTTACAATCATGTTAGGGTATCTCAGCTCAAAGAAGGATATTAATAAGAGCTGTTATGGATCTTTTCAAATGTTCACCAGCTTCGACAGTGTGCGCAGAAATTAAGTCCATGATGTGACCAGGTTGTAGGCTATCCACACTGCCACTGCTGCTTCCTGAGAAAGACTTCAGAGTGGCAACCATCGCTTCCTTGAAGATTACAATATTGGAATCATTGTTTTCCATCTGAAGACCATAACAACAATTTCATGACCAAACCAACATACAAATTACTAAGTCCCACAAAAAGCAACATTGGGAAAATAAGTAAACTTATATTAGAAAAAACATGCTCAAATCTAAGGAACATATTAAACATAAACCAATGGAAAAACACAAATGGATCAATTAATTGGTTTAATAATATTAACAGCAAAGTAAACTTCTTTTCATACAATTTGTATAAAAGACTTTTACCCATCTATGAAAGAGAGCATATTAAATAATGCACTAAACTTAGGCAAACAATATATGACTATCCACAATTATGATATAGATATAATAAAATACTATAGAAAATATATACTACATTATAACAAAAAAATATGAACGAAAAAGGGCCAAAATGACAACTTTGATGTAACAATGGGTAGCTATAATGTGAGCTTGTAAGTATATATATAATCAACAAATTAGTAACTGTAATTAACAAAAAAGCTATAGGTTTATACAGAGACAATGGACTATTAATACTAAGAAATTGTAATGGCAGAACAACTGACATAATCAGAGTGCCACTTCAGATTATTGCACAAAATTTCATAACTGAATCAATTAAGCTGTCAGATCCTCATATGTTGAAACCGATGGGAGTGTGTAGAATTTGCCATATTGCTTAAAAATAAAGTCCTAATGATAAATGAACTTTTACTTATTGTTGAAAAGCTCCATCGAGTTTTTTAACAATGTAAATTAAAAGTTTATGCAAATTATTAACATTGTTCCTTAACTTTTGTCCAGTAGCTTATTTCCTTTGTTCCATTTAATCTTTATTTTAAAAAAAACTATTATGTAAATTTTTGTAACTTTGTATAATATTTATGCATTACACCCTAATCTTTATTAGGTAAAAATTTCAAGTTTGTGTATGTATATAAGTGTGTGTATATATATATATATATATATATATATATATATATATATATATATATATATATATATATAGTGTGTGTGTGCGTGTATAATAATGAACTCTCCCATCGGTTTCAACGTATGAGGATCTGACAGCTTAATTGATTCAGTTATGAAATTTTGTGCAATAATCTGAAGTGGCACTTAAGACCCGCTAGTGATTTTGATTCAACCACCAGAAAAGCCACACAAGTGATTTGATTAAAGTGGTGAAGGCTTGTGCAGAACCATCCACACTTTTCGGAACTACTGATACACTTAGTCAGTGCAAATAAATGCCACAGACGAAGCAGACAATAGACCTTATATATATATATATATATATATATATATATGTATATGTATGTATGTATGCATATTCAGTGTATTGGGGCAGCAGATCTTTATTTAAACATATATTGTTAAATATAACAGACAATGAATGTCAATTATGCCTGATCAAGAGCCATTCTAAAGTTTGTATGTTTGCTTTAATTTTGGTTGAATAAAGAGAAAAATTGTCGAACATTTGGATATTTTTTATTAAGTTGGTCCTTGATCTAAGCTTTCGGCTCGCATGAGACATCTTCAGAGTGGTTATACGGACATTTTAACAAAGATATTCCCCATTGAAGATGATATTTTGTTATGTTGACATAGAAGATTGCTATGTGATGATAACAGTCATGAAATAGCAGACACAGGTTGAAAGTTCAAGATGCAGTTCTATGACGTCATACCACGTGAGAAGCCAAAATATTAACAACAGAATCATATGTCTAGATGCAATGTAATGTGTTGTGACTAGTTTGAAATGTAATTTTGTTGAATATGGATTATTTGATTTATATCTGAAGGTTCTTTTTACTGTGTGTATGTGTGAGTATTATTGTGTTATTAACTAATATCTGTCTAATATTATGTACATGGCTATGTTTGTTAAATGTTGTTTAATAGAACTAAAATCAGAAAGGTGACATGTAAGTCTACAGGAGAGTGTGGTTGTAATAAAACCAATATATGTAGTGGGTTTATTATTAGTATCAGAGATACAATCTCTGAATGGGCATATAAATTGATACACTACAATGTTTTTTTGTAGAGGATTTAGTTGTGTGGTTGTAGGGTTGTTAGAGACTATGAGGTCAATTGTTTTGACCTTTTTATAATATATGATGAGCTTAACTTGTTTATTATTATTAATGGGTTTACCATTTCTACCTATCATGTTTTTGAGTGTTGTTTCATCATGTTTGTAATTATTATGCATTTGGTTCAATAGTATAAGTTAATAGTGTTATGTTTATTTTGATATACACTATTATTATTAATATTATCAATTTTGTTTGAGGTATTATTAAGTTTATTGAGATACATTTTAATTTGTAGATCAATAACGGAATTAGGAAATCCATTATAACAAGTGTTTGTTTGATGTTATGTAATTCTTTATAGAATATGGTTTGGGAAGAAGATATCATTTGCGTGCGTTGGATTCAGTTTTTTATAACGGCTATCTTATATTGTTGGGGACATTCACTGTTATAATTAAGAAGACACGAGTTAATGCTAGTGGGTTTCCTATATAGAAAAGTAGTAAATTTATGTATGCTGGAATCAATAAATACACCAATGAATGGAATTTTATTATTAATATTAAGTTCTAATGTAAATTTGAGGACGGACTGACTTTCAAATTTATTTTTAAGTTGTGTAATTTGAGCAATATTTTTAGCTAAAACAAAAATGTCATCTATGTATCTTACATATATAGGTGGTTTATTATTATCATTAATCATTTTATTTTCTAAATGTGCCATATAATAATTTGAAAAAAGGGCCTAAAGGAGATCCCATCACAATACCATCTATTTGAGTATAAATATTATATAGGGAGTCATGAAAAGGTACTTGAGTAGTACATGCTAATAATAATTTTTTTTAAATTAGTGTATTGATGAGTGGGAGAGAAGTGTGATTGTACACATCATGGATAATGATGTCAATCGTTTCATGGATGGGGACATTAGTAAATAAATTTTGTACATCCAAAGAACAATAAATAAAGTTATAAACCTAACATCCCATAATTATCACTCTAATAAGATAACACCAAGCCAGATCAAAACAAACTATTAACTACTAAATAAGAAAAACAAAATATTGGTCAAGTGAAGACATATAAATAAATATTTCCTTCGCCATTTAAGCATTAAATAAAAAAAAATTATTTATTCAAACAAGAAATAAATTAAAAAATTAATTATTTAAACAAGAAATAAATCTAAAAAAATAATTTAAACAAGAAATAAATAAAAATAGGAAAACACCTATATTTTCCAAAACTTTAGAAAACCCCAAAATATTCTTGAAAATTAGCCGAAATATAAGTTGTCTCTGGCAGTATAACCCATCTTTGACTGGGTCTTTCATTACTGTGAATTTTTGCTGTTCAATTAGAGCAGTTTAAGTTTAAAGTCAGCCCACCCAAAAATAAATATTAGTAACAACATTTGAGTGCAACTGAGGCACATCCCCAAATGGGAGGTTAGCATTTTGAATGGGGGGGTCACCCTGAAAAGGGAACTGTATAATAATAAATAATATTGTTGTAATAATTTAAACTATTTATTTTTATTAAAGTTTTTATGAAAGATATATATCCAAGAACAGATAGTCAATAGTAAATTGTTGCTGAGATTTATAATGAACAGAAAGTAGTGGAGAGCCATTGTCGCCAACAATTTGAACTCAAAACTGGCATTGAAGAATTATCTATCAAACAAAAAAAATTTAATCGAAATCAGATGAAACCTGTGGAAATGCATAAACAACATCCAATCACACACACACACACACACATACATACACTTACACATTTGGAGAATTATAGATATAAATTAATTAGAAAATCTTTGAAGGATGTCTCATTGACCAACTGCAAGTTTTTGTGTAACAAGGCTTATCTATTGAATTATTACCAGATATTCATACTCCAGAAAACAAGCACTGTTTATAGCCATCAAACTTGAAATTTGAACTGCTCAGTGCATTAGCACCCATTAAGAACATGTAATTATTTGATGATGATACAGCCTAATTCTTGACCACTTCTTCGCCAATTATTGTGGTAAAAATTTTTCATTTCCAGAAAAATTCTTTTATTTGTTTGGGAAGACTAAGAAACTGAGGCACCTTGAAGTACCTGAGCGGTGACTAAGACCTCTACCAGACGTACGAGTTGACAATTGGCCTCATTTCAAGCTCAGAAGGGCATAAAAAGAATCAAGACCGACATATAAACACATCTGTAGCTAGTTTTTGAACATTATGTTTGGAATGTGTTTATTTATCCATGTCTGAAAAAGACACTAGGTAAAAACGTATATACACGTCTATGCCTGGTAAGGGTTAAAACCCACTAATTTTCTTTTCATAGACACATGCCCTGATGATAACATGTGAGTCAATACCTTGTGACAAAGCAACATGAATTTGGGCCATTTTTTCCATACACACCAACCACAGGATATTCATACATTAGAAAAAAATGATCATTAAATATAATAGGCACAAAATGTTTATTGTTTTTAATATGTACACACACACACACACACACACACACACGTCTATGAATATAAACTCCAAAGAAGAATTTACTATGTTCTCAGTCTTAACCTGGCATCTTGACTTCAGTAACTTTCCTAACACCATAATAGAGTTTGTGAATCTGTTTATAAATAAAAGGAAATAAATTATTTCGAACTGTCAACACGCTGGCAAATTCCTTTTAAAAACATGAAGAGAAGAGATGTCAAGAACTCCTATTAAAAAAAACAAACATCCATTTTGGAAAAATTGCTGAGTGTGAAACAGAACTGTAAATGGGTCAAAAACAAAAATATTATTTTTTATATGTATTTAAAAATATATTTTTTAAAGAGTTTAAAACAGGGAACTCTTACATATGCAAGAAAATGAATATTCAATAAATCAATAAAATTTAAATGACCGACTTCAGGACCAGATGCCCATTAAATCTAATGAAATGATTATCAGGTTTCATGAATATATCCATCAGACAAATGCTAATTAGAAATTTAAAATGTGTACTTTCTACCACTTTAGAGTTTCATTTAAATTGTTACAATATTTAAAAGGTTAAAATAAAATAAATAAATGAATAAACGACCAGTACATTTTTTATTTTTGACTATTGTCCTCATATTTGTCATTGCTATCACAGTGTTTCGGCAATTTTGCCCTCCAACCTTCCTCATGTGTATATCGATCTGGGTAATCTACAGGAAATTCTAAACTGAATCCTTTATTTAATATACGGGGGTAGACTGTTCTTGTTCCACTCTTCATGTCTAGATATATCATCCAATTCTTATTTTATATAGCACTGTTCAGTTATTGCCCACCTGTTTCCATTGAATAAGTCAACCTTAACAAGACAAAACCTCAACTTCAGTTTCCATACAGTGTGAAGAAAAAGGATTGTTCAATGCCTACAACACCTGGAAAATCATAAGTGGTAATCAAGACACATTCCAACAAGAAATGATCAGCATCAAACATACCTTTCAGAGTAACAACTACCCAGCAAACATCATATCAGCATCTAGAGGTGGGATCAGAGAGGACAAGGAAGATGACCAGAAAATTGCCAGGGTCTGTCGATCTTATGGCAAGGGCTTATCAAAAAAGATTCAGAAGATCTGGGTCCATACAACATCAGGACAATATTCAGAAGCAGTTCCACTCTACTGAGAAATCTCTGCCGAGTAAAGCCTAACATGAGGGAGAATATGATCAAGAATTGCATGTACTTAATCCATTGCAGTTGTGGCAGAGAAAATGAAGACGAATCCATCCAGCCCTAAAAGTAAGGCTGGAAGAACATCAAAAAGCCATAGTGAGAGGTAAGACAATGAAATTGGGCATTGCCGATCATGTATGGAGGAAAGGGGTAATTATCAGCCTCTGTGGAATGGAG
This sequence comes from Acanthosepion esculentum, assembly GCA_964036315.1. NCBI lineage: Eukaryota > Metazoa > Mollusca > Cephalopoda > Sepiida > Sepiidae > Acanthosepion > Acanthosepion esculentum. Next base: position 87,378,492 of record OZ038501.1, read on the forward strand.
TGAAAATACTGGACAAGGAAGAACACTGGAGAGTTAGATGTCAGAAAGAAGCAGTGCATATGGAGGTTATAAAAGCTCCTTAGTAGGCCTATCATATAAATAATTACAATATGAGAGCTTCTAATAAACAAAGAAAGACAAATGATAGCAAGTCTTCAACCAAAGACATCAAAAAACATGGACAGCCAGCTAGGTTAAGTTTAAGGCTCTAAGTTTACTACAGTAAATGGTCTAGTGGATAAAAGCATTGGTTTGTGAGTTTTTTTTTTTTTTTAAGCTTATCACACCAAGCAAGGCTGGAAGCCACTAGCATGCAAGGGGTTACAGAAGGTTTGGAGGAAGAGCAGATAGGTGTGGTAAAGGAGAGGATGTGGAGAAAGATAGTGGATTGATCAAGGCAAGGGGGTTACAGAAGATTTGGAGTGAGAGCAGATAGGAATGAAAGGTGAAAGGATGTGGAGAAGGGAAGTGGATAGATCAAGGTAACTGGAGATGTCGATTGACGTTACACTTAAATAGTTGGAGATTGTAATTGTTAGGGAAACAGGAATCAGGAAGGGAGTTCCACAGGCGAGATGTGCGAGACATAGTGTTTGTGAGTTCAATCCCTGGCTGGGCAGTGTGTACTTGCACTCAATGAAAACGGGTGGGCAATAACTGAATAATACTAAATAAAAGAACTAGATGATGGAACAAGAACGTAGATTACATAAAGGGTTCGGTTCAGAATTCCCTGTCGGTTATCCATATGGATATACACCTGAAGAAGCCAGAGGGCACAACAAAGATGAGGGCAATAATTTGGATATAAATAGCATAAATAATGATAATTCCTCAACCTAGAAATTCAGACAGTACATTTATATTACAATAAATATTTGTTGATAATATTTATCGAGTTTATCTTAATATGCATTAAATAAATACAGTCATAATTTAATCTAAAAATGTTTTGTATTTGTTGAAAGTCAATAATAAACAATAATTGAATAAAATACATTTGATGTGTAATTAATTTAAAATAATCAAATTAATAATTGATAAGTTTGCATATTACGAATCATGATTGTTGGGACAATTACAAAAATGATGAAATTATAAAGAAAGACACACAGACACACAAATATATATATATATATATATATATATATATATATATATATATATATATATACATACACATAAATATGTGTATAGTGATAAAAATAAAAAAAAGTAATAAAATAAAAAATAATAAAAAAGTACATTTTAACTGGTTCTATATTTAAATATTGTTAATTATTTTACAAGATCTGATAATAATAATAATTTCAATAGATTTACCGAACATCTGTCCCTGTTGAGCATTTTAAAGTGAAACTCTGGAGTCAGTTAATAAAGTCAGGCCATTATTTACATTATTCGGACTATTGTCCTCATCTTTGTTGCCATATTTATTACAACGTTTCAGCCATTGTACGCTCCGGCCTTCTTCAGGTGGTTGGAATGTCGAACTGAACCCTTTATTTCTCTCACTGGGGTAGACTGTTCTAGTTCCACGTGCCATGTCAAGGTCACATGGCACAGTGGATAAAGGCATTAATTAGATCCAGTGACAGGATCCAAAGAGTGTGAGTTCAATATCCGGTTAAGGCAGTGGAAAACTTTCAGAGGGAAATTAACAGGAGATAACTGATATCCATTAAACATGGCATGTGGAACTACAACAGTCTACCCCAGTGAGCGAAATAAAGGGTTCAGTTTGGCATTCCAACCACCTGAAGAAAGCCGGAGCATACAAAGGCCGAAACGTTGTAATAAATATGGTGACAAAGATGAGGACAATAGTCCGAATAATGTAAATAATGTACATAATACCTCATCTCAGAAATATAGACAGATAAGTCAAGCCAATTTATTTTTTTTTACATATTAGTTACATATTGGGCATTTATTGGCAAAAGCTCCGCTGGCCTAAAAAGATGTTAAATTCTCATAATTTCACTTATTTTTAAGTTGTATTATTATTATTAGTAGTAGTAGTAGTGTTATTATTATTATTAAGTAAAGGATGTATAATAATTTTACATGCACTCATGCATGTGTTAAGAAGTAATGTTGAAAATACATGGCTTATACACAAGTACTATATGGCAGGCAAGTACAGCCTGATTCGAAAGTGCATAATGAATGAAATCCAAATTCCTTTTAAGTTTTAAATGAATCCTGGATTAATGGTGTTAGAAGCAGTGATTGAGTAGTGACTTCAAGAAGGAGGAGACCAAGTCTGTCTATTGACAGTAGTTTTTTTTCCACTACATTTTAATTTAATGATAAGAGAGAAGATCAATTTCTTTTTGTGGGTGATTTTCTAATTAAGTTAGTTAAGTTATTGTAAAAGAATTTTTTGTGAGGCTGTAATGGCAGTGACTGGAAAAAAATTATGATATACCTTTTTAGAAAAGAAATCATAGAGAAAATAATATTTTCATTTAAAAAATATAATATCTTTAATAAAACAAGTAATATGTTTATTTAATATCTTGTAATTAAATAAGTGTAGCAATGAAAGTCACTTGTCTTGTCAAACATGTTGTGTGCATTCTCCGCTGAAAGTAAATATAAGTAATAAAGAAATTGGCAGGGTCTGCAAATTATTTATCTGACCAATGATGGGTGTCTCAGGTACTGAAACTTTAGCTACTCCAAAGGTTCATGTGTTGGTGACCCTTGGTGTGTTGGTAACCATTATTGTTTCCAGCTGTTAGTGTGTTTGCAGCTATTGGTGTGTTTGCAACTGTTGGTGTGTTGGTGACTATTGGTTTTGATCTTCAGTGAGCCTGCACAAATTTAATACACTTGCAATAAGTCATATTTAGCTTATCATAATTAAAGTAATATTTTAATAAACTAAACATTGATTTAATACTAATAGCAGTCTTATTTAATAATAAAATTTTATTTAATATGTATATTTTATACTATATTTATATGTATATTTTTAAAGTATAGGTATATATTTCATATATAAAGTCATATTTGAGAGTAAGCTACTGTATATTTCCACATATAAGGTGGCCTTTAGATAAGACGAGGTAAAAAAAGTATAGCAAATTTTTATGAATTTATCCTATACCTGTAATATAAGACGACTGCTTATTGATTATATAAAGATGATGTTGTTGGAAATGTTGTTACTTACTGTGTTCTTAGAAATTCAAAATAACAAAACTGATTCTATATCATATTTTGCTTACACATGTCACCTAAAAGGGAAAGCATTGTTTTGTTTCTTTCATCATGTGATCTCTTGCAAATACTACTACTACTACTACTACTACTACTACTAATAATAATAATGATGATGATGATGATGATTCTTCTTCTAAACAGTTACAGCCTGGTGTACTAATGGCCATTTACTTATACTTTATTGACAATCACAAAATAGTGCTAATAACAGTACAACAATGTACAATAATAGTATATTGTAACTCGATGTTTACATTTTCTCAGCTGAGCTTGCATGGAAACAAGTTGATTTCATTGATATGGAATTATTCTTCAAATTGGCAATTTATTATGAAGTTATGCCACTAATATATGAGGTAGAAATGGTTTTATTACTTTTATTATCAGTCTATTTGATAATGGGAATCTTTTCATGTACGTTATTGGTTATTGCACTGAGGCTGAAGTTAACCTACCAACAAGCAAACATCATTCAGAATTTAAGGTTTCTTTTTTAGAATTGTTGTATAAGACAACCCCCAATTTTTAAGGGTGATTTTTGAGATTTAAATGTTATCTTATATATGGAAATATGAAGTAGTTATTTCTAAGAAAAAAAATGAATTTAAATTAAAATATTGAATTCTTTTATACTTTCCCTATCCAAAGGTATTTATATTTTTTCCTTTAACAAAGTGGAAAAAATTAAGTATTTCTTCATCTACAATTTACAAGGTTTCTTTTTCAGAATTGTAGTGTAAGACAATCCCCAATTTTTAAGGGTGATTTTTGAGATTTAAAGGTCATCTTATATATGGAAATATGAAGTCGCTATTTCTAAAAAAAAAAAATTAATCTAAATTAAAAGTCTTTTATACTTTCCCTATCCAAAGGTATTTGTATTTTTCTATAACAAAGTGAAAAAAAAAATTAAATATTTCTTCATCTACAATTTGCCAGTTGCTATCCATTGCATTTTCAATTTTAAACAAAAGATCATGAAAACAAAAATTTGTTGATTTTACTTTTGTTCAATCATCAGCTTCTGTTTCTTTGATTCCCATAATTCTTATTGTCTTTTCTTCTCAGTAACGTTTTCTCACTTTCCTTCACACTCATTACCCCATTGTGTCTTAGTGGCTTTTTCACCTTGCTTGGGGTAAAATGATTAAAAGAAAAATCTTATTATACATAGATATTATTCAGTTGGATGTTTATTCATTTCCACTTTTCTATTGAAAATGGAATTTAAATAAATTTTGCAACTTAACCTATTTTATTAAATTATGATGTTAGTAAATTACATTTTGTTTTAATTATATTTACAGAATTTTTCACTGAGTAGTTCCTCTGGTTCTCGATGATTGCAGAGAAACTCTTAAAAGAGCTGAGCCTAATTCCTGGGAACTTATTTTTCTAAGCAGCACCCAGGGTAGGGTTGGTTATCACCTGATGCTTGAGGCAAAAGATGGTTGCCAATAGAGTTGTTTTATTTTGCCATTACCAGAGTGTTTCAAGCACAGCACCACAAAATAAAGGGAGAAGCTCATTAATATTTTTTAAGTTTCATATCGTAATTTTTTTATCTATTATGCTATAGTAAACATTATTTTTCTTTAAAATAAATACATAATTTAATTGTTTTTTCATTTTTTGGAATGACATCTACAGATTCTTTCCATACTCAAACTTAGCTTCTAAAATTTTCATGTTTTAGAAACTAATGTTTCAAAAGAAACAATATGACCACCCCCCCACCCCCCAAAAAAGGGAAAATAAAGTTTTGTGATTTATTTAGAAAATCAACAACAGTAAATGGTTTTACAGCTTACAGTGTTTTCCAATGTGGGTGCTAGCACCTCTTTGTGGGCCCTATTATGTTGAAATATTATGTTGGGAGTTTTTATTTCATTTGCAGGTGGTGAACATACTCAATGGGGTGGTAGGCATTTATCAATTTCTTTTTTCAAATATTCAAAAATTATTCAATATTGGTTACAAGAAGGAAATTTCTGAAAGGTATCTAAAGCTGTGGGAAGCTATCAAACTTTTCTTCATTGATTTTCCAATTTCCTATATGGCTGAATGTGGATTCAATGCAGTTACCCTTCTTACTAAACAAAGGAACCACCTGCAAATTACAAAATGAGGAGATCTACAATTACTTCTAAACAGCATGAAACCTAGAGTAAGAGCCTTAGCCGGTAAGCACCAAAGTTAACCATCGCATTGAAACATTGAGATTAGCTATGAAATAAAAGTTTTCTTTTAAACTTCTTATTGGCATTTATAATAGAAATGCAAACAATATTAAAATTATTTTTGCCCTATACCTAAGTGTTATCTTGCTATGAAAGATGAATTCAGTATAATATTTGAAATTTAATTTGACAGGAGGGCGTTGACAATAAAGTTAGTGCCCAAAGTGGGCGCTGGTTGAAATCCATGAGAATAATGCCAGCTTGATAACATTGTCATAGAAGTCATACAAATTTAGTCTTCTGTTTCAGTTCTCAGTCACAAGTTGATGTAGATAAGCAAATCTGTTTCTCAGCTCATTGACATTACTAGTGAATTCAATTTTTACTGGATGCACCATATTTAATTTGTGGCTAAAAATAAGCTAAAAAGGAATAGTATTGTATGTAAATATTACTTTTTTTTTTTTTTTAACTTAACTACTATTTACAGTACACTGATTCCACAAATAAAGAACGAAATTTTTTGGATATTTTTGGCTTGAAAAATAAAGAAATTTTTGGACTAAAATTTGATTACCATGAAATTATATAGTAATATTAAATAAAATTCATTCATTCATTTAAAAGGAAAAAAAAAAGAGATCGAGGTTCGGTTGTATTGAACGGGCTGCGGCACGTGCACTATTCACAGGCGCGATCCCACTACTGCCAGACACGGGGACTTTTGTCTGCTGCGTTTCCGCCCTGGACCGGGTCGGCCCTCCTTAGTCAACCTGGTCAACTGAAGTTCACTCCAGTCAACCATATTGATGCCAGGCTTAGTGCGGACGCCCGATCGCCATAATGCAACGCACAACAGAACCCCCGCACTCAAACTGGCCACTCGACCATGCCTCCAAGTAGCTGGATTACAGGAGCACGCCAGCGCTCCCAGCAACGATGTAGCGACATTTTTGGAGCCATAAACCTATGATCAACATTTTTTAGATCTTCATTTTTTGTGTTCTGTCTAAATCGATGTAATGAATATTCTTTAAAAGCAAGATTTAAATGTTTAAATAACGTTTTTTTGCAGATTTTTAAATTAAATTAGAAATCACATTCTCATCTCGTTCTCGTGATATCATTTCGAAGGGAGATAACTCTCATTGTTTAACGTTTTTTATTTTTCTGTTTACATGTCTGGTAAAAATTCTGTAATCATACTCAAACCCAATCTCCACTTATTAATTTTTTCAAAAATGTCAATCCCCACCGCTTATTTCGTGGAAAGCGCTTTAAAAAAATTATCATTTAGAATTGTGAAATTCCTTTCATACAGATTCTAAAACTTCATACAAGTGAATTTAAAAATCATAATTCAAAGTCGTGTACTAAAGTAAACACATTTCATTTCTTCGTTATTTTTTTTTTTTAAATAATTTAAAATTTAGATTATTTTTAAAATAGATTCTAAAAATGGTTGTGAAAAGAAAAGTGGAAGGTTGTTCTTAATTGGAGAAAAAAAAACAAGTCTTTGCAACTGTTGTGCAGAAATGTAGAGAATTGATTTGAATGAACTGAACAGGAATGAAAAAAAAGGTAAAAAAGAAAAAAAACACATTGCGATACGAAGCGAAAAAGACATGTTTTTGAAGATCAAAACAAGGATGTCTTGCCAAACCAAAATGTATGCTTTTTTTACTCCAACTTGAGTACAACAGCAAAAAAAAAAGATATGATCAATGGAGAAAAGTTAAAAAAAGGAAGCCATCAAAAACATGCTTTGTAAAATAAAGTTTATATTTATTTTCGGTAGAATTTTGTTTTGATTGTTTCAATTCTCATTGACATTTTTTTTTGGTATATATTGGGTTGGAAACAAATTTCCTGCGAGAACTTTGTTTCGAATAAAGGAGGAAAAGTATGTAAAAATGTTGGGTTGGAAACAAAATCCCCGCATAAGTTTTTACTTTTTTGTAACATTATTAATTAAAGTTGTGCAGGAACTTTATTTCCAACCCTTAGCAAAAAAAAAAATCATAAATAGAAAATTCAAGGAACTTTTCTATTTAAAATTTTAATGTCAAACAGACTTTTTTCGGATTTGTTTACGTTTTGGCGCAAACTTTAAAAAAACACCAAGCAGATATTTCTGTCTGTTCTATTTTCTAGTTTTTTTGTTTTTCATCAGTTTTTTTTAACCTCATTTACTTTATTTTGTGTCCTTTGTGTGTTTTTATTTGAAAATGGAAACACATTACAGACAGGTTGAAAAATGAATGTCAAAAGTCAAACAAAACTACTATTTTAGACGGCACATTTATTTGATACAGTCATACAGATACTTCTCTTTTTTCTTTCTCTTATTTTCTCACGCTTTTGTCATCAATTTTTTAATTTAAATATGGATACTCATTTACATTACTAATATTTGTTTTCCTTTATATGTGTTCATTTGAAAATAGAAACACATTATGTTGAAAAAAAAATGAATGTCGCAGCTTCTATTTTAGACGGTACTTTTCTTACAATCATACAAATTCTCTTTTCTCTTATTTTCTCTTGTTTTTTCATCAATTTTCTTATTTAAATATAGACATCTCATTTATTTGTGGCCCTTTATGTGTTCATTTGAAAATGGAGATACATGAGATGAAAATAAATATGAATGTCGCAGCTAGTATTTCAGACGGTACTTTTTTTATTTGATACAATCATGCATTTCCTTCTTTTCCATTTTTCTTATTTTCTCACGCCTTTTTTCATCAATTTTTAAATTTATTTATAGCCACCTCATTGACTTTATTTGTGCCCCATTATGTGTTTATTTGAAATTAGAAACACATTATAAAGATTGAAAAATGGATGTTTTATCTACTATTTCAGACGGCACTTTTATTTAATACAATCATGCAGATCCTTTCTTTCTCTTTTTTTCTTATTCTTTTTTCTTCAGTATTTATTTTTAATGTACATATAGCCGCATGATTTACTTTCAGGTCTTTTATATGTGTTTATTAAAAAGTGGTAACAGCTTACAATTTGAATAATGAATGTTGCAACTACTACTTCAGACGGCACTTTTATTTGATACAACCACGTAGAACATTCTCCTTTCCCTTTTTAAAAAATTTCTCAGGATATTTTCTTCAATTTTTTAATTTAAATATAGCCACCACATATACTATATTTTTGTACTTTATATGTGTTTACTTGAAAATGGAAACACATTTACTGGTTGAAAAATGTCGCATGGCTATTTTAGACAGCACTTTTATTGAATATAATCATGCAGATCATTCTCTTCTTTTCCCTTACTGTTATTTTCTCATACTTTTTTCATCAGTTTTTAATTTAAATATAGCCACTTCTTTTACTTTATTTGTTGTACTTTTCATGTGTTTATTTGAAAATGTAAACACCTTATAGACAAAAAAAATTAATGTCTGGATATTTCAGTTGGCAAACATTGACTGCAAATAAAGTTAATGAGGGGTAGTTATATTTAATATAAGATTGATGAAAAAAGCCTGAAAAAATTTGAGAAAGTGAAAAGAGATATTTCTGCATGATTATATCAAATAAAAGAACCGTATGAAATTTTGTTTTTCTTACATCAACAGGTGACTTTAACATGCGAAATTTGAGCGTTTTTGTGGTAAAAAACATTGATTTGGAAATTCTTGTAAAAATTAGATAATTGTCGGATTGTAATGAAACTTTCATGACTTATTCACAAATGAATTAAATTATTTTAGAAACTTTTTTTTTAGAAATTATATATATATTTCTAAAAAGTTTCTAAAGTAATATATAATAATTATAATATAATATATATATAATATATTATATATAATAATTATAATATAATATATATATAATATATTATATATAATAATTATTATAATATATATATAATATATTATATATAATAATTATAATATAATATATATATAATATATTATATATAATATATTATATATATATATATAGTATAAGATACATAATAATATATATATATTTCTAAAATTATATATGTTACATTCACTTATTTAATTTTATGAAATTTAGAGAAATTCATTTTTGTAAAGCTTATTGTTTGTATTAGTTATAAGGACAAGTCCATGAAGAATTTAAATCATTTTTTTGTCAAACATGACCCCAGTTCCAGAAAATCTGCTCTGTATTGTAAAATAAAAAATGTAATAAAACTAAGATATTATTTAATTAGAAAAGTTTTTATCTGCTTTTATAAATATATGAACACTACTGTCTTAAAAATAATTTGATGAGTAATAAATGTTTACAAGAATTGTTTTCATTTTTTAAAATATTAATTAAAATAATTTATAAAGTTTTAAATCTTTAAAAATTCTGTATTTGTTAGGTGATAATGTTATTAAGTAAAAATTATATTTACTCATGAAAAATGGAAAAGTATACTTATATTCAGCGACCCACAGTATTTTAAAAAGAATTAAACATTTTTTTGTGTTTGTGACAATTTTTGTAAATACGGACATCCATAAATGACATTATCATGAAATAAGTTTAATAACTATAGTAAATTTAAAAATAAAATGTATTCATAATTTTATAACATTATCTCAACAAACGTCTTCATAAGACTATAAAAAGCCAAGGTACCAAAAGTCAATAAAAATATTAAAATTAGCTTACTTTGAATATTTTCATAAATTTTAAAGATTATTGGATAGTTAAAAAAATTATATAAAAAAAGCGTTCACGTATTTGTCGAGTAATGGTTTGTGCTTTTTAAAAATGAAAAACTTTAAATCTGTCAAGACCTCATAAAAACACCAATGTCTGTGTTAAAAATACTTTTCTGTAAAGGTTTTTAAGCTAAAAGTAGTTAATATTTGTTATAATTCAGATTAATTAAACTTTAAATCAGTTAATCTTCCTCAAATAAAGTTTCAGAAAAGTATATTTTATTTTTGAATGATTTTTAATAAAGAGAATTATGTTGCGTTGACGGCTTGTCAATATGGCCGATTTTAGCGATTTCTAAAAATATTTCATTCAATTTAAATTCGGTTTGAAATACAGCAAAGTGTTTTGCTTATTGGAAATACTTCTATTATAATTCTACTTGTCCCTTTTTTCTTTAGTTAGTTCCTTAGTTCGACCGTTACGCCCTGATAAAACCTCAAATAATAAATAGACTATCTATTCCGTTTTTACGGCGTGAAAACACTGAACTGGCGCTACTTGATTTCTGTGAGAAAATGAAAGAAAGAAGTGAAGATTTCTAAAAAGTGTTTAACGTCTGTTTCAATGAAATGGAAAACGTCAATTTCAATTTTTTTCATTTTTACAGCCTTGCTTATAAATAAAAAATTATTAATAAAAATGTTTGCAAGACAGGTTTTCAGCTTGTTAGCTTGCAATTAAAATAAAAGCTTCAAGGAAGATTTTTCATTTTTAAAATGCATGTTAGGTATCTTTTTTTTATATAGAGGTACCTAAAATTAAATCAAGTATTCTTGCTTTTCCTGGCTTGTGGAAACTTTCTAAGGTAAAAAAGCAAAAATAAATAAGTTAAAATGGCGTGTGAATGATCATGACATAAACTCATTATTATTTTATGGTTCAACTTTGAAAAATTGATGCATTTGAAATTTGAATTAAATCCAACTCATAAAGAAAATAATATTTTCTAATGGAATAATTTATTTAATAAATAAGTCATATTTAATTTATAATAAAATAAATAATATTTTAATAAAGTAAATGTTGATAAGTTTTTAACTGGATAAAAAAATAATTTTAATAAATTATTTTATTTAAATGATTTTTATTTTCATGATTTTTAAACAAAGTAAACTTTATGACTTTTCTTCCAATACCTTATTTCTACAAAAAAAAGAAAAAAAACTTTTAAAACTATATACAAAATAGTTTCCTTTTTTTTAGTTTTGTATTTCTAAATTTAGAAGCCATTCTTTGTTATTTTTTACTTCAGAAAATTTAACTGTAGTGTAGTCCATATTTCAAAACAAAAATATATCTTAAGTTAAAATAAAAAATGTTCAAGTCTGCTTTTTACATTTCATTGAACAATAAGAGAAAATAATTTTTGTATTCAGTGACAAATTAATTGAGCCTCAAAATTATCGACTCGTTTGACATTGACTTCATTTAAACGAATTTTTCGGAATTTTCGTTAAAAATCTATTCCTTTTTTTTTCGTCAGCAGTAGGCGTAAGAATTACGATTAGTGTTTTTGCGCTTTTTTTTCCCGGTGGAAAACACATTGATTTGGAAATTCTTGCAAAAATCAAATAATTGTTAGATTTTAATGAAACTTTCAGAACTTATTCACAAATGAATGAAATTATTTTTGTTTTTTTTTTGTTTTAGAAAATCTTGGTAAAAATATTTTTGTTTTTACGTAACCCCACTTAATTTCATGAAATTTTGAGAAATTTTCTTTATTAGATAAAAGCAGGGCTCCTTAGTGAATGTAAAGCATAATTTTTTTTTCAAACTACTACTCATTTCCCGAAAATCTGCTCCGAATCGTAAAATAAAAAAAAAAATGCAATAACATTATTTAATAGAAAAGCTTTTAATTTTTTTGCAAATAAGATTTATCAAGGACACTAAGAAAAACCTTTTTTCGATGAATAATAAATTTTTACAAGAATTGTTTCATTCTTTTTAATTTTAATTATAATAATTTATAATGTATAATTTTTTTAAAATTCTGCATTACTTTCATCCGGTTAGGTGATATTGTTATTAAGTGAAAAGTAAAACTATATTTAAAAAATTGAAAAGCTTAATACAAAGTATTTTGCTTCAAGATTTTAAAAATAATTTTAAATTTTTTTATGTAAAATATATTATGTAGTTTGCCGCTGTTTGAAAGTATGGTCGACCGTACACGACATTATCATTAAATAAGAGAAGACCGATGACTAGTAAATTTAAAGTCAACATTCGTAAAATTAGATTATGTTCCTACATTTTTATGTTTACTGAGTACTTAAAACTTATATAAAAAAGGCACTCACCCGTCATTTTCTTAGATTATGTTTAACAATAATACTGTCAACACCTTATTAGTGCTTTTAAGTGATTGACTAGCGATGAAAAGGACGTATTGTTTGTTTTAAAAATCCATTTCTCTGTTATTTTAAACTTAAAGTAAATATTTTTTAAATCAAATTAATTATACTTTAAATCAGCTAATATTCCCGATTCCGCAAATAAATTTTCTGAAAAATATATTTTATTTTTGGAAGATTTTTAAAACCGAGAATTAACTTTTGTTTATAGATGTATCAAAATGTGTCAAAAATGTCCGATTTTTGTTTTACTCAACTGAAAGTAACCAAAAAATTAAGATTCCAATCAATATAATTTCTATTTGAAATACACCATAGTATCTTGCTTACTGGAAATAGTAGTAAAATTTAATCATTTAGCTTTAAATTAAAGCTAAAAAGAAAGTTTCAAGAATGATTTTTCATTTTAAAAAATTCATTTTAAACCTTCAGTCAGTTATGTGCCATGCGTGATACACGCTTAGGCGATCATGTATCTTTCGATACATAACTGACGAGGCAGATTTTTTTCCCCGCAGTAGGTTGCCATTTCTTTCTGTGGTAGACCAGTTGCCATCCAAGGTCTGTCCTGCTATTTACCCATAGCTGGGGGGGGGGTAAGAAGAGGATTCATATCTTTCCCAAGGATATTTAGCACGTATCGAAAATTTAGTGGAGGTACCTATAAAAATAGATTTGAAGAGAACATTATTATTGTTGATTGAAAAAGTAATTTTTCCTTTTATGCAGCGCAGAGTCCTTTAAGGTAAAATAGAAAGAGATGGCGAATAACAATTTTTAAGACTAGAAAATAACTAAAAATTAAAAAATACGTCTAAATTCGTCTTTTAGACCAACTCCATTAATGTCTGATCAGTTTTTGTCATGCAACTTTTGTCATCATTGCTTCAGACCTCGAGAGAAACATTTGTTACCTCCCCTTTCGATTTTTCTTTTTACACCGGATAGAAAAATATATGGAAACTCCGTTTTGTAACAAAAGAATTAAATTAAAATATTCACGTGGAACAGTTTTACTTTTTTTCTTTTGTTTTTTTTAAGATAAAAGTTACCTGTATGTATTAAAAATAATTACTCATCACTATTCGTTTTTATTCACTATGGATATTTATACGTGTTGCTTTTCACCCTAAAAAGGCAAAATAAATTCAATTTCACAAGTTATATACATTTTATTTCATAATTTAAAAAATGCATGCGTACATTCTCTGATTATCCAATAAATGCTTATGTTGGGATTGTTTGCCAAAATAAGTTATCTTTTTCTGAACTAGTTTTAAAAAAACAAAAAATTAGATTCGGTACTTAATAAAATTTTACAACACTAAGCAAACACTAAAAACGGTAACAAACACTAAAAAAACTCGTATTCATTACATCATTACATTAATTTAATGGTGAAGTGCTTCAACAATTAAACATGGAATATGAAATTTGACGTAACCTATTGAGCTGAAGTTAACAAATTAAAAAAATAAATATATCGTCACATTTAAGAATCAACATTTTTACTGTACGTTGAAGCTACCATACATTCCGTTTAGTAAATAACCGGTCGGTGGGTATCACAACAGAAGCACATTTTCAGTCGGTCTTCTTACGAGGATTGTAAAATGTTTAATGAAGTTAATAATTTTCTAAATTTAAAAGGTGACAGTCCACCTCCCGGAGAATGCATTCTTGTGTCGGATTTTACTTGTGATTATGGAACATTCCTTGTACACCATTTTATATCGTATTTCTTGAAGAATCTGTCTTCCCAGCCAAGCACAACGACAAATAAGCAAAAACACGTGTGTTTGGTAAGTTTTGCGCAGTCGTTCAGCCATTTCCATTGCGTAGCCCAAAAATTTGGTCTAAATCTGCGCCAATTGCAGGACAATGGTTCGTTCGTATTTGTGGATGGACTTAAATTCCTGGGACAAGCGATCAGCCGGGAAACAGAAACAAAAGAAAATCCGCTGTCTTCAGCTCTTTCACAACAAGAAAATATGAAAGATTTCTTCTTTTATTTAAGATCACAGTTCAATTCTGGCGAAGAAGGTAATAAATAAATTAAATGATATGAGTATTGTTTACCAGGCACACGGCAAAGTGGCAGTCAGAAGCTTATCTGTCATTCAGTTACTGGGTACACTAAACAAAGTACCCCAACATTTGTGGAAAGCAAAGAGAATTTAGGGTAGGTTTCCCAAAAATATTAGAGTTGTATCTTTTCTGTTAATTCACCACGAAAAGTTAGTCATCGTAAATGTTAATTCACCCCAAGAAATTATAAATTTTTAAATCAAAGTTTGTTTATTAATTTTTTCGAACTCTTGAAATTAAATCAAAATTTGTTTAGCTTGCTTCGCAACAACTCCAATCCTCAGAATGAAAAATTACCAAAAATCAGGGAGTTATTCACATTTCGTAAGTGCGGATGATATTCGATGTACTCACAAGAAAGTTTTTACAATTTAAAAGAAAAAAATGATTTTGGGGTTGGCTAATCGGGAATGAGCGCAAACGTAGACCCCACACTTAGAAATAGCGTACCCATTTGGGGTAATCGCAAAGGTCAATCCAACCGGAGTGCAATGGAAGGGCCTCACTCTCTAGGAGAATTTGATGTGAATTTTAAATAAATTCTTTTTTCTTTTTCTTTTTATTTTGGGGTGAATTAACAAAAGATCACTGGTACAATTTTGCTAGGAAAGTTTATGTAAAAACTTAAAAAGTAAAATTGTTTTGATAAAAAAAAAAAAATTAATATGCTGATAGCCGGTGTACTGTTTGCCCGGTAAATAGTAGTCATGCTAAATTATCCCATCGATCTCGTTGCTATTTGTGTTTAGGTTTAAAAGAAGAAGAAAAAAGAAGTGAGCCAGGATTTCATATGCTCATTTTCTCAATAAACAACCTTTTCTTTTGATGTTACTTGAAAGTTTGGCATAATACAGTTTTCATTTCCTTACTTAATGTTTTCCCACACCTTAGTTTAATTAAAATCTAATGAAAGAAAAATGTATTTTCATTTGTTTTACCGTAAAACAAATGAAAATACATTTGGCTCTCAGTACTCTCTTCCATTCATCCAGTCTTTAATTTTTTTTTATGAAATTACGTTTCTTTATGTTGGGGAAGTTGAAATTGATATCAACTCCTGGTTCATGGAGTCATCCTACCCATAGTCAGTAACTCTTCTTTGGGTGGGGTTTTGGATCATTACATGGTACCGAAGGGTCTTGAGCAATGTTTGTACGACCATTCCGAAATCCCATATTAAACAACAAATTTCTTTTTTTTACATTCTATTGCATAGTGGACACACAGACCTATATTTATTCCATTCGGATTATCCCCATTTTAGTGTTTTGAATTTGATTGTTACGTTCTACAACCTTCTTCAGATGTGTGTTGTATCCGGTAATTTTTCATTTTTTTTTACAACCTACCTCTCAAAACAACTCCCCAATGTCCCAGTTGGTGGGTATCATAACAGAATCACATTTTCATGTTTAATGAAGTTAATAATTTTCTAAACTTAAAAGAAAAGTAGACACTCCACCTCTAGGAGAATGCATTTTTGTGTTGGATTTTACTTGTAAATCAGATTATGGAACATTCTTTGTAAACCATTTTTAATGGGAAATCACTAAAATACACTGTGGAGCAGGGTTCTGAAACTTTTTAGACCTTTGACTCCTTCATGGAATCTTTAATTAATTCCTCATTGACCCCAGGTATGTACAAAAATATTAATAATAATAATTTTTTATTTAAGGGTAGAAATTCCATTACTCTTATAGGAATTAAATTATATATATATATATATATATATATATGTTAGGTAACGAAAATTTTCGTAATCCATATGGATAATCCCAAGGAGGATGAAATCCTGATAGCTCACTATTAAGTCAGAGCGAATAATTTAATTTAAAGAAAAACAGACCACTTTAAGGCTCCATTGTAATAATTTATTTCACCAGAGAATTTTATTTTTCTCTGAATCTTTAGACTTCACTTTCAAAAAGGTGAAATGAAAAATTAAATTAAAATTTACACTTTTCACGGGCAGTATGAAGCTTATATAAGTTGACATAGAGGGTGGTGAGGGATGGTATGAGAGACATGGTCGAGTTTAGAGAGGGAAGGGAGAGTTTTAAAATTTATTTTTATATTTCTTTTCATTATAATACTTAATATTGAGGAAGGAGGGGGTAAGGATCCAGGCATTGACCTATTTAATTGGTCAACTCAACGGAAATGATATGGGAAAAGGAAAAGGAGAAAAAAGGGGAAGTAAAGAGATAAGAGATGTACATAGGGTTTTTGGAGGAAGAAGAGGGGTGGTATAGCTTTATCAATTTAGATAAAAACAGATTTTAATGTTTTAAATATATATATATATACACATTTTTTTTTCTATTACTATTAAGAAGTCATTGATGGTCATGCTAGAAAGTCCCAAGTTTGAGTGTACTGACCTTTTCGAAAGATCATGCATTCAAATTATACACTCCTTCCCTGAAATGGTAACTAAAGTCCACTCAGCATAGTTTTATATTTTTAGTTTCATGCATGCATGTTGTTTATTTTTGATTTTGCTGACTACATAGTATAGTAGGGTTAGTTGGGCACCGTCTGTGAGAAAAAGAGCACTATGATGCAATTCATTCTGTCAGAAATTTGAGAACAGCATGCTGCACTGCTTGGCATTCAGGCCAGAAGTTCCAATACGAACATTTCAGAGTGTTTGGTTGTCAATCTGAGGACACTGCAGAGGATTCGGAAAAGTTGGATGAGTCTGATGGTGATTACAAAGGTGTTTGGAGGGAGAGATCACTAGTGATGGTGATATTATACTTCCATTCATCTTTCACAGAGCCTCAGACTCAACAAGAAGGCCTACATCAAGTGCCTTGAGGAGGTAGTGCTGCTCTCGCTCAAGAGGGTGGCTGCTGGAAGACCCTATGTCTGGCAACAGGACTCTGTACCATGCCACACAAGCAGGACAAACCAGTCATGGCTGTCAGACAATTGCTATGACCACATCACCCCTTACATCTAACTCCCCAGACTGCAATCTCCTTGATTATTATGTGTTGGGTGCATTTGAGTGAGAGAGCAACAAAACTCTTTGCAACACCAAAGATGAACTGAAGTCAAGGATTATGGCAGCATTCACCAAACTTAAACAAGGAGACTGTCCAGAAGAGTTGCAAGAGATTTCAAAGTTGTCTGGAGGCCATGGTTGAAGCCAATGACAATTTTATTGAATAAATTTAGTATTTCAATATATTTTTGTGTAATTTTGGTAAATATATCTGTTAAAATGAAATGTCAGTGTTATTTTGAATTTTGTGTCATTTAGAATACAATTTATCCATCGCACCCTGTCTATCTCCTTATACAATTGAGAGTATAATGTGTTTTCATGATACAAAACATTGACTCTACTGTCATAAGTTACTTTACTACTAATAGATCCATTAATGATTCTACTGCGATAAAAATAAAATTAAAATAAATAAAGAAAACATGATAAAGAAAACACAAATCAAATTTTTGGCAAGGTTCAAATATACATGCTACAAGCAGTAGTTAACTTTACAAATATATCATGCATTATTTTTTTTTTTTTCGTCTCAAGATATTGCAAAATGTTCAATTCATAGCAACAGGCAGAAAAATGAAAAGGAATATTGGAATTCCCTTCACTTGATGGAATTATGATTAGAAATCAAAATAATGTTAAAATATAAGAAAAACTCCTATTTGATACACTAGTCCCCTGATGACCCCAGAATGAAATATATATGATTATAAATGATTAAATTATGATTAGAAATCAAAATAATGTTAAAATATAAGAAAAACTCCTATTTGATACACTAGTCCTCTGATGAGCCCAGAATGAAATATATATGATTATAAATGATTAAATTATGATTAGAAATCAAAATAATGTTAAAATATAAGAAAAACTCCTCTTTGATAAACTCGTCCCTGGATGACCCCAGAATGAAATATATATGATTATAAATGATTAAATTATGATTAGAAATCAAAATAATGTTAAAATATTAGAAAAACTCCTATTTGATACACTAGTCCCCTGATGACCCCAGAATGAAATATATATGATTATAAATGATTAAATTATGATTAGAAATCAAAATAATGTTAAAATATAAGAAAAACTCCTATTTGATACACTAGTCCTCTGATGACCGCAGAATGAAATATATATGATTATAAATGATTAAATTATGATTAGAAATCAAAATAATGTTAAAATATAAGAAAAACTCCTATTTGATACACTAGTCCCCTGATGACCCCAGAATGAAATATATATGATTATAAATGATTAAATTATGATTAGAAATCAAAATAATGTTAAAATAAAAGAAAAACTCCTCTTTGATAAACTCGTCCCTGGATGACCCCAGAATGAAATATATATGATTATAAATGATTAAATTATGATTAGAAATCAAAATAATGTTAAAATATTAGAAAAACTCCTATTTGATACACTAGTCCCCTGATGACCCCAGAATGAAATATATATGATTATAAATGATTAAATTATGATTAGAAATCAAAATAATGTTAAAATATAAGAAAAACTTCTATTTGATACACTAGTCCCCTGATGACCCCAGAATGAAATATATATGATTATAAATGATTAAATTATGATTAGAAATCAAAATAATGTTAAAATATAAGAAAAACTCCTATTTGATACACTAGTCCTCTGATGACCGCAGAATGAAATATATATGATTATAAATGATTAAATTATGATTAGAAATCAAAATAATGTTAAAATATAAGAAAAACTCCTATTTGATACACTAGTCCCCTGATGAGCCCAGAATGAAATATATATGATTATAAATGATTAAATTATGATTAGAAATCAAAATAATGTTAAAATATAAGAAGAATTCCTATTTGATACACTAGTCTCCTGATGACCCCAGAATGAAATATATATGATTATAAATGATTAAATTATGATTAGAAATCAAAATAATTTTAAAATATAAGAAAAACTCCTCTTTGATACACTAGTCTCCTGATGACCCCAGAATGAAATATATATGATTATAAATGATTAAATTATGATTAGAAATCAAAATAATGTTAAAATATGAGAAAAATTCCTATTTGATACACTAGTCCCTTGATGACCCCAGAATGAAATATATATGATTATAAATGATTAAATTTTGATTAGAAATCAAAATAATGTTAAAATAGAAGAAAAACTCCTATTTGATACACTAGTCCTCTGATGACCCCAGAATGAAATATATATGATTATAAATGATTAAATTTTGATTAGAAATCAAAATAATGTTAAAATAGAAGAAAAACTCCTATTTGATACACTAGTCCCCTGATGAGCCCAGAATGAAATATATATGATTATAAATGATTAAATTATGATTAGAAATCAAAATAATGTTAAAATAAAAGAAAAACTCCACTTTGATAAACTCGTCCCTGGATGACCCCAGAATGAAATATATATGATTATAAATGATTAAATTATGATTAGAAATCAAAATAATGTTAAAATAGAAGAAAAACTCCTCTTTGATACACTAGTCCCCTGATGACCCCAGAATGAAATATATATGATTATATGTGATTAAATTATGATTAGAAATCAAAATAATGTTAAAATAGAAGAAAAACTCCTATTTGATACACTAGTCACCTGATGACCTCAGAATGAAATATATATGATTATAAATGATTAAATTATGATTAGAAATCAAAATAATGTTAAAATATAAGAAAAACTCCTATTTGATACACTAGTCCCCTGATGACCCCAGAATGAAATATATATGATTATAAATGATTAAATTATGATTAGAAATCAAAATAATGTTAAAATATAAGAAAAACTCCTCTTTGATACACTAGTCCCCTGATGACCCCAGAATGAAATATATATGATTATAAATGATTAAATTATGATTAGAAATCAAAATAATGTTAAAATATAAGAAAAACTCCTCTTTGATACACTAGTCCCCTGATGACCCCAGAATGAAATATATATGATTATATATGATTAAATTATGATTAGAAATCAAAATAATGTTAAAATATAAGAAAAACTCCTATTTGATACACTAGTCCCCTGATGACCCCAGAATGAAATATATATGATTATAAATGATTAAATTATGATTAGAAATCAAAATAATGTTAAAATATAAGAAAAACTCCTCTTTGATACACTAGTCTCCTGATGACCCCAGAATGAAATGTATATGATTATAAATGATTAAATTATGATTTGAAATCAAAATAATGTTAAAATAGAAGAAAAACTCCTATTTGATACACTAGTCCCCTGATGACCCCAGAATGAAATATATATGATTATATATGATTAAATTATGATTAGAAATCAAAATAATGTTAAAATATAAGAAAAACTCCTATTTGATACACTAGTCCCCTGATGACCCTAGAATGAAATATATATGATTATAAATGATTAAATTATGATTAGAAATCAAAATAATGTTAAAATATTAGAAAAACTCCTATTTGATACACTAGTCCCCTGATGACCCCAGAATGAAATATATATGATTATAAATGATTAAATTATGATTAGAAATCAAAATAATGTTAAAATATAAGAAAAACTCCTATTTGATACACTAGTCCTCTGATGACCGCAGAATGAAATATATATGATTATAAATGATTAAATTATGATTAGAAATCAAAATAATGTTAAAATATAAGAAAAACTCCTATTTGATACACTAGTCCCCTGATGACCCCAGAATGAAATATATATGATTATAAATGATTAAATTATGATTAGAAATCAAAATAATGTTAAAATAAAAGAAAAACTCCTCTTTGATAAACTCGTCCCTGGATGACCCCAGAATGAAATATATATGATTATAAATGATTAAATTATGATTAGAAATCAAAATAATGTTAAAATATTAGAAAAACTCCTATTTGATACACTAGTCCCCTGATGACCCCAGAATGAAATATATATGATTATAAATGATTAAATTATGATTAGAAATCAAAATAATGTTAAAATATAAGAAAAACTTCTATTTGATACACTAGTCCCCTGATGACCCCAGAATGAAATATATATGATTATAAATGATTAAATTATGATTAGAAATCAAAATAATGTTAAAATATAAGAAAAACTCCTCTTTGATACACTAGTCTCCTGATGACCCCAGAATGAAATGTATATGATTATAAATGATTAAATTATGATTTGAAATCAAAATAATGTTAAAATAGAAGAAAAACTCCTATTTGATACACTAGTCCCCTGATGACCCCAGAATGAAATATATATGATTATATATGATTAAATTATGATTAGAAATCAAAATAATGTTAAAATATAAGAAAAACTCCTATTTGATACACTAGTCCCCTGATGACCCTAGAATGAAATATATATGATTATAAATGATTAAATTATGATTAGAAATCAAAATAATGTTAAAATATAAGAAAAACTCCTCTTTGATAAACTCGTCCCTGGATGACCCCAGAATGAAATGTATATGATTATAAATGATTAAATTATGATTAGAAATGAAAATAATGTTAAAATATAAGAAAAACTCCTCTTTGATACACTAGTCCCCTGATGACCCCAGAATGAAATATATATGATTATAAATGATTAAATTATGATTAGAAATCAAAATAATGTTAAAATAAAAGAAAAACTCCTCTTTGATAAACTCGTCCCTGGATGACCCCAGAATAAAATATATATGATTATAAATGATTAAATTATGATTAGAAATCAAAATAATGTTAAAATATTAGAAAAACTCCTATTTGATACACTAGTCCCCTGATGACCCCAGAATGAAATATATATGATTATAAATGATTAAATTATGATTAGAAATCAAAATAATGTTAAAATATAAGAAAAACTCCTATTTGATACACTAGTCCTCTGATGACCGCAGAATGAAATATATATGATTATAAATGATTAAATTATGATTAGAAATCAAAATAATGTTAAAATATAAGAAAAACTCCTATTTGATACACTAGTCCCCTGATGACCCCAGAATGAAATATATATGATTATAAATGATTAAATTATGATTAGAAATCAAAATAATGTTAAAATAAAAGAAAAACTCCTCTTTGATAAACTCGTCCCTGGATGACCCCAGAATGAAATATATATGATTATAAATGATTAAATTATGATTAGAAATCAAAATAATGTTAAAATATTAGAAAAACTCCTATTTGATACACTAGTCCCCTGATGACCCCAGAATGAAATATATATGATTATAAATGATTAAATTATGATTAGAAATCAAAATAATGTTAAAATATAAGAAAAACTTCTATTTGATACACTAGTCCCCTGATGACCCCAGAATGAAATATATATGATTATAAATGATTAAATTATGATTAGAAATCAAAATAATGTTAAAATATAAGAAAAACTCCTATTTGATACACTAGTCCTCTGATGACCGCAGAATGAAATATATATGATTATAAATGATTAAATTATGATTAGAAATCAAAATAATGTTAAAATATAAGAAAAACTCCTATTTGATACACTAGTCCCCTGATGAGCCCAGAATGAAATATATATGATTATAAATGATTAAATTATGATTAGAAATCAAAATAATGTTAAAATATAAGAAAAACTTCTATTTGATACACTAGTCTCCTGATGACCCCAGAATGAAATATATATGATTATAAATGATTAAATTATGATTAGAAATCAAAATAATTTTAAAATATAAGAAAAACTCCTCTTTGATACACTAGTCTCCTGATGACCCCAGAATGAAATATATATGATTATAAATGATTAAATTATGATTAGAAATCAAAATAATGTTAAAATATGAGAAAAATTCCTATTTGATACACTAGTGCCTTGATGACCCCAGAATGAAATATATATGATTATAAATGATTAAATTTTGATTAGAAATCAAAATAATGTTAAAATAGAAGAAAAACTCCTATTTGATACACTAGTCCTCTGATGACCCCAGAATGAAATATATATGATTATAAATGATTAAATTATGATTAGAAATCAAAATAATGTTAAAATAGAAGAAAAACTCCTATTTGATACACTAGTCCCCTGATGAGCCCAGAATGAAATATATATGATTATAAATGATTAAATTATGATTAGAAATCAAAATAATGTTAAAATAAAAGAAAAACTCCACTTTGATAAACTCGTCCCTGGATGACCCCAGAATGAAATATATATGATTATAAATGATTAAATTATGATTAGAAATCAAAATAATGTTAAAATAGAAGAAAAACTCCTCTTTGATACACTAGTCCCCTGATGACCCCAGAATGAAATATATATGATTATATGTGATTAAATTATGATTAGAAATCAAAATAATGTTAAAATATAAGAAAAACTCCTATTTGATACACTAGTCCCCTGATGACCCCAGAATGAAATATATATGATTATAAATGATTAAATTATGATTAGAAATCAAAATAATGTTAAAATATAAGAAAAACTCCTCTTTGATACACTAGTCTCCTGATGACCCCAGAATGAAATATATATGATTATAAATGATTAAATTTTGATTAGAAATCAAAATAATGTTAAAATAGAAGAAAAACTCCTATTTGATACACTAGTCACCTGATGACCTCAGAATGAAATATATATGATTATAAATGATTAAATTATGATTAGAAATCAAAATAATGTTAAAATATAAGAAAAACTCCTATTTGATACACTAGTCCCCTGATGACCCCAGAATGAAATATATATGATTATAAATGATTAAATTATGATTAGAAATCAAAATAATGTTAAAATATAAGAAAAACTCCTCTTTGATACACTAGTCCCCTGATGACCCCAGAATGAAATATATATGATTATAAATGATTAAATTATGATTAGAAATCAAAATAATGTTAAAATATAAGAAAAACTCCTCTTTGATACACTAGTCCCCTGATGACCCCAGAATGAAATATATATGATTATATATGATTAAATTATGATTAGAAATCAAAATAATGTTAAAATATAAGAAAAACTCCTATTTGATACACTAGTCCCCTGATGACCCCAGAATGAAATATATATGATTATAAATGATTAAATTATGATTAGAAATCAAAATAATGTTAAAATATAAGAAAAACTCCTCTTTGATACACTAGTCTCCTGATGACCCCAGAATGAAATGTATATGATTATAAATGATTAAATTATGATTTGAAATCAAAATAATGTTAAAATAGAAGAAAAACTCCTATTTGATACACTAGTCCCCTGATGACCCTAGAATGAAATATATATGATTATAAATGATTAAATTATGATTAGAAATCAAAATAATGTTAAAATATAAGAAAAACTCCTCTTTGATAAACTCGTCCCTGGATGACCCCAGAATGAAATGTATATGATTATAAATGATTAAATTATGATTAGAAATGAAAATAATGTTAAAATATAAGAAAAACTCCTCTTTGATACACTAGTCCCCTGATGACCCCAGAATGAAATATATATGATTATAAATGATTAAATTATGATTAGAAATCAAAATAATGTTAAAATATAAGAAAAACTTCTATTTGATACACTAGTCCCCTGATGACCCCAGAATGAAATATATATGATTATAAATGATTAAATTATGATTAGAAATCAAAATAATGTTAAAATATAAGAAAAACTCCTCTTTGATACACTAGTCTCCTGATGACCCCAGAATGAAATGTATATGATTATAAATGATTAAATTATGATTTGAAATCAAAATAATGTTAAAATAGAAGAAAAACTCCTATTTGATACACTAGTCCCCTGATGACCCCAGAATGAAATATATATGATTATATATGATTAAATTATGATTAGAAATCAAAATAATGTTAAAATATAAGAAAAACTCCTATTTGATACACTAGTCCCCTGATGACCCTAGAATGAAATATATATGATTATAAATGATTAAATTATGATTAGAAATCAAAATAATGTTAAAATATAAGAAAAACTCCTCTTTGATAAACTCGTCCCTGGATGACCCCAGAATGAAATGTATATGATTATAAATGATTAAATTATGATTAGAAATGAAAATAATGTTAAAATATAAGAAAAACTCCTCTTTGATACACTAGTCCCCTGATGACCCCAGAATGAAATATATATGATTATAAATGATTAAATTATGATTAGAAATCAAAATAATGTTAAAATAAAAGAAAAACTCCTCTTTGATAAACTCGTCCCTGGATGACCCCAGAATAAAATATATATGATTATAAATGATTAAATTATGATTAGAAATCAAAATAATGTTAAAATATTAGAAAAACTCCTATTTGATACACTAGTCCCCTGATGACCCCAGAATGAAATATATATGATTATAAATGATTAAATTATGATTAGAAATCAAAATAATGTTAAAATATAAGAAAAACTCCTATTTGATACACTAGTCCTCTGATGACCGCAGAATGAAATATATATGATTATAAATGATTAAATTATGATTAGAAATCAAAATAATGTTAAAATATAAGAAAAACTCCTATTTGATACACTAGTCCCCTGATGACCCCAGAATGAAATATATATGATTATAAATGATTAAATTATGATTAGAAATCAAAATAATGTTAAAATAAAAGAAAAACTCCTCTTTGATAAACTCGTCCCTGGATGACCCCAGAATGAAATATATATGATTATAAATGATTAAATTATGATTAGAAATCAAAATAATGTTAAAATATTAGAAAAACTCCTATTTGATACACTAGTCCCCTGATGACCCCAGAATGAAATATATATGATTATAAATGATTAAATTATGATTAGAAATCAAAATAATGTTAAAATATAAGAAAAACTTCTATTTGATACACTAGTCCCCTGATGACCCCAGAATGAAATATATATGATTATAAATGATTAAATTATGATTAGAAATCAAAATAATGTTAAAATATAAGAAAAACTCCTATTTGATACACTAGTCCTCTGATGACCGCAGAATGAAATATATATGATTATAAATGATTAAATTATGATTAGAAATCAAAATAATGTTAAAATATAAGAAAAACTCCTATTTGATACACTAGTCCCCTGATGAGCCCAGAATGAAATATATATGATTATAAATGATTAAATTATGATTAGAAATCAAAATAATGTTAAAATATAAGAAAAACTTCTATTTGATACACTAGTCTCCTGATGACCCCAGAATGAAATATATATGATTATAAATGATTAAATTATGATTAGAAATCAAAATAATTTTAAAATATAAGAAAAACTCCTCTTTGATACACTAGTCTCCTGATGACCCCAGAATGAAATATATATGATTATAAATGATTAAATTATGATTAGAAATCAAAATAATGTTAAAATATGAGAAAAATTCCTATTTGATACACTAGTGCCTTGATGACCCCAGAATGAAATATATATGATTATAAATGATTAAATTTTGATTAGAAATCAAAATAATGTTAAAATAGAAGAAAAACTCCTATTTGATACACTAGTCCTCTGATGACCCCAGAATGAAATATATATGATTATAAATGATTAAATTATGATTAGAAATCAAAATAATGTTAAAATAGAAGAAAAACTCCTATTTGATACACTAGTCCCCTGATGAGCCCAGAATGAAATATATATGATTATAAATGATTAAATTATGATTAGAAATCAAAATAATGTTAAAATAAAAGAAAAACTCCACTTTGATAAACTCGTCCCTGGATGACCCCAGAATGAAATATATATGATTATAAATGATTAAATTATGATTAGAAATCAAAATAATGTTAAAATAGAAGAAAAACTCCTCTTTGATACACTAGTCCCCTGATGACCCCAGAATGAAATATATATGATTATATGTGATTAAATTATGATTAGAAATCAAAATAATGTTAAAATATAAGAAAAACTCCTATTTGATACACTAGTCCCCTGATGACCCCAGAATGAAATATATATGATTATAAATGATTAAATTATGATTAGAAATCAAAATAATGTTAAAATATAAGAAAAACTCCTCTTTGATACACTAGTCTCCTGATGACCCCAGAATGAAATATATATGATTATAAATGATTAAATTTTGATTAGAAATCAAAATAATGTTAAAATAGAAGAAAAACTCCTATTTGATACACTAGTCACCTGATGACCTCAGAATGAAATATATATGATTATAAATGATTAAATTATGATTAGAAATCAAAATAATGTTAAAATATAAGAAAAACTCCTATTTGATACACTAGTCCCCTGATGACCCCAGAATGAAATATATATGATTATAAATGATTAAATTATGATTAGAAATCAAAATAATGTTAAAATATAAGAAAAACTCCTCTTTGATACACTAGTCCCCTGATGACCCCAGAATGAAATATATATGATTATAAATGATTAAATTATGATTAGAAATCAAAATAATGTTAAAATATAAGAAAAACTCCTCTTTGATACACTAGTCCCCTGATGACCCCAGAATGAAATATATATGATTATATATGATTAAATTATGATTAGAAATCAAAATAATGTTAAAATATAAGAAAAACTCCTATTTGATACACTAGTCCCCTGATGACCCCAGAATGAAATATATATGATTATAAATGATTAAATTATGATTAGAAATCAAAATAATGTTAAAATATAAGAAAAACTCCTCTTTGATACACTAGTCTCCTGATGACCCCAGAATGAAATGTATATGATTATAAATGATTAAATTATGATTTGAAATCAAAATAATGTTAAAATAGAAGAAAAACTCCTATTTGATACACTAGTCCCCTGATGACCCTAGAATGAAATATATATGATTATAAATGATTAAATTATGATTAGAAATCAAAATAATGTTAAAATATAAGAAAAACTCCTCTTTGATAAACTCGTCCCTGGATGACCCCAGAATGAAATGTATATGATTATAAATGATTAAATTATGATTAGAAATGAAAATAATGTTAAAATATAAGAAAAACTCCTCTTTGATACACTAGTCCCCTGATGACCCCAGAATGAAATATATATGATTATAAATGATTAAATTATGATTAGAAATCAAAATAATGTTAAAATAAAAGAAAAACTCCTCTTTGATAAACTCGTCCCTGGATGACCCCAGAATAAAATATATATGATTATAAATGATTAAATTATGATTAGAAATCAAAATAATGTTAAAATATAAGAAAAACTCCTATTTGATACACTAGTCCTCTGATGACCGCAGAATGAAATATATATGATTATAAATGATTAAATTATGATTAGAAATCAAAATAATGTTAAAATAGAAGAAAAACTCCTCTTTGATACACTAGTCTCCTGATGACCCCAGAATGAAATATATATGATTATAAATGATTAAATTATGATTAGAAATCAAAATAATGTTAAAATATGAGAAAAATTCCTATTTGATACACTAGTCCCTTGATGACCCCAGAATGAAATATATATGATTATAAATGATTAAATTTTGATTAGAAATCAAAATAATGTTAAAATAGAAGAAAAACTCCTATTTGATACACTAGTCCTCTGATGACCCCAGAATGAAATATATATGATTATAAATGATTAAATTTTGATTAGAAATCAAAATAATGTTAAAATAGAAGAAAAACTCCTATTTGATACACTAGTCCCCTGATGAGCCCAGAATGAAATATATATGATTATAAATGATTAAATTATGATTAGAAATCAAAATAATGTTAAAATAAAAGAAAAACTCCACTTTGATAAACTCGTCCCTGGATGACCCCAGAATGAAATATATATGATTATAAATGATTAAATTATGATTAGAAATCAAAATAATGTTAAAATAGAAGAAAAACTCCTCTTTGATACACTAGTCCCCTGATGACCCCAGAATGAAATATATATGATTATATGTGATTAAATTATGATTAGAAATCAAAATAATGTTAAAATATAAGAAAAACTCCTATTTGATACACTAGTCCCCTGATGACCCCAGAATGAAATATATATGATTATAAATGATTAAATTATGATTAGAAATCAAAATAATGTTAAAATATAAGAAAAACTCCTCTTTGATACACTAGTCTCCTGATGACCCCAGAATGAAATATATATGATTATAAATGATTAAATTTTGATTAGAAATCAAAATAATGTTAAAATAGAAGAAAAACTCCTATTTGATACACTAGTCACCTGATGACCTCAGAATGAAATATATATGATTATAAATGATTAAATTATGATTAGAAATCAAAATAATGTTAAAATATAAGAAAAACTCCTCTTTGATACACTAGTCTCCTGATGACCCCAGAATGAAATGTATATGATTATAAATGATTAAATTATGATTTGAAATCAAAATAATGTTAAAATAGAAGAAAAACTCCTATTTGATACACTAGTCCCCTGATGACCCCAGAATGAAATATATATGATTATATATGATTAAATTATGATTAGAAATCAAAATAATGT
Organism: Acanthosepion esculentum; assembly: GCA_964036315.1. NCBI lineage: Eukaryota > Metazoa > Mollusca > Cephalopoda > Sepiida > Sepiidae > Acanthosepion > Acanthosepion esculentum. The sequence continues at coordinate 87,408,599 of OZ038501.1, forward strand.
TAAAATATAAGAAAAACTCCTATTTGATACACTAGTCCCCTGATGACCCTAGAATGAAATATATATGATTATAAATGATTAAATTATGATTAGAAATCAAAATAATGTTAAAATATAAGAAAAACTCCTCTTTGATAAACTCGTCCCTGGATGACCCCAGAATGAAATGTATATGATTATAAATGATTAAATTATGATTAGAAATGAAAATAATGTTAAAATATAAGAAAAACTCCTCTTTGATACACTAGTCCCCTGATGACCCCAGAATGAAATATATATGATTATAAATGATTAAATTATGATTAGAAATCAAAATAATGTTAAAATAAAAGAAAAACTCATCTTTGATAAACTCGTCCCTGGATGACCCCAGAATAAAATATATATGATTATAAATGATTAAATTATGATTAGAAATCAAAATAATGTTAAAATATTAGAAAAACTCCTATTTGATACACTAGTCCCCTGATGACCCCAGAATGAAATATATATGATTATAAATGATTAAATTATGATTAGAAATCAAAATAATGTTAAAATATAAGAAAAACTCCTATTTGATACACTAGTCCTCTGATGACCGCAGAATGAAATATATATGATTATAAATGATTAAATTATGATTAGAAATCAAAATAATGTTAAAATATAAGAAAAACTCCTATTTGATACACTAGTTCCCTGATGACCCCAGAATGAAATATATATGATTATAAATGATTAAATTATGATTAGAAATCAAAATAATGTTAAAATAAAAGAAAAACTCCTCTTTGATAAACTCGTCCCTGGATGACCCCAGAATGAAATATATATGATTATAAATGATTAAATTATGATTAGAAATCAAAATAATGTTAAAATATTAGAAAAACTCCTATTTGATACACTAGTCCCCTGATGACCCCAGAATGAAATATATATGATTATAAATGATTAAATTATGATTAGAAATCAAAATAATGTTAAAATATAAGAAAAACTCCTATTTGATACACTAGTCCCCTGATGACCCCAGAATGAAATATATATGATTATAAATGATTAAATTATGATTAGAAATCAAAATAATGTTAAAATATAAGAAAAACTCCTATTTGATACACTAGTCCTCTGATGACCGCAGAATGAAATATATATGATTATAAATGATTAAATTATGATTAGAAATCAAAATAATGTTAAAATATAAGAAAAACTCCTATTTGATACACTAGTCCCCTGATGAGCCCAGAATGAAATATATATGATTATAAATGATTAAATTATGATTAGAAATCAAAATAATGTTAAAATATAAGAAGAATTCCTATTTGATACACTAGTCTCCTGATGACCGCAGAATGAAATATATATGATTATAAATGATTAAATTATGATTAGAAATCAAAATAATTTTAAAATATAAGAAAAACTCCTCTTTGATACACTAGTCTCCTGATGACCCCAGAATGAAATATATATGATTATAAATGATTAAATTATGATTAGAAATCAAAATAATGTTAAAATATGAGAAAAATTCCTATTTGATACACTAGTCCCTTGATGACCCCAGAATGAAATATATATGATTATAAATGATTAAATTTTGATTAGAAATCAAAATAATGTTAAAATAGAAGAAAAACTCCTATTTGATACACTAGTCCTCTGATGACCCCAGAATGAAATATATATGATTATAAATGATTAAATTTTGATTAGAAATCAAAATAATGTTAAAATAGAAGAAAAACTCCTATTTGATACACTAGTCCCCTGATGAGCCCAGAATGAAATATATATGATTATAAATGATTAAATTATGATTAGAAATCAAAATAATGTTAAAATAAAAGAAAAACTCCACTTTGATAAACTCGTCCCTGGATGACCCCAGAATGAAATATATATGATTATAAATGATTAAATTATGATTAGAAATCAAAATAATGTTAAAATAGAAGAAAAACTCCTCTTTGATACACTAGTCCCCTGATGACCCCAGAATGAAATATATATGATTATATGTGATTAAATTATGATTAGAAATCAAAATAATGTTAAAATATAAGAAAAACTCCTATTTGATACACTAGTTCCCTGATGACCCCAGAATGAAATATATATGATTATAAATGATTAAATTATGATTAGAAATCAAAATAATGTTAAAATAAAAGAAAAACTCCTCTTTGATAAACTCGTCCCTGGATGACCCCAGAATGAAATATATATGATTATAAATGATTAAATTATGATTAGAAATCAAAATAATGTTAAAATATTAGAAAAACTCCTATTTGATACACTAGTCCCCTGATGACCCCAGAATGAAATATATATGATTATAAATGATTAAATTATGATTAGAAATCAAAATAATGTTAAAATATAAGAAAAACTCCTATTTGATACACTAGTCCCCTGATGACCCCAGAATGAAATATATATGATTATAAATGATTAAATTATGATTAGAAATCAAAATAATGTTAAAATATAAGAAAAACTCCTATTTGATACACTAGTCCTCTGATGACCGCAGAATGAAATATATATGATTATAAATGATTAAATTATGATTAGAAATCAAAATAATGTTAAAATATAAGAAAAACTCCTATTTGATACACTAGTCCCCTGATGAGCCCAGAATGAAATATATATGATTATAAATGATTAAATTATGATTAGAAATCAAAATAATGTTAAAATATAAGAAGAATTCCTATTTGATACACTAGTCTCCTGATGACCGCAGAATGAAATATATATGATTATAAATGATTAAATTATGATTAGAAATCAAAATAATTTTAAAATATAAGAAAAACTCCTCTTTGATACACTAGTCTCCTGATGACCCCAGAATGAAATATATATGATTATAAATGATTAAATTATGATTAGAAATCAAAATAATGTTAAAATATGAGAAAAATTCCTATTTGATACACTAGTCCCTTGATGACCCCAGAATGAAATATATATGATTATAAATGATTAAATTTTGATTAGAAATCAAAATAATGTTAAAATAGAAGAAAAACTCCTATTTGATACACTAGTCCTCTGATGACCCCAGAATGAAATATATATGATTATAAATGATTAAATTTTGATTAGAAATCAAAATAATGTTAAAATAGAAGAAAAACTCCTATTTGATACACTAGTCCCCTGATGAGCCCAGAATGAAATATATATGATTATAAATGATTAAATTATGATTAGAAATCAAAATAATGTTAAAATAAAAGAAAAACTCCACTTTGATAAACTCGTCCCTGGATGACCCCAGAATGAAATATATATGATTATAAATGATTAAATTATGATTAGAAATCAAAATAATGTTAAAATAGAAGAAAAACTCCTCTTTGATACACTAGTCCCCTGATGACCCCAGAATGAAATATATATGATTATATGTGATTAAATTATGATTAGAAATCAAAATAATGTTAAAATATAAGAAAAACTCCTATTTGATACACTAGTCCCCTGATGACCCCAGAATGAAATATATATGATTATAAATGATTAAATTATGATTAGAAATCAAAATAATGTTAAAATATAAGAAAAACTCCTCTTTGATACACTAGTCTCCTGATGACCCCAGAATGAAATATATATGATTATAAATGATTAAATTTTGATTAGAAATCAAAATAATGTTAAAATAGAAGAAAAACTCCTATTTGATACACTAGTCCCCTGATGACCCCAGAATGAAATATATATGATTATAAATGATTAAATTATGATTAGAAATCAAAATAATGTTAAAATATAAGAAAAACTCCTCTTTGATACACTAGTCCCCTGATGACCCCAGAATGAAATATATATGATTATAAATGATTAAATTATGATTAGAAATCAAAATAATGTTAAAATATAAGAAAAACTCCTCTTTGATACACTAGTCCCCTGATGACCCCAGAATGAAATATATATGATTATATATGATTAAATTATGATTAGAAATCAAAATAATGTTAAAATATAAGAAAAACTCCTATTTGATACACTAGTCCCCTGATGACCCCAGAATGAAATATATATGATTATAAATGATTAAATTATGATTAGAAATCAAAATAATGTTAAAATATAAGAAAAACTCCTCTTTGATACACTAGTCTCCTGATGACCCCAGAATGAAATGTATATGATTATAAATGATTAAATTATGATTTGAAATCAAAATAATGTTAAAATAGAAGAAAAACTCCTATTTGATACACTAGTCCCCTGATGACCCCAGTATGAAATATATATGATTATATATGATTAAATTATGATTAGAAATCAAAATAATGTTAAAATATAAGAAAAACTCCTATTTGATACACTAGTCCCCTGATGACCCCAGAATGAAATATATATGATTATAAATGATTAAATTATGATTAGAAATCAAAATAATGTTAAAATATAAGAAAAACTCCTATTTGATACACTAGTCCTCTGATGACCGCAGAATGAAATATATATGATTATAAATGATTAAATTATGATTAGAAATCAAAATAATGTTAAAATATAAGAAAAACTCCTATTTGATACACTAGTCCCCTGATGACCCCAGAATGAAATATATATGATTATAAATGATTAAATTATGATTAGAAATCAAAATAATGTTAAAATAAAAGAAAAACTCCTCTTTGATAAACTCGTCCCTGGATGACCCCAGAATGAAATATATATGATTATAAATGATTAAATTATGATTAGAAATCAAAATAATGTTAAAATATTAGAAAAACTCCTATTTGATACACTAGTCCCCTGATTACCCCAGAATGAAATATATATGATTATAAATGATTAAATTATGATTAGAAATCAAAATAATGTTAAAATATAAGAAAAACTCCTATTTGATACACTAGTCCCCTGATGACCCCAGAATGAAATATATATGATTATAAATGATTAAATTATGATTAGAAATCAAAATAATGTTAAAATATAAGAAAAACTCCTATTTGATACACTAGTCCTCTGATGACCGCAGAATGAAATATATATGATTATAAATGATTAAATTATGATTAGAAATCAAAATAATGTTAAAATAGAAGAAAAACTCCTATTTGATACACTAGTCCCCTGATGAGCCCAGAATGAAATATATATGATTATAAATGATTAAATTATGAGTAGAAATCAAAATAATGTTAAAATATTAGAAAAACTCCTCTCTGATACACTCGTCCCTGGATGAGCACAGAATGAAATATATATGATTATAAATGATTAAATTATGATTAGAAATCAAAATAATGTTAAAATATAAGAAAAACTCCTATTTGATACACTAGTCCCTTGATGACCCCAGAATGAAATATATATGATTAGAAATGATTAAATTATGAGTAGAAATCAAAATAATGTTAAAATAAAAGAAAAACTCCTCTTTGATAAACTCGTCCCTGGATGACCCCAGAATGAAATATATATGATTATAAATGATTAAATTATGATTAGAAATCAAAATAATGTTAAAATATAAGAAAAACTCCTATTTGATACACTAGTCCTCTGATGACCCCAGAATGAAATATATATGATTATAAATGATTAAATTTTGATTAGAAATCAAAATAATGTTAAAATAGAAGAAAAACTCCTCTTTGATACACTAGTCCCCTGATGACCCCAGAATGAAATATATATGATTATAAATGATTAAATTATGATTAGAAATCAAAATAATGTTAAAATATAAGAAAAACTCCTCTTTGATACACTAGTCCCCTGATGACCCCAGAATGAAATATATATGATTATATATGATTAAATTATGATTAGAAATCAAAATAATGTTAAAATATAAGAAAAACTCCTATTTGATACACTATTCCCCTGATGACCCCAGAATGAAATATATATGATTATAAATGATTAAATTATGATTAGAAATCAAAATAATGTTAAAATATAAGAAAAACTCCTCTTTGATACACTAGTCTCCTGATGACCCCAGAATGAAATGTATATGATTATAAATGATTAAATTATGATTAGAAATCAAAATAATGTTAAAATATAAGAAAAACTCCTCTTTGATAAACTCGTCCCTGGATGACCCCAGAATGAAATGTATATGATTATAAATGATTAAATTATGATTAGAAATCAAAATAATGTTAAAATATAAGAAAAACTCCTCTTTGATACACTAGTCCCCTGATGACCCCAGAATGAAATATATATGATTATAAATGATTAAATTATGATTAGAAATCAAAATAATGTTAAAATAAAAGAAAAACTCCTCTTTGATAAACTCGTCCCTGGATGACCCCAGAATAAAATATATATGATTATAAATGATTAAATTATGATTAGAAATCAAAATAATGTTAAAATATTAGAAAAACTCCTATTTGATACACTATACCCCTGATGACCCCAGAATGAAATATATATGATTATAAATGATTAAATTATGATTAGAAATCAAAATAATGTTAAAATATAAGAAAAACTCCTATTTGATACACTAGTCCTCTGATGACCGCAGAATGAAATATATATGATTATAAATGATTAAATTATGATTAGAAATCAAAATAATGTTAAAATATAAGAAAAACTCCTATTTGATACACTAGTCCCCTGATGACCCCAGAATGAAATATATATGATTATAAATGATTAAATTATGATTAGAAATCAAAATAATGTTAAAATAAAAGAAAAACTCCTCTTTGATAAACTCGTCCCTGGATGACCCCAGAATGAAATATATATGATTATAAATGATTAAATTATGATTAGAAATCAAAATAATGTTAAAATATTAGAAAAACTCCTATTTGATACACTAGTCCCCTGATTACCCCAGAATGAAATATATATGATTATAAATGATTAAATTATGATTAGAAATCAAAATAATGTTAAAATATAAGAAAAACTCCTATTTGATACACTAGTCCCCTGATGACCCCAGAATGAAATATATATGATTATAAATGATTAAATTATGATTAGAAATCAAAATAATGTTAAAATATAAGAAAAACTCCTATTTGATACACTAGTCCTCTGATGACCGCAGAATGAAATATATATGATTATAAATGATTAAATTATGATTAGAAATCAAAATAATGTTAAAATAGAAGAAAAACTCCTATTTGATACACTAGTCCCCTGATGAGCCCAGAATGAAATATATATGATTATAAATGATTAAATTATGAGTAGAAATCAAAATAATGTTAAAATATTAGAAAAACTCCTCTCTGATACACTCGTCCCTGGATGAGCACAGAATGAAATATATATGATTATAAATGATTAAATTATGATTAGAAATCAAAATAATGTTAAAATATAAGAAAAACTCCTATTTGATACACTAGTCCCTTGATGACCCCAGAATGAAATATATATGATTAGAAATGATTAAATTATGAGTAGAAATCAAAATAATGTTAAAATAAAAGAAAAACTCCTCTTTGATAAACTCGTCCCTGGATGACCCAGGAATGAAATATATATGATTATAAATGATTAAATTATGATTAGAAATCAAAATAATGTTAAAATATAAGAAAAACTCCTATTTGATACACTAGTCTTCTGATGACCCCAGAATGAAATATATATGATTATAAATGATTAAATTATGATTAGAAATCAAAATAATGTTAAAATATAAGAAAAACTCCTATTTGATACACTAGACCCCTGATGACCCCAGAATGAAATATATATGATTATAAATGATTAAATTATGATTAGAAATCAAAATAATGTTAAAATATTAGATAAACTCCTATTTGATACACTAGTCCCCTGATGACCCCAGAATGAAATATATATGATTATAAATGATTAAATTATGATTAGAAATCAAAATAATGTTAAAATATAAGAAAAACTCCTATTTGATACACTAGTCCTCTGATGACCCCAGAATGAAATATATATGATTATAAATGATTAAATTATGATTAGAAATCAAAATAATATTAAAATATAAGAAAAACTCCTATTTGATACACTAGTCCCCTGATGACCCCAGAATGAAATATATATGATTATAAATGATTAAATTATGATTAGAAATCAAAATAATGTTAAAATATAAGAAAAACTCCTCTTTGATACACTAGTCCCCTGATGACCCCAGAATGAAATATATATGATTATAAATGATTAAATTATGATTAGAAATCAAAATAATGTTAGAATATAAGAAGAATTCCTATTTGATACACTAGTCTCCTGATGACCCCAGAATGAAATATATATGATTATAAATGATTAAATTATGATTAGAAATCAAAATAATTTTAAAATATAAGAAAAACTCCTCTTTGATACACTAGTCTCCTGATGAGCCCAGAATGAAATATATATGATTATAAATGATTAAATTATGATTAGAAATCAAAATAATGTTAAAATATGAGAAAAATTCCTATTTGATACACTAGTCCCTTGATGACCCCAGAATGAAATATATATGATTATAAATGATTAAATTTTGATTAGAAATCAAAATAATGTTAAAATAGAAGAAAAATTCCTATTTGATACACTAGTCCTCTGATGACCCCAGAATGAAATATATATGATTATAAATGATTAAATTTTGATTAGAAATCAAAATAATGTTAAAATAGAAGAAAAACTCCTATTTGATACACTAGTCCCCTGATGAGCCCAGAATGAAATATATATGATTATAAATGATTAAATTATGATTAGAAATCAAAGTAATGTTAAAATAAAAGAAAAACTCCACTTTGATAAACTCGTCCCTGGATGACCCCAGAATGAAATATATAGGATTATAAATGATTAAATTATGATTAGAAATCAAAATAATGTTAAAATAGAAGAAAAACTCCTCTTTGATACACTAGTCCCCTGATGACCCCAGAATGAAATATATATGATTATATATGATTAAATTATGATTAGAAATCAAAATAATGTTAAAATATAAGAAAAACTCCTATTTGATACACTAGTCCTCTGATGACCCCAGAATGAAATATATATGATTATAAATGATTAAATTATGATTAGAAATCAAAATAATGTTAAAATATAAGAAAAACTCCTCTTTGATACACTAGTCTCCTGATGACCCCAGAATGAAATGTATATGATTATAAATGATTAAATTATGATTTGAAATCAAAATAATGTTAAAATAGAAGAAAAACTCCTATTTGATACACTAGTCCCTTGATGACCCCAGAATGAAATATATATGATTATAAATGATTAAATTTTGATTAGAAATCAAAATAATGTTAAAATAGAAGAAAAACTCCTATTTGATACACTAGTACTCTGATGACCCCAGAATGAAATATATATGATTATAAATGATTAAATTTTGATTAGAAATCAAAATAATGTTAAAATAGAAGAAAAACTCCTATTTTTATACACTAGTCCCCTGATGACCCCAGAATGAAATATATATGATTATAAATGATTAAATTATGATTAGAAATCAAAATAATGTTAAAATAAAAGAAAAACTCCTATTTGATACACTAGTCCCTTGATGACCCCAGAATGAAATATATATGATTATAAATGATTAAATAATGATTAGAAATCAAAATAATGTTAAAATATAAGAAAAACTCCTATTTGATACACTAGTCCCCTGATGACCCCAGAATGAAATATATATGATCATAAATGATTAAATTATGATTAGAAATCAAAATAATGTTAAAATAAAAGACAAACTCCTCTTTGATAAACTCGTCCCTGGATGACCCCAGAATGAAATATATATGATTATAAATGATTAAATTATGATTAGAAATCAAAATAATGTTAAAATAGAAGAAAAACTCCTATTTGATATACTTCTCCCCTGATGATCCCAGAATGAAATATATATGATTATAAATGATTAAATTATGATTAGAAATCAAAATAATGTTAAAATAGAAGAAAAACTCCTATTTGATACACTAGTCCCCTGGTGACCCCAGAATGAAATATATATGATTATAAATGATTCAATTATGATTAGAAATCAAAATAATGTTAAAATATTAGAAAAACTCCTATTTGATACACTCGTCCCTGGATGACCCCAGAATGAAATATATATGATTATAAATGATTAAATTATGATTAGAAATCAAAATAATGTTAAAATATTAGAAAAACTCCTATTTGATACACTAGTCCCCTGATGACCCCAGAATGAAATATATATGATTATAAATGATTAAATTATGATTAGAAATCAAAATAATGTTAAAATATAAGAAAAACTCCTCTTTGATACACTAGTCCCCTGATGACCCCAGAATGAAATATATATGATTATAAATGATTAAATTATGATTAGAAATCAAAATAATGTTAAAATATAAGAAAAACTCCTATTTGATACACTAGTCACCTGATGAACCCAGAATGAAATATATATGATTATAAATGATTAAATTATGATTAGAAATCAAAATAATGTTAAAATAAAAGAAAAACTCCTCTTTGATACACTAGTCCCCTGATGATCCCAGAATGAAATATATATGATTATAAATGATTAAATTATGATTAGAAATCAAAATAATGTTAAAATATAAGAAAAACTCCTATTTGATACACTCGTCCCTGGATGACCCCAGAATGAAATATATTTGATTATAAATTATTAAACTATGATTATAAATCAAAATTTTAAAATATTAGAAAAACTCCTATTTGATACACTAGTCCTCTGATGACCCCAGAATGAAATATATATGATTATAAAAGAATTAAATTATGATTAGAAATCAAAATAATGTTAAAATAGAAGAAAAACTCCTATTTGATACACTAGTCACCTGATGACCCCAGAATGAAATATATATGATTATAAATGATTAAATTATGATTAGAAATCAAAATAATGTTAAAATAGAAGAAAAACTCCTATTTGATACACTTGTCCCCTGATGACCCCAGAATGAAATATATATGATTATAAATGATTAAATTATGATTAGAAATCAAAATAATGTTAAAATAGAAGAAAAACTCCTATTTGATACACTAGTCCCCTCATGACCCCAGAATGAAATATATATGATTATAAATGATTAAATTTTGATTAGAAATCAAAATAATGTTAAAATAGAAGAAAAACTCCTATTTGATACACTAGTCCCCTGATGACCCCAGAATGAAATATATATGATTAGAAATGATTAAATTATGAGTAGAAATGAAAATAAATTTCAAATAGAAAAGAAACAATTATACACAAATTTTATACTTAAAGTTTTAGCTTTTTTTCTTATATAGTCCTTGTCAAATTATTGGTGCATACTATACACTGAGAAATATGATTATACATAATTAAGTAATGATCAGAAATTCAAACAGAAGGTGATCAGGTGATAATAACAACAAAGATGAGGACAATAGTTTGAATATAAATGGTGTAAATAATGATAACTCCTCATCCCCCAATTTCAGATATATAGGTTACTATATAATTATGGAAATAACTAAACCACTATTTTAAGTAAATCAATTATTTTTATTATATTATTCAAATTGGTTTGTGTGTGCAGGTTATATAACAATTATTAGCACTGCATACAGAATTGGCAAACCTGCAAACCAATTTCAAATTTTAGCTAAGGCTACTTGTGCTTATTTAGCACAAATGCCTTTGCAAAAGGAATGACTCCATTTTCCTGCAATCGTTTTTATTGTCAGATAAACATGCAATAAAAAATGTAATAATTATATAAATCCATTCTCATTCAATGAGTTGTTTTTGATGAAGCACTTTGGTTGAAACCCAACAGAGATTTTACTTAATGTATCTCTATCGCAGTATCCAGTCCACATATTGTTTTGAATTCAGAGTCTCCTTCTCGTAGACTGATTGCCAACAATAACTAGGAAAATGAGTCTGTCCTGCGAGAGGGAAAAAGATGGGTTCATACCTTTCCCAAGGGTATTTGCGTATCAGTGAATATAATGAACTCAGCTGGAATTTGAACTCCATGCTCTGAGTTCTCATTTAGAGCCACTATCCTTTACACCACCTGTACACCCAAGAGAGATTTCTAGACCCCCTTGACCAAAAGGAACTGTCATTGGTGTATTATGACTGTTAATCAAGAAGAATGGATGAATGAACATCTGGCCAAACTAGTCTCTCGTAACTACCTTACAGCTTAATCAGTAATAACTGTGAAAAAAAAAATCTTTCTAATTGTAAGTATAAGTGTCCGTTTTGCTTCTATTCACTTTGAAACTTTCTCATTGCTCACATGCTTCATCCATGGTATTCTTAGTCTAATGAAATACAAGTGCTGGACCAGTGATAACAGGAGACTTAATCTTTCATTTCTGTCTGAATTTCTGAAATGAGGAGTTATCATTATTTACACTATTAACATGCTGACTACTGACTTCATTATTGTTGTTATCACAATGTTTCAACCGTTGTACCCTCCAGCCTTCATCAGGTATATATCAATCTGGATAATCTAAAGGAAAAACTGAACTAAACATGTTAATTAATCTATGGTGGTATATTGTTCTCAATCCACTGTCCATATCTAGGGATATCTTGTCTAGTTCTTATCTTTAGTATTCAGTTATTGCCTGCCTGTTTCCACTGAGTCCAAGTGCACACACTGCCCGGCCCAGGGATTGAACTCACAATTACTATGTCACCAAATTTACAAACCGACAGTTTAATCTACTGGGCTATACCCCTGTAGATTAAATAAAGGGTTCAGTTTGAAATCCCCTGTAAGTTACTTGGATTGATGTATATTTGATGAAGTCCAAAGAGCACAATGGCTGAAACATTGTAATAACAACAACAAAGATGGGGACAATAGTCCACATGTAAATTAATCTTTCATATTTAACATCACATTTCATTCCAATATTTAGTCAATTCTGGCAAGAATTCTGGCAAGAATATGTCAGTGGCCCTTAGGTCTGTCATCGAAAACATTCTTGTCTGAAATGTCTGAGAGACTCTACTTACAAGCAAGGGTGGGTATTTATATATATATATATATATATATATATATATATATATATATATATATATATATATATATATATATATATCTGTCGTGTAAGTCATTGCTATGCTTACAAGTCAGGTGCAGCTGTAAGGTCATGTGATTAGGCACTGAGCAACCAGTAGTTCAGGTTAACCTTTTACTATGATCCTTTAATGGTTTGGTGTGAAATTGAGTGCAAATTCTATTCTGGCATGAGACTACATCAGCATCCTTCTGTAAAACCACATCTCTTGCCTCAAGTCTCCTCTTCATCTCGAGGAACTTGTCCAGCATTCACCGCCATATAGGAGGATTGATATTACATTGCAGTTCAGCATTCTTTTCTTTGTTTGTAATTAAATTTTCCTGTTTTGTAATACTTTGCTTAACTTTGGGGACATATCTTTCACTATTCCAATGTGCTTTCAGATTTCAGTGTCACTTCATCTGTCATATTTTAAAACCACTTCCCAGATTTTTTTTAATCATAAATAAAGCCACTAAATTGCAAGAGGCTATTGAATGTTTGATAATATAGGGTGACCCCAAAAAACGGGAATTTTTGAAGTGCGTATTGCCAGACATGAGCAAATGGCAACACTGCGAGACAGTGACCTGGAGCAAGTAAACATTTCGCCATTTTAGTAACGAGAATGAAATTCACAGTATCCCAGCTGAGATGTTGCAGCAGTCAATGAGGAATCTCAACAGCAGATTTCAAGAATGAATTCGTACAGGAGGACGCCATCTACAGGACGTAATTTTTAAAAAATGAAAATTCCATCATTGTTTCTTAAATAGCATGTTTTAAGGTTTCAATTACTATGAATTAAATATTTTTCTTCCATCACTCTTGGTTTTATTGGATTGTTAAAAAGTTCCTGTTTTTTTTGGGTCACCCTGTATAAGGAAAAAAATGCTATTAAGCAGAGAGAACAATAAAAGAATCGGAATTAAGGAAACAGAAAATAATTAACATTGCATTTAAATTTTTGAAGACCAAAGTTGACTGAAAAGCAAAAAACAGATGAAGTGAGAAGTGCAAGAGAAGAAACTGTTAGCATAGAAGTTACAGTTACATCTAGCAGCCATTTAAAATGTAAAATGATGAGACCTTGCCGCCAATCAAGTACTGTGTTTAAATTCCTAAAGTCTAGGTACAACCATAGAGAAAAGTTCATCAGAACAATAACCATGAAAGTATTGTTAGAAAAGGCATTGGGAAGATACATTACAGCAGTGGGAAAGTGATTGAAGCGGAGAGGCCTGGTCAGGACCAATAACATTGCAGATTCTTCTTTGGATTTTATCCAAAATCTCTAAATATATAGCAGCACCACCAGACCAGATGTGGCAGCAATATTCAAAGCAAGGACAAATGGTAGACTTATAAATATGTAAGATAGAATCTGCCCAGAAAAATTATCTAGCTCGACTCAGTGAACCAACTTTACTAGCAGGAGACCTAACAATTGATCTTTCTACTTCATGTCAGCAGAAAACGTTAGATATTTAAATTTCTGTACTTGAGTCTGACATCTCCAATTCATCATGCACATCTTGAGCTACCTCTTTTACTATCAACCATACATTCTGTCTTCGTACAATTGATGGTTAGTCCTTTCTTCTTGCTTTCCTTTACTATCTTCTCTTGGAAGTCCTGCAGATTTCTTTCTGTATTTGCCATCAACATTGTGCTATAAACTTACTGATTTACTCCATTTTCTTTTTATTATCAGATGGCACTTGGCCAGTTGTCATTGTTGATAACTTGGGCATTCTCCTTAGTCTCGGGGTTCCTCTGACACAGCTCACAGCATTCTACCAGTCATTACGGTCACATGTCTGTGTGGAGAGAACAGGATCTTTGGTTGTTTACCTTAATGTTGCTGAAGAAGACGAACAAGAACAATTGCTTATGAAGCATCTATGCCATATGAGTGACTGCCATTTACAAGTACGGGGTTTATCCACTGGTTATTGTAAGGATATTCATGGACAGGTAAGCTGATAAATCACTCTCTCTCTCGCTCTCTCTCTCTCTCTCGCTCTCTCTCTCTCTCTCTCTATATATATATATATATATGTGTGTGTGTGTTTATATATATTATAAATTAATTGATTTAAAATATGTTTTTTTCGCTACACAGTGATAACCATGTTTCAAAAATGGAAGCTAAAGCCCTTGAATTCAATTTTGTTATTAAATTAGCGAAAAAACCATATTTTAAATCAATTAATTTATAATATTAATGCTCTGTAAATTTACATTGAGCACTATTGTGTAAAAATAAAAATATCTATAAGAACACCGGATTTTATATCTTACTGGTCTTTCTTTTTATTTATATATACATATATGTTTATATATATATTGATATATATTTATTTATATATATTGATATATATTTATTTTTAAATATATATATATATATATATATATATATAGATATTTATTTATATATATTGATATATATTTATTTTTAAATATATATATATATTGATATATATTTATTTTTAAATATATATATATATATATATATATAGATATATATATATTGATATATATTTATTTTTAAATATATATATATATATATATATATATAGATATATATATATTGATATATATTTATTTTTAAATATATATATATATATATTGATATATATTTATTTATATATATTTATTTTTAAATATATATATATATATATTGATATATATTTATTTATATATATTTATTTTTAAATATATATATATATATATTGATATATATTTATTTATATATATTTATTTTTAAATATGTATATATATATATATATATTGATATATATTTATTTATATATATTGATATATATTTATTTTTAAATATATATATATATATATATATATATATATATATATATATATATATTTATGAAATGGACAAAGTCTGACAATTATTTTTAAGACATTTTTATGTTTTTACATTCTTTTATAGATACAAATATTTAAGTAAATGCTATGAAAATTTCTCGGACATTCAGGCCAGTAAATGCTATAAATACTGTTTATTATAAAAACAGAGCATTTACTTAAAAATTTGTCTCTATAAAAAGCATGTATAAGCATGTCATAAAAAATATTCGTTCTCTGACAGGAATTGAACCTGTATCTTATACGGAACCGTCATCTAGCCTGACGTGCCTTAACCGATTGAGCCATGGAGAATCGTTGGGTTAGCAAGGTCGAATTTACTGCTTTTAAACCTCAATCTTCCATGAATCTCTCACATACATTCATATCTGCTCAAAGCGTATCCAAATGTAAACAAATGACGTCACACGTTATGAAATGGACAAAGTCCGACAATTATTTTAAGACATTTTTATGTTTATACATTCTTTTTATAGATACAAATATTTAAGTAAATGCTCTGTTTTATAATAAACAGTATTAATAACATTGACCAGCCTGAATGTCCGAGAAATTTTCATTGAGTAGATATGAATGTACATGAAAAATCTAATACATTGTGCAAAAACTAATTCATCCACAAAACAGATTTTTTACAGTGAACTAAAGAATATAAAACAAACACTTATTAATAATAGCTTTCCAAACTATATAGTTGATGAATAATAATACTAAGCAAATAGTACATAATACTGCTTCAACTAATTCCAAACATATTAATCTCTTTTATCGTAGTCAAATGCATACTAATTATAAACAAGATGAAAATATACTAATAAAATTAGTAAATACTAATATATCTACAACAGATCCTAGCAAAAAAATTAGGTTAATCATATACTACACTAAATCTAGTAGATCTAACTTAACTATTCGCAATGATTCTTTCCCCCCTCCCCGTTAGCGATTTGCAAAAAACCAACATAGTTTACAAATTCAAGTGCCCTTTGGGAGATTGTATCTCCAATGGATTAAATAATATTTACGTTGGTCACACCACAAACTCGCTTTCACGGTACTTGACTCTACATTTAAATGATAACTCTAACATCTTTAGACATTTAAAGCAAAGTTCTGGCAGGCTTGCAATCATTGATGATGACAAAATCGAAACGCTGACTGAAAATAATGCCAGTCACGCAACACATTGCAGAGAGAAATGCTACAATGGTTGACTGCCTCAAGATTTAATGGACATTATTTAATGGAATGCCTTTTCATCTGTGATTCTTTGCTCAAATGCAACAATAATAACCAATTTTTTTAAAAGAACACCCACAGGCGATGAAAAATGTATTGTTTGCAAGAATGTGGAGCAAAAAAATAACTTACCGTTAACCGCTCTGTCCACCAGCCTGCATCTAAAGAATGTGACGCTATATATTTGGTGGGATTGGATGGGCAAAATCAGATATTAAATTCAGACAACTACTGTTCTCAGTTGGCATATATTAAAGGCAGTAATTAATGAAAAGTGTCCAGAATTGTTCAATCAGAAAAATATCATCTTCCATCAGGACAACACTAGATCTCATGTTGCTTTACAGATCTGGTAGATATTGGTACACCCGTCGTACTCACCTGACCTTCATCAGGTGTTTGTCAATCAGGATAATCTTCAGGTCAAGGCTCACCAAACAGGAAAACTTGCACAAATAAAAGAGTAGCAATGTGACCCACCATGGCTTGGTAAGAGCAGTTGTCAATATCATCAGTTGACAGTTGAGTCCCTCTAAGGAATCTTTGCTAAACAAGGGTCTCAACTTTATCACAACCATCTGGCATGTCCCAATCTTGATATGAGAGCTTCAATTGAGGAGGTTGCTTTGAAGATCACAAAGGTCCAAGCCAATGAGTTAACTTGGAAAGTGAGTCTCAACATCCAGATTGTTGTCACTTGACCACCAATGTTTTCATTTATTTATTTATTGTTATTTCATTTTGGTCAAGTGAGTAACTGTTTTGAAGACTATATATCACAGACTTTAGCGCCGATCATTAAACAAAAAACACCTGAGACGAAAGATAAAATCACACACTACTATGTGGGTGTCTCATTCATAATGTCACATTCACATCTCACCAAATAAAGAGCAATATCTTTTTTTCCTAAAGATAGGAAACACAAGATTAAATACAAAACATCACTGTGTATCCAGTCTCTTGTTTTTGAAAGAGAAAGTGCTGAGAACTTTTGCACATGCATAATATTAAAAACTATTTAAAAAAAAATATTTATCTGTATATTTGTTTAAAAATATCAAATGACTATTCAAACATTTTTTCAACTAATGTTTTTTGTTACCTCCTACACTGCAAATGTGGATTTTTAAAACTTCAAATTTGATTTAAACTTTGATTTCAGAAAAACTTTAACATTTGAATGATCATTGCTATATAATTTTAGAATCTATTTTTCTTAAATTTTAAATGTAATTTTATCACTTTTAATTATTTTTTTTCTCTGTTTTATTTTGTTTTGTTTTTTCGCCAGCTCACAGCAACATGGCATGAGTTATCGCCCTTGTCAAAGCATCAGTCCAAAACTACACAATTCAAATTACTAGACAAAAATGTGTCATTGTTTGCTGCTGGAATGTCACAAGCTGTCTTATGACATCTTTTTATTATAAGAATAGTAAGTCTTTTATGGAGAAATAAACCTGTATAGACTAAAAACATGTTTGTTTTTATTCTTGTATTACTCTCATTTAATATTTTTATTAACAGAGAATTGGAATTGTTGCTCACAACCTGATTTCTTTTTAATTTATTTGTGTTCATAAATACATTAAACTTTTCTGCAAGTCATAATGAGATAAACAATGAATAAGATTTGAAAGCATACACATATATTATGCAAATTTTATATGGAAAATGATGTTCATTATCTTAATAAAAACTTTGAGGCTTGTAGGATTACCACCTCCTGACAATAATCACAGGTGGTGCGATATTTGAAAGGCTCTTCCTCCTTTAACTTTTGGAGCAGCAACACACATTTCTTTTTGCTCTTATAGACATGAGGCATGTAAATACTTCAGACAGACTGAAGATTGTATTGAACTGTTCATAACTTCAAATTTGTTTCTTTCTTTATCCTTCTGTAAACATGTCTTGTAAATACATTTATTAATGTTGTTTGTTTGAATTCTATGTTTTGTGTAC
Organism: Acanthosepion esculentum; assembly: GCA_964036315.1. Lineage (NCBI taxonomy): Eukaryota > Metazoa > Mollusca > Cephalopoda > Sepiida > Sepiidae > Acanthosepion > Acanthosepion esculentum. The sequence goes on from OZ038501.1 coordinate 87,427,751, forward strand.
TTTTTTTTATCCAGACTTATCCGTCCTGGGTATGACAATAAACTACAGCCACGTCCTGGGTAAGACAATAAACTATGTCCAACAGCAAGGCCTCTAATCAGGAGGTTTTGAGGAGCGTGGAACCACCTCTTAATTGCTGGTATTCCCAGGTCCACCTGACTCTGGGTGGTAGCGCCTGTTAGGGTCCCATCTATGGACAAATAGTTAACCGCCAAACTGGGGTCAAAACACTCTGAAAGTATGAAAAATAGGTTTTAATACCAGAAATACTTTGTAAAAAATTATTATCGCCAATACATTATTACCAGCAATACATCTTTGAAGAAAAATATTACCAGAAGTAGATTTTTGAAGGAAAAAATATTACCAGCAATAAAAATTTTGTCGGCATTAAATAACCCATTCAGGTTGATATGCTGTAAAACAAACCAAACCAAATATCCAGACTCACATGAGTCCACTAAATATTGTTTATGGGACAAAGGTATCAGGAGACATAAAATGACAATACTTTCCATTCTTGGAACAACATCTAGTAGAAGCAGCAGTTACTGGTTGTTCAAGAATGTTTAAAGAGACCATTGGAACATTAGGAATAGGAGAAGAATTTTGAACTTGATGTGGGGCAAAAATGTGAGAATTGAAAGATGAAGAACTTTGAGTAAAAAAGGATTTTCAATCATTGCAATGACAGCATCTAGTGGCATAAATGCTTTGGAGTTACATTGTGCAAGGTCAAGGACATTTATCTGAGTATATGATTGAGAAAGAGTTAGAATTCCTAATAGACACTGTTATATATTTGCAGAATGTAGCCCATTAATGAAGGCTAGCTCATGGCTGTATCATATTTTGAAAGGTTTTCAGTGTAAAAACAATACAGGCATCTCTCAATTAATGCACATTCGATTTATACATTTTCAATTAGTGCTAACATTTTTATATACCAAAATCCAATTAGTGCATACACAATACTCACTTAGTACAGTAAAACATTCTTCAGTTTCACCATAGTAATTGAAAATTGATTTTTTTATAATTACTGGTGTACACACTATCCACACTAATCAAGGGATTCCTGTATTTTTTCTAATTAAAATGAATGGAAATGTTGCTATATTTTGCTATTGTTGGATTACTGCCCCCTGACAATAATCACAAGCAGCACAATATTTGAAAAGCTCATAGACATAAGACGTGTAATTCAGAGACACAGACTGAAGATTGTATTGAACTGTTCGTAACTTCAACTTTGTTTCTTTATCCTTCTGTAACATGTCTTGTAAATACATTTATTAATGTTATATGTCTGAATTTCATTTTTTTTACCTGGACTCACATTATTTGTGGAACAAATGCACCAGGTGGCATGAAATTATAATACTTTCTATTCCTACAACAATATATAAAGAATAACATTTCAAGAAGAGAGAAAATATATTTGTGTATTTTTTTAAATGGATTTAAATAATAAAGAAGTCTCTTGAAATAAGCATTGGTTATGCAAGGTGTTACTGAATATGAAAAACAATGAGAAAAAGAAAAACATTATTAAGGAATGAGAACAATAAAAGAACAGGAATTAAGAAAACCGTAGATAACAATTGACATTATATTTAAATAGTTGAAGGTCAAAGTTGATTGGAAAGCAAGAAGCCAGAAGAGAGTTCCACATGTGAGAAATGCGAGAGAGGAAACTGTTAGCATAGAACTTACAATTACATCTAGCCATTTGAACTGTAAAATGACGAGATTGTGTCATCAATCTAATACTGCACTTGAATTCATAGAGTCTAGATACCATAGGGGAGAGTTCATCAGAACATTTACCATTAAAGTATTTATAGAAAAGTCACAGGGAAACTATATTACAGCAATGAGAAAGTGACTGAAGCTGTGAGGCCATTGCAAATTCTTCTGATTTTATCAAGAACCTCTAAATATATAGCAGGAGCACCAGATGATATGTGGCAGCAATATTCTAAACATGGATGAATGGTAGACTTGTAACTATCTAAGATAGATTCAAGTGAGAAAAATTGTCTAACACAACACAGTGAACCCACTTTTTTAGCAGCAGACCTAGCAATCGATTCAATAAAATCATTCCACTTCATGTCACCAGAAAACAATTAGCCCAAGAAGACGCAATGAGTAACTCTCCTGAATCATGTTCTGTTGTACTTTCTTCTCATTGATGTCTTCTCTTACACACCCAATAACCCACTGAATCTTAGTGGCATTATCACCTTGCTTGGGGTGAAATGATTAAAAAAAAACAAGAGATCCAGATAATCATACCATGGATTGTCCAATGCCCTATGAGTGAAACTGAGTAGAAAAAACTGTTCAGAAGTTCTCAATAGTTGTGCTAGCATAAAGCTACAAGTCAGCATGACTGAGGGTTCAAGGATACTTTCCTGTTCAATTATTAATCATGCCAAATTATGTGCTTTCTCCCAGAAACTAACCACAGTCTGCTTAGTATAATTACACTATAAACCATTGCTTGGTTTTGTGGGTGTTTAAGAAACACAAGTGTGCCTGAGCAGACATCTGTAACAGGGATTAGCTAGCTGCCTTAGTAGATTTCATATAGTTGGTTGTTTTTTTTTTTGTTTTTTTTTAGTGGCATATCAACACCTCTATGTGCTATTTAATGCCAAAATCTAAATATTTTGTATGCACTTTTATCGTTATTTTATTGGAGATAATAATGGTTTTAGTGATACAGGTCTTACTAATTAACCCATAAACTGGGGAGAGAAGAGGTGGATTCATACCTTTTCCAAGGGTATTTGCATGTAAGTGAATATAACAAGCCCAACAGTAGATTTTATGATCTACTGAGACTGATGAATGCTGATGATGTATAATGGCTATAATATATACCTAAGATCAGAGTGTACTAAAGTAGAATCAGTTACGTTTGCTGACTGAGAAATCTAGCATATTAGAATTCTGCTCGTTCCTTCATTCCTTAGTTATCATGTACATTGTGTCCTGCCATTACCTCAGATAAACAATAGCCCATTCCTGTTTGATTGCAAGGATGGAAGAAAAGTTATATCAAATGTGCTGTTTGATTTTAGGGGAAAAAAGGGAATATAGAGAAGGCAATAATGCTCTCATTCATTTAATGTCTGCTTCAGTGAAATGGAAAGCCTTGTTAATTTTTAATTCATTTGTACCCTCTTACTTTTTTAAATAATGACCTACATTCATATTTATGTGTTATTGCAAGTTATTAGGTTGAAAAATCTATCAAGGGAATTCACACGGTTATTTTATAGTCATGCAATTCACAAGTAGCTTATTCAATCATTAACTTAATTAATATTCATGAGAAAATTGAAATATGAAAACCATGAAATTTTCATGGGGATTGCTAGTTTGTTATTCTGTCAGCTTGTATATCTGACCATCTATTTGCCTTTCTACCTGGGATCAAATGGTAGAATCTACTTGATCCCATGGCTCTTCAGAGCCAGAATGAGTTATGCTTTCTGACTTTGAAACGTATAGGATAATATCAAGCAGGAAGGAATTTTGAAAAATAAAGAAGACAAAGAGGGACAAAAAGGATGGTGTAAAAGAGGATAGGGATGAGGATAGAAAGCTAGAAAAATAAATAGGAAAAGCATGCAGATGAAACATTATATATATATATATATATATAAAACACAATTTTAAAACCCATGTCAAATTCACTATAATTGAGAGAATAGAAAAGTTCAGAGCAGATAACATTAGAAAGGTTTTAGAGTTCCATGAAAATAAGTGGATACGTTTAAAAACGCACTATCCAGATGGGCTTAATCACAAATTTAACAATATAGATAGTATTAATATATAACCCCCACAAATCAGGACCTACCCACATTTCTCACCCACACAAGACAGACATGCTTACGGAGGTATTGAGGCCTCACACTTATGCACACACCCACACGATTATATACACTTACACACATCATACTCACTCACTCCCTAATGAGCCAAATGATAACACACACCCATAGTAATATACACGCTTACACACATCATACTCACTCACTCCCTAAGAACCAAATAACACACACACTTAACAGAGACACATCCCCTTTCCAGGAACCAATAAAACTATCAAAATGACCAAGGGAATTCAGAGCAGCATGAATCCATCCAGCGCTTATCTTAAATAACAACTTAAAAAGACTGTTTGACCAACACAAGAACTAACGAAAATTCATGTTAAAAAAATTAAAAAAAAACAAATGAAAACTACAGACAAAAGTTCATTTTCTCCATCAAGACATTCATTTCTGTTGTTCACTGCTACCAGCAAGTAGAATTTTTTTTTCTCCTGATGATGGCCATGTTGGCCAAAACTAGTCGAGGAATCTAAATGAAATAATAATAAAAGTGAAAGAATATTAATATACAACCCAGTGTGTCTGAAGATTTTAATTTTTTAATATTCTTTATTGTTCAAAAAAAAAAAAAATATATATATATATATATATATATATTTTTGTCATCCACAGACAGACTGTTTCGCTGTTTCACAGCTCATCAGTGTGGCTAGACGTCCGGTTGCCTCTAGCTAGGATCGAAACCCGACTGAATTTGCGTCAGTCCAAACTTCTCCCACTAAGCCGTCAGCGTATGGTACAGGATGAAGGTGAATTTTAGCGTGTTTATTTTTAGATTCAGATAAACACACAGTGACTGACAGTGACTCAATTCTGTCGAAGAGTCGTGCAGTATTAGCTTAAATAGTCACTGTTTACAAATTCACACCTCAAACCAGAGGGCTCAACCGAAATTAATTTTTCAGGAGCTAATATATATATATATATATATATATATATATATATATATATATATATATATAATAGTTTTTTTTAATATATAATCATCACAACACTGGAATTCCCATGTTTCAAAACTGAAACTTCAGTTCAAATTCAATCATAAAAATTAAACTTAAAATACAAAGTTCAATTATCAAGCGATGCTAAGAATAACTTTTTTAAATTGATTTACTTAATTTATATGTCCAGACAACCTTGTTCTTTTCTATTATTTTAATATATATATATATATATATATATATATATATATATATATATATATATATATATATATTAAAATAATGAGAAAGAACAGTAAGATTTATAATCCAGTGTTCTTATTAATTATTTTTAAAAACAGTACTTAATACAATTCTGCAGAGCATAAACATTATAAATTTACTAATTTAAAAATATGATCCCATTGCTACACAGAAATAATATATATATATATATATATATATATATATATATATATATATAGTGGGCTATGATAAGTTTTTAGCTACCCTTGATTACATCAATTTTAGCTTGTGTAATAACATCTTTTCTTTTTCTCAGACAATACCGTGTTAATATCAAGCTACTATCATCTATGAACAATAGTTGACTTATATTTTGCAATGATAGTTCACAGAAGTAAGGAAATTGGTGAATTTCGACAAGGGCAAATAATAGGATGGCATCAGTGTAGCAAGTCAAATACAGAGATTGATAAGTTTTTTTCAGGTTAATCATCAAATGGTTAACACTATTGTCAAGGAATTTAATG
>OZ038501.1:87438357-87525857 GCA_964036315.1 Acanthosepion esculentum
TTGAAAGATTATAAAATTTCTAATAACTTAATGATCTGATATTTGTTTAAATGCTGTGAAATCTTTTTAATTTTTCAGTAAATTATAAGTTAATTTAATTTTAAGCTGGTATCCATTCAGTAGTCATTTTATTTTATAAATAATTTCCAATAAAAAGGTTTTTATTTTGTTTTAAACTGATTAATTAATAGAATGTTTTAATAACATATCTACTATAATTTGAATGTTTAAATTGTTTATTTTACCAAATCATCATTTATATAGATTTTTAAAGTTTTTTTTGACAAACTGCAATAAAAATGATTTCAGCTTTTTTTGGTCTGAAATTCTTTAGATGGCCATTAATTTACCAATGTTTCTCTTTTTAGCTATTTCTTTTGTCTTCTGGCTTTTGGAGTGAAAATGTTTGACTAGATCTTGATTTTTCTGTAACATATAAAAAAATAACAACACTGTAATGAGACAACCCTGAATTCAAAATCAGGAATAGAATTCACTTTTGCTCCCAACTGTGAGTAAATATAGCAAAAAATAGAGGGCATGGGTCTTGCAATTTCATTTTGTAAAAACCCACTTGCAAAGATATCTGTACACAGGTTGAAGGTCAAATTAGATTCAGGAACTCAGGTTGATCTAATGCTAACATAAGTTTTAGATGAATGAACAAAAATATCTTATTTACAAATATATATTTTTTTTTTAAAATGATTTTTAAAAAAATAATTTTTTCATGACAAATTTTGAATGCTTATATAAATATGAATAACTAAAATTTCCAGGTAGAGAGGCTCTTTCCTCTAATTGGCTCAACACATTCTTTCTATACTTGTATCATATTGAGCCAAGTATAAAGAAATTGAAAACAACTGGATAATTTTTCATGTAGATTTTGTAAGAATTTTTGTAAGAAATTTTAATATGGCTTTACAAACAGTATATATTCAATAATACATACAAATATATTAAGGGCAGAAGAGCAAGGATAATAAAAAATAATACACACTCTAAAGTGGTGACTCAAAAAATATACCAAAAAGGAAGGTAACCGGTTATTGCTACTCAAACTTCAGAGCTCAACTGAGGACAAACATATAAATAGGAGCACAACAACTAAAATAATGAGAGGAGGAAAAAATTACTATCAGAGAATCATTACTATGAATCAAAGACATTCCATTAAGACCCAGCAACCATTTCATCTGCTTACTGAGGGAAGGCTATTTAGATTTGATATGCAGGATCTCAAACACTTTTTCATCAGAGAATACACTCTGCTACCTACTGCGAAAAACATCTCTGGTAAAAGACGAGGTACAAATTTAAATTTATTAAATATTTAAGGTATTTAAAATTATTTGATTGAAGAATGGTTGGATTTGTTCTTGGGAGAAAAACTACTATTATCAAAAATGTATGTTCCAAAGACATCTGGAACTATTCAGGTAGTGACCAAAAATGTTATGGAAGACAAGTCATAAATTATAATTTGTTTGAATAGAAAATAAAGTCATGGTTTGGGTTTGTGTATTGGAAAAAAAATCATAGAAAAAATAATTCATATTTTAATTTTATATAACACATCTTGATAAAGTAACAGTTATTTAACCTGTTGATGCTTACCATCCCATTTTGTGGACAGTCATTGTCATACTCCATCACAATTAGACCTATTTTTGATTCAGTCTGCATGCTGGCCAGATGTAAATGCCACAAAAGCAGAAAACGAAATAACAAGTCATTTTCTGCACACTAGGCTCCACGCATCAGATCTGGTCTATAAAGCGAGGTCTGGCAGTGGCCAATCACAAATGTTCCCGCTAGAGAAAAAGTAGGTCTCTGAGGACGACCAAATACAGTTGCGGCCTAATGGGCTACCGACTGTTGCGCAGGGCACTGCTGCCGCCGTCACTCAACATGATCACACCTCTCAACAACTGTTACCACTCCCAGGCTTGATTAACCACCTTGACTGTCCAGCTCTGTGTTGATAACATCTCAACCTTGTAACCTCGGCAAACACCAACCATGAGTGGCTGACTATCCAGCTTTGACTCCACACAGCTACAAACCTTCCTGTCACCTCGGCAAATCCAACTCCTAAAGCAAGCAACTCCGATTCTGCAAGCATGCAACCCACACCACCCACCACTGCAATGCCAATTCGACCACATCTTTTCACCCCAATGCCATCACCTCAGCCTATTTGATTTGTTTACAAGGCATTTCCTTTGCAGTCATCACTCCACCCCCATTCAACAGAACAGGCATACCAACCATGCCAATCCAACTATACTTCATTGCCGTCATCTTGGTCTAAACTCGTTTACAACACATTCCATTGACAGTTGCCACTGCACCTCTGTTCAACAGAACAGTCATACCAACCCTACCAATCCGAGTGCACTTCGTCGCTTAGATGGCCCACCACCGTCACCTCATCATACTCGACTCATTTACAAGGCATTCCCTTCACAGTCGCCACCGCACCCACATTCAACAGGGCAGGCATAACAATCATGTCAATCTGATGTCACCCCTGTTCCACAGAACAGGTCTATCAACCGACGAAAACCACCTACTACTGTAACCTCAATCAATCAACATGAGTACCAACCATATTCAGTGACCCCACACCAAATCCACACAAGAATTAGGTCAACTCCCGGAATCTACTCTTACAACCAACTGCCATCTTGACAATTGGTCACTGAAATGGACATTCCGCCCATCTTTCAATATCTCTGTATGACATACTAACAATAAACATTGTTCAAATCTAATCCTCATTATTCCTTTCTCTCGCTACCAAACGCTTGATAAGACAGTGTTAATGCGTTATCAGTGGAACCCTATCATTAATTTTATGATGGACATTAATGGGTTAATTTATAATAAAAAAATAAATTATATTTTAATAAACTAAATATTTTAAATATTACTTATTACATATAACTTTTCTTTTATTAAAATATATTAAATAAATTAAAACATTTTATTAAAAAATATCTATTCTAAATGAAAATATCTATTTTTGCTGTGACTTTTTGCATACCTATAAGTTGGAGTTATAACTTTTTCCCTACCCAAACAAAGCATACTTTATTGACTTTTCTGGAAAAATGGTTGACTCATTCCACTACTCCAGAAAGTATTAGGTTGGTGCAAAAATAATGTCGTTTTTTGACGTTCAACTTCATGTAAGAAAACGACATTATTTTTGCACCAACCTAATACTTGAGACTCCTTTTGCCATGCTTTATCTTTACAAGAAACAGATTAGGCCAAAAATGGAATATTGGTGCTATATCTGAGCTAGAGCTGCTCAATCCTCACGTTCCAGCCTTGATAGAGTCCAAAATCATTTATATAGCCTTGTTGGGGATGATTTATTTTCCACTCTGTAATCTCTTCCCCTCAGGCACAGCATTGCAAACTTGTTGCTACTCTATTGCTATTACCATGACAAATGTTCAGATGAGCTCCAGACCTTTATGGATAAGACTCACCATGCTACATCAACAGAGTCAAATCACCCTCATTCCCTCCATATTCCAATTGTAAGGAGGAGGTTCCACTCAGACAGTTTTTTCTTAAGAACTGCTACCTTGTGGAACAGACTTCCATCTAGATACTTCCTTGAATATTTCAATCTCTGCCTCTTCAAGTCAAAGGGCAATTTTATCTACAGGGTGCGATGGGTAAATTTTCACCATTTCATATTTTTAATTTTGTGCATGTGCATTGTTTGTTTTTGATTTTGTTGACTGCACAGTATAGTAGGGTCAGTTGGGCACCATCTGTCAGAAAAAGAGCATCATGACGCAATTCACTCCATCAATTTGGAAACGTCATGCAGGTACTGCTTGGCATTTGTGCCAGAAGCTCCAATATGAACATTTCAGAGTGTTTAGGTGTCAATCTGAGGACAATGCAAAGGATCTGGACAGAGTTGGATGAGTAATGGTGATTACGAAGGTGTTTGGAGTGATGACTAGTGATGGCGACATTATGTCTCCATTCCTCTTCCCACAGGGCTTCAGACACAACATGAGGGCCTATATCAAGTGCCTTGAGGATGTAGTGCTGCCCTTGGTCAAGAGGGTGGCTGCTGAAAGACCCTAGGACTGGCAACAGGACTCTGCACCATGCCACACAAACTAGAGAACCCAGTCATCGCTGTCAGTCAATTTCTGTGACCAAATCACCCCTTACATCTGGCCACCTAAATCCCCGAACAGCAACCGTCTTGATTATTATATGTGGGCACAGTTGAGTGAGAGACCAACAAAACTCCTTGTAGCACCATAGATGAACTGAAGGCAAAGATTATGCCAGCATTCACTGACTTAAACAAGGAGACTGTCCAGAAGAGTTGAAGGAGATTTTGAAGTCACTGCAGACAATGGTGATTTTATTGAATAAATTTACTCTTTAGTATTTGAAGATATTTTTGTGTAATTTTGCTAAATATATCTGTTAAAAAGAAATGTCAGTGTTATTTTCCTTTTTGCGTAATTTAGAAGACAATTTATCCATCGCACCTGTATCTCCCTTATCCTCATAAACTTTACTTCCTGCTTCCTCCTCTTGCATTCATATCACAAACCTTATTCAGTAACCCTCTAACTTGAGTGGCTCTTGATCCTTATATTGGGTGAGCTTTAGAAAAAAAGCTCAAGCAAAGGAGAGAAGGAAAGTTGAGCCACAACAAAAAATATGAAAGTTCTAAATAGGAGTACTATTGAGTTAAACGAAAAGGAAGAAATATAAGTAAACTTTGTTAAACAAATTTATTTATGAACAGAATTATTTTAAGACATTTTTATGTTTTTACATTCTTTTTATAGATACAAATATTCAAGTAAATGCTCTGTTTTATAATAAACAGTATTAATAACATTTACAGGCCTGAATGTCCGAGAAATTTTCATAGAAAATATACGTCCTCTGACAGGAATCGAACCTGTATCCTATACGGAACCATCATATAGCCTGACGTGCCTTAACCAAGCATTTACTTAAATATTTGTATCTATAAAAAGAATGTATAAACATAAAAATATCTTAAAATAATTGTCAGACTTTGTCCATTTCATAATGTGTGACGTCATATGTTTACATTTGGATACGCTTTGAGCAGATATGAATGTACTATTCCTGGAAGATTGTAGTTTAAAAGCAGTAAAATCAACCTTGCTAATTGAATGATCCTCTATGGCTCAATTGGTTAAGGCAAGTCAGGCTATATGACGGTTCCGTATAGGATACAGGTTCGATTCCTGTCAGAGGACAAATATTTTCTATGTGAATTTGTCGGACATTCAGGCCGGTAAATGTTATTAATACTGTTTATTATAAACGGAGCATTTATTAAAATATTTGTATCTATAAAAAGAATGTATAAACATAAAAATATCTTAAAATAATTATCGGACTTTGTCCATTTCATAATGTGAACAGAATTATGTTTATGCACAGTTTTCTATGTCCCTTCAGGACATAGGCGGTCATGGCTCTCCACAACTTTCTATCCTTTGTAGCTCTTAGTAAGGTTTATCTTTTTACCATCCCTCCCAATTCCTCTTCTGCCATCTATTCAAACAAGCTTGTTAGGTAGGTTATTTGCTGTTTTCCTTTGTCCCTCTTGCCTTCAATATGTCTTGTGTGTGTCAAATTCTCCAAGCCTTGTTTCCTCATTATCTGTTGAAAAATTTCAACTTTCTCTTTCTGATTCTAAGTATAAGTGTCCTTTTTGTTTCCATTTTTCTTATAACTTCCTGGTTTCTCACTCATTTTTTTCCTGTTTCATAATACAGTGTAACCCGGATATAAGAGAGTTGTCGGGACCGGAGAAGAAGTATCTTATATCCGGGTTTCTCTTATATACGGGTTTCTCTTATATCCGGGTTTGGTCTATTTTGTTTTATTAACACAGGCTCTAATTTGGGACCAGAGAAAATCTCTTATATCAGGGTTTCTCTTATATCCGGGTCTCTTATATCCGGGTTACACTGTACTTCATTTAGCTTTTAAAAGATATCTTTCTCTATGACATATTTTGGATTCTACATTTTCCATCAAAACACTTCCCAGATATTTAAATTTTTGTACTTGCTTGATTTTAAAGAAAAAAATAATTTAAAAAAATTACTTTATTTTAATTTTAATCTACTCTGGAATATTTTAAAATTTATATCCGGATATTTTCCTTCTTGGTGGCAATTTATAAACTATAATTCACCTTTTAATATTCCAAAACTCATTTGAACTGTTAAATACAAATTTATTAGTTAGTACCAGAATCAATTTACAGCTATGGAGGCTTATGTCTTTGTTTCAAGCCCATCTAAAATCTAGAAGACCATTCCAAATTGGGAAACCTGGCGTAACACGATCTTCCTACTCCCATTCTGTTCAACAGAATTGTTGAATAACGTGTAAGTAAAACATTTAATTAGCAGACGAAATATTAGGTTGTAAAATTTATTTGCTAAAAGAGATCTAAATTACATCTCAAGTTATAATCTTAAATAAATCATAGCATTATGCGGTCAAATATGAAATGTTTTATTTTGTTTTGTAGGTAGACGACGGCGAAATAAAAAGAAAGAAGAATGTGTTGCCTGTGAAACAATATGAGATTCGGAAATAGTAGTCGGTGAATATGACTATTTTCTACTTTCGGCTATAAGAGGAAAATCTTCTTCCTTAATTTATGGTGAATTTCTAAGTGCAGCTTAGATGTGGCACAAAGCCGAAATTTAGGGCACCCAGTGAGGATCTTCTTCTCTAGTTTCTTCGTGCTCTAGCTACTGATGATAAAACAAAATTTCAGGAAAATTAAATTGTAGTTTTCTCACGCAACAAATTAGTTTTTACACTGACTACTCAGTTCTTAAATTTAAAAGTTTTTAATTTAAGAACTGAGTAGTCAGTGTAAAAACTAATTTGTTTTTAAAATTTTTAACTGGTTAGTTTTAATTTAAAACTAACCAGTTAAAAATTTTAAGTTAAAATACGTGTCTTCCACATAGAAAAATCCAAAGTTTTTTTTTTTTAAATGACAATAAGTAAGACATTCCAACCAAATAGACGATCTTCTTATCTACTACTTTATTTTATTTACTGTTGTCCTTTATTAAACAGAAACCAACAAAAGAAAACTCTTCTTTGTGTTTTAAAACCGACATTTTTGTCGCATGATTGCGCATGTATGTTTACAATTCATTTATTTTTTAAATGCAACGAAACCTCACTCACGATAAATGTAAACTTGTAAATCATGGTGATTTTGAAATAATTACTCAATTTGTAAAATCATACTATAACTCAGGATATAGAACATTATAGTTTATTCTTTAATTTAAATAAAGTTGATTAAATTTGCCGCAAATAATTATTTTATCACTAATAATGTGTACTGTACTGTACACAAGGTAGTGTTTCATTTTCAACAAGCGCTAACTCGCTTAAATCCAACATAAATAAGATATTTTTATAAAACTCTTGTATTTTGTAATTAAAAAATCATGAAAAAATATCCTTAGTAATTAATAATCCTATTGTTAAATGCTGTTCTTTTGTTTCACACATAGACAAAAAATATTCGATCATTAAATTAATCTCCACGTTTTCTTAGAGAGCTGCTTCTACAATTCAGCTTTTTCGACAATGATCATCATTATTAAAGGAAAATGTCGAACAACCTGAAGCTTTAGAATTTTTAGATAATAATTTTAGATAGGCATTTGAAAGAAGCTTGAACATAATGTTTTTTTTTGTGTGTGTGTGTTTTCCTTTTCGTGCTCGCGTGTTTTTTTCTTTCTCTCCAAAAATTGGGGACATTTTTCATGTGACACCGGTGTCATCTTTCCAAGATTGAAGAATTTAACAAGACTCGATTCCACAACAAGAGTAGCTGACTATTCTGAACGGCCAACCAGCAATAATTTTCGTGTTCTTTTGCTGATGTCCCTTGCTACGAGATAACAAGTGGAAATCTCTATTTTTATGAAACAGGTGAGTATGTTTGTCACTTTTAGAATAGCCAATAATATCTGAACATGTGTCTTTCTTTACGAAGTAAAAGTAAATTGAATTTAAATGTTTGGGGTTTTCATGACAATATGGCAGGGCGTCATGTTTAAAAATTAATTTACAGATTTTTTTTTTTTTTATAAACTTAGTATTGAAAATATTCCTTCACCAAAGTAAGGATTTAAGTTCTTGAACTAACAAGATTTCTTTTGTTATTGTTTCTTTTTTAAACTTCTTTTATTAATTTTTAAAATAAAAAGTATTTGATTGTTTTTCTTAGAACCACCAGTAATTTTGGGCAAAGATTCATCAAAGTATACTTTGGGTGGGGTGAGATTTTAATTTATTATTTATAAAATGTCTATGTACTTTAATAATTGTAAGTTTAAATCTTCTCCGTCAACTTAATAATGTTTAAAATGTTTTGTAGTAGTAGAACTTCGTTATATATTTGTTTTTTACGTAAACCAACTGCAGCGCATGGTTATTTTCTTTAACAATCATTATTCTTTCAGTTCATCTATATTTTCTCCATTTTTAGAATGTCTTAATAATTGTCTTTGATTTTCATTTCGCAAAATTACCTTTTTTTTAAGGCTTAAAATTTAAGCAGTGGTTCGTTTTACTTTTTTAGTTTTAAAGAGATAAACTTGCATACAATCAAATTAAAAACAGTTAAATAAACTTAAAAAGTAATTTTTAAAAAGAAAATACATTTTGACTTTGAGTAGTTTAAAAAAAAAAAAGAAGAAAAAAAAAAGAAGCGAATTATTAATTTTAAATAGAATCTTCATCAGCTGTGCTCCCCATCAGAAAAGTGTCGGGATTTTTGCGTATTTATTTTGGGGTCGCTGGAACTGTTTTGCCTTTTTTTGATCAATGTATGACGTTACAATTCTAGTTGTTCCTTAGAATGACCTTTAGTTCCTCATTTAACTAAGGAAGTTTGAGGCTTAAATTAATTTTGTCTCGAAATTTATAGTTTTGGTTGGTCATTTAAAACTAAACTTTTTAAAAAATAGTTTAGTTGGAGAGCCATTTAAAGTGCTATTGATTTGTATAGCAGTAAGAAGCAAAAAGTAAAAAAAAAACAAACAAATGTTTTAAAAGAACTTCTCTCTGTAATAGTTGAAGTGAAAATTTTTCTAATGGTGAAGTAAATTTATTTGGTCACATGACCATTTTATTAATAAAAGATAAGTAGGTGGGTGGGGATTAAAATATCCTCCACACCACACACAAAATAAATTTCGATTTTTTTTCTTCAACTATTTTTTTTTTAATTTGATAATTAGTGAATTAAAATAAATAATTTTTGTTTTAATGCACTAATGTTCTTAATCTTAACCTTTAAGTCTAAAGAACGGTACTTCGTGTTCTGACGAAACCAAGTCTGCCGCAAGCGGACTCTTTACTTAGTTTCTTCTCTCGCACTTCTCGTTTGTGGAATTGTATTCCGGCTTCTTTCCCTTCATTGAATTCTCAGACTCAGTAACACCTTGCGTCTTAGTGGCTTTATTGCCTTGCTTAGGATGAAATGATTTTAAAAAGTTTTTATTGGATAAAAAATACATTGGTTCTGTTAGCTAATGCCACCCCCTAAATAAAATAGAAGTATTTTTGCTATAATTTATTTATTTCAGAATCTATATGTGTACCATTCTAGGGTTAAATTTTAAGTTGTTTTTCCTTTATTGTTTCGTGTCCACCCTTTTTAATTTTCTTTTATTAGTTTTAAGTGACTCACTATGACCAGTGCCAATCAAGAGCTGCTAAAGAAAGGTGTGGTGAAGACGTGCTAATTAACTATTTTGTTGGGTCATAAATGTTAGAAAAGTGAAGGTAACGGTGAAAGTTGCCTAGGTAAATTAGCTATTTCTGCACACATTTTAAACTTCTTCGTTCCACAGCATTGATAAAACATAAATAGGACACAAAACAACAAATCTTAGATAACAACAACAATAAGAATATTTTATATAACATAAAATACACAATAAATATGTGTTGGTTGAATTTTAGTGAATGAGAGATTTGGTTGATGGATTTTAAATTTGCTTTTTAAACTCTTATAATGTTCAGTGTCATGTGAGGTTGAGTTCTCTGAATTGAATATTTTGTCTTCTATTTTGATAGAATTTATTAGATAAACTTGTTTAAATTGAATTTTAAACTGTTTGTAAAACAGTTCCTGAAATGAAATTCATAATGTAAAAGTTTAGTAACAAAAGTTGTCTGCCTTTGACTATATGTTTGTGTGTGTCAAAGATTGTATAAAAAATATCTTACAAGAATTCTGGAAGGTAGTTTGTTCTTCAGTCAAAAATTAAACTTGATGAACAATAAATTCCGGTGTAAGAATGTTCTGTAGATTCAGTCGAAAATCAATACTGGATTGCGAAGTTTTCAATAAGTAATAAACAAATCCAGAAGAAGTTGATGAGTGAGTGATTGAGTTGAATATTTTAACTTGAATTACAATGAAATTGTTTTCATGTTGAAGAAATTGAAATTCTAACCTTGCACTTCAATGATACAAGCGTCATGGACTAGTTTTGGCAATTGCTAGTTGTGCAAAAATGCTCACTGACTAGGTTTGCTTGTGCATTGAATTTTATTTGTTTTCTAGTCATGTGATAGGCTCATGAAAACGTTTAGAAATTTTGGCGGTCAACTCACTTTAAGCACTACTGCGTGGGTGTTGTTGCCAATTTTCATATGTATTGACCAATCAGCAATAGTATTTGAAAAAATTTGGATCCACTTTGTGTTTAGGATGTACAAAATTTGTTATCAGCAAAAGTAAATACACAGTAAATTTACTTGAATATTTATTATCCAATGAAATTTACTAAATCATAATTAGATGATAATTAGATACTGGAAATTGGTGTATAGAGGTTAAACGCTAAAGGAAATCTTTCTTTGTACAAAGATAGGGGTGAACTTTCTTTTAGGTTTGATTTCTTTTAGCTTTTTTTTTCTTCTTCTTCATAGGTCTTTTGTGGCACTACTTAAATAAATTTGGGCACTCAAAAGAAAAAATATAAAATAATTTTTGTAGAATTAGCATTTATCAGACTTTCTTCAAGGCATGATATTTATCTAAATTCTTCACGCCTAATAAGATTTTTTTAAGGGTAAGAGTTCCACTCTTATATACCATCAAATACAATGCTTTACTTTTCCCCAGCATGAAAAGATAGGAAAAGTATATTACATTGGTGTGGATGTACCCAGAGACCTCTTTTGCAGAGTGTTAGACAAATCTTAGAATGGTCTTTGAAAGCTTATGCAGCTTTTTGTTGTCAGTACCATGAATCAATGAATGTGTTCTAAATCTCAGAAAATGAGTTCTTCACAAAATTACAGAAACAAACAGCCAGGTCTGGCATATACTACCCCCACCAAACCCCTTGATCAGGGGGAGCCTGATTGGGGGCCCAGGCAGTTCTTTCTGAGTGTTACTATCTTATCAACATTTACCTTTTTCTACCTACATTTATAATTAGGTTACAATAAAATTTGTATCTTACATGAATACAACCTTATGAAAATTGAAATGTATAAAGTGGGGGGGGAGGGAACGAGACCCTTGCATCAGCCCTGCAAACATCAGTCAGCCTTTAAACACTTTCAATATTTCAACTGAAATAGAATCTCCAGAGGGAAACTAAGGAGTTTTAGTGGCATTTATTATGAATTCCTATAAACTGGAGAAACAGTTACTGCAGAAAGGACTTTTTTTCTGTGCAAGTTCATTGACTATGGAGTTCCCTAAATGATAAGACTCATCTTCATGTTGCTTACAGCCATATCATGTTAAAACACCAGTTGCCATATGTTCCCAAAGTTAAGTAACATCAAGCCTGATCAGTACTGAGAAAGGTACTGCTTGGGAAAACCAAATGCTGTAAGCTTAGATCGATGGGTAGGATAATCGCTTGGAATTGTTAATTGGATATCCGAGTTCCAATTCCAGTTGGGTTCATTAAATTCACTTACATGCAAATAACCTTGGGAAAGGAATGAAGCCACCTCTTAGCTCAGTATCAAATATCATATGGTTGTAAAATTTTTATAAATAGATCTTTTTTCTAAAGAATTAATCGATTTATTTTTTATCCAACATTTTTATTACTTCAATATTTGGATACTTGGGATTTGAAATACAGTGTGACCCGGATATAAGAGATTTTCTCTGGTCCCAAATTAGAGCCTGTGTTAATAAAACAAAATAGACCAAACCCGGATATAAGAGAAACCCGGATATAAGAGACTTAATCTCCGGTCCCAACAACTCTCTTATATCCGGGTTACACTGTACATTGTTTAATATAATAATGATAAAAATGGGGTGTCTATTTCAAATACGAGTACCCACTATATTAATGTTTGAAATAATGAAAAAAATATATAGATGCTTATATATTTGAATATTTTCCTTTTTCTATTTTTCCCCTCAACAGATTCCAGATTTGCAAATTGAGAGAGAAAAAGGAAATGAAACAAAAAAGAAAAAAAAATTCTTATAATGACCAAAGTTATGTGATACTGAACCTGGTCCTCTCCTGAAGAAAAAAAAAAAAAAGTAGGTACTGTTTGTGAATGTCAAGTCTGCTAAACAAATTGCACACCTGCTGAAGAGCTTGTCCTTACAAAACTTGGTCTAAAGCCCAGAGAAAGAGGTGGGTTGGGCAAATGACCAGAATTGAAATGTTTGTCTTTTTACCAAAAAGTGTTTGGTTAGAATTTTATTTTTCACTAAATTAACTTTGACATTTTTTTTTTTTTCTTGCCATGTTAGAAAACTTATCATATAAAGATAATTAATAAGTCAACAATTTATATTTACATGGTGAACACGTTTTTTATTTATTTATTTTAAAGATTATTTGCGCATCTTGGAGCTAATCAAAGAATTTAACCAATATAAATCTGTAAATGAATATGTCAGAAAAGTCAGGTGGGTGCATCTGACAAATATTGTATTTTTTTAAATAACTCCTACACACGTTAATGATTTTTGTCCTGTTTCTCTTCATAATGATTACTAACTGAATTATTAACTAACATTTTGTTTTGTTTTCTATGAGACCGAGTAGAAAAAGTTTCTCAAAGATTATATCACTAAAATGTCCATCAATCAATGACTTTATACATCTTTTAAAATGCTGACTAAAATATTCTGGAAAACTGACAATCTTTGATTTGCTTCATTTTTTTTTTTTTTTTTTTTTTTTTTTTTTTTTTCTTTTTAAATATTAATCACAATCTGACTTGTATGGGAATTACTGGAAGGACAATTGTCTATTGTTACTTTTTTATTATTATTTACTTATTTGTTACATAAAAGCAACTCTGTGATGTGTTTGACCAAAATGATTTTAAGAAGCAAGCCAGAAGTGCTTCTGCAAAAAAGTCTTCTATGGAGAACAAAACTGCCAGAGGAAATAAAGTCATTAGTCTGACTATAATTAATATTATTTATATCCACATTAAAGTGAACAGAGAGGAGAAAAAATGTGAGTAATGCTTTATTTTACTTTTATTTTTTAAAACAAAAGACTTATCTATACAAAAAAAAAAAAAAAATAATGTGCACATCCTCACACAGAAACAGATATATATTATTTTTATAAAAAAAATAAATTAATTTGAACTTGTGATACATCTGGTCAGGTCTTATTAGAGTCCAAGAATCCCCTGCTCCATCTCCAAAATGAAGATGCGGCTTATAAAGTGTGAATGCTGTGATGCCACATTTCAAAATGTGAGCATGTTAGTCAATCACATGGCTGTTCA
The DNA here is from genome assembly GCA_964036315.1 of Acanthosepion esculentum. Classification (NCBI taxonomy): domain Eukaryota; kingdom Metazoa; phylum Mollusca; class Cephalopoda; order Sepiida; family Sepiidae; genus Acanthosepion; species Acanthosepion esculentum. The sequence goes on from OZ038501.1 coordinate 87,452,200, forward strand.
TATGAAGAAAAATACTGGTATTGACGATGCATCACTTAATACTCCTAGTGTTCTTGATACTACTACTACTACTACAGCTAATGATACAGGTACTGCTAGCACTTGTTTTACTGATGTTGCTAGTGTTGGCTGTGATGGCCCTAGTGATGGCTCATCTGCTCATTCCCCTTACTATTCATCGACTTTTTTAAAAAACAATTTGCAGCCTTTGCCACTTCAACCCCGCAAGTCCATTTCCAAGCGGAAGACATTCACATGTGAGATTTGTTCTAAATGTTTTTCTAATGGCCGACTGTTGTCATTCCATCGCAGGAAGCATCAAGCTGAAAAAGAGGAGGAAATGTCAGCAGAGACAGGTCAGCAGCCCCAAAAATCCAAATCAGTCTTGGAAGCTTTTGCAAACAGCGATAGTGAAGCAGAGAATTCTGAGTCAGAAGAGAAACCAAAGGCAAGTCCAAATTTTCTAGTGGACGAACTCCTGGATTCTATTAGTCAAAATCCTGGCTCTGATGAAAAGAATGATACAAAAACAAACCAAGAAATCTTTGATTCTGACAATAAAACAAAAAATGAAAATCTAGATACAAATATTAAGATGGAATCTGAGCCAACTACAGGAGATAAGGAACTTGAAGATTCAGTAAATCCAGATCAGACTTGTGATGAAACTACTGCCAATACTTGTACTTTAGTTGAGAGGCGAACTTCGCCCAGGAAAAGAAAGCCCATAATCCCTTTGCCACTTATTGAAGATGATTTGCAAATCGCGTACGCATCCGGTATGGTCATCGATCTGAAGTGTATTCCATGTGGCAAAACGTTCAAGCGAAGAAGTCACTTGAATCGCCACCTGCGCATTCACACTCGGGTAGCCGAGGTCATTTGCAAGTTCTGCAAACGAACTTACGATAACCAATCGATGCTCGCTGAGCATGTAATGGAACAACACCAGGGCAGCCGTGCTTACCAATGCAGCTTCTGTGACAAGACCTTCAAGACATCAAGCCACTTGATGCGGCACCGACGCATTCACACGGGCATCCGACCATACAAGTGCAGTTTTTGTGAGAAGGGTTTCACAGACAAAACTAGTCTCACGTCTCATCTTGTCACTCACACCGGTATCAAGGACCATAAATGCAAAATCTGCGAAAAGGCTTTTGCACGTAATACCCACCTCATCCGACACATGAAACTACATGAACGCAATGAAGACAGTCAGCTAGTCGAGTGCAGGTATTGTCGCTTGCTCTTTCCCTGCCAGGAGAAACTAAAGGCTCATGTAACTTCACATAGCAAGACTTGCCACGTTTGTAATAAGGCATTCCGTAACTTATCTCGGTTGACTAGGCACATGAGCAAACACACTAGGGAACTGGCTTACAAATGCCAGATTTGTGCCAAAGTCTTCTCTGACACGCGGGACTTGGCCACCCACATAAGCACACATTCAGACGATAAAAAATATAGCTGTGGTTTCTGTCCAAAAACATTTTCTTGCCAACTTCATTGTGAAGCACATGAAAAAGTACACACTGGATGGCAACCGTTTGCATGTCAGTTCTGCAATAAGAAATTTCCTGATTCTGGCAGCCTCACTGAGCACCTGCAATGCCATTCTGGCCCCCAGCTTTATGCCTGTACACAATGTCCAGAAAGCTTTGACCATCTTGATGATTTAAACAGACATCTAAGTACTCATGAAGAAGAGGAGAAACCATATAAATGCGATCGCTGTGACCGAACCTTTTCACACGCAACCACTTTGGCATCCCATGTTCGAACCCATGTCGAGAAGAAGCTTTTTGAGTGCCAGTACTGCTTGAAACGGTTTCTGACCCGTGCGCACCAAAACCGACACCTTCGCGTTCATGCTGATGAGATTGCGGCGACATTGCATTTCTGCCAAGTCTGTCAAATCGAAAAGAACAGGCGAATAACGTTTCCAAATAGAGAGGCTCTTGATACGCACATGGCAGAATATCACCTGGAGAAACTGCCCTCAGAAAAGGGCAACGAGAGAAATAATAGCAATAGCTGCAATGAAAGAACCGAAATGGATAATCCCAGTGTGGAATCGGTGGACAATAGAATTGATCCCTCTGATACTGAAGCCGAGAAGTCTGCATCAAAACGAATGATTACAGTTGCTTCCTCTGCTGATGGCAGTGATAGTTCCTTAGAATGCTTAATTTGCCATCGGCAGTTTGCTCGTGCAAACAATCTTTCCATTCATCTGCGTTGCCATACTGGAGAACGACCTTACTCTTGTACAATGTGTGACATGAAATTTGCTTTGTCTGGTACCCTGCGCCGTCACATGCGCACGCATTCTGGTGAGAAACCCTTCAAGTGTCACATCTGCCTTCGTAATTTTGGGGCTTCCTATTCCCTTAAACGACACCTACGTATTCACACTACTCAGTCAGAAAGTGGGCCAGAGGCTGGGAAACTAAAAACGGATGATGAGTACGAGGAGGAAGACGAAGATGATGATGATGACGACAACGATGATAAGAATAATAATTATATGGAAGGAGAGAAACTGACCATTAAAGATGTAAATTAAAGTAGTAATATCAATTTTAGATAATTGGATTGCACCAAGGGCCGTTATAATCCTTCAATAAGCAATTTGTGATTGATCCGATTCTAATCGGATTCTTATTTTACATACGAAAAACCCTTTTGAAAGGGATCTGAAACCATCTACATTCAGTTGTCCAGTCATTGAGTTTTACACAACGACCCCACAAAATTCATGAAAGAAATGTTAACCAAAATTTTAAATAAGTAATGCCATTTATTTATTTTCATTTTATTTTTCCTGTTACAATGGAAACATGATTTCAACCGGTGGAGGAGGGGGTAGTTATTATACTACATTAGACATGAGGAAATATTTTGCTAAATTTTTTTTGTTAATGATATACAAAAAAAAAAATTTTTTTTTTTTTATGTCTAACCAAACAATACTTTCTCTTTTTCCACTTATTTTATGGCTGTCTCTGTTAAATCTTTTTGCTTTTAAAACTGATTACACAATTCTAATACATTTGTGATTATTTGTTTATATTTTTATGAACTGTGACAAAGTCAATTCTTGTATATTGAAATTCCTATAACTTTGGTTGTCAAAAATGATCTAATATACACAATTGTTTTTTGTTTTCTTTACCCCCCCCCCAAAAAAAATAATGACAATATACCACATCAGCACATGGCAACAAGTCCTTCATTGATCATGTGATTCCATGTGTTGTGTCCTCTTTTAATCTTGTCATGTTACCAAATATGAAAGACATTTTTGGTCACACCACACTGATGAATATATTACACTACCCTTAAATGCTTTATTTCTTGGTATCAAAGATGTACTGGCTTCCAAGATATACCTCTAATTTATTGAGCTAAATTTTTGAAATGAAATATTAAAATGATTTCTTTAGAATTAGCTGAAGGCTAAGAAGCAATTTAATATTTGGGTTTGAAGAACCAGTAAAACTTCAAGATTTATTTTAGGAAAAAAGCAACATCTTTTGATGCCAGGAAATGATTTTTCTCTTTAAAATTCTGATTGTCTATACACGAAGAAAAAAAATGTTGGAATATAAAAAAAAAGAGAACTTGATGTCAACTTTCTATACATAACAGGATATTTTTTACAAGACATTTTTTTCCCTAAAAGACTTGTTTTGAAAACAGATTTAAAAGAAACTGAATGGATGATATAAACTAGAATTAAAGGTGCTTAAAGAAAAAAAGAAGATTTCTTTTTAGTAAGAGTTATGCTCATAAACCATAAAGACTGCATTTGAAAAAGAATAAAATAAACCTGGCCCATCTTTTTAAAAATATGGGCCAAAATTTTTATATCCATTTTAATTTATGGATTTTATATTTCTGAATGAAGAGTTCTGGACTTAGCAAGGGGGGTGTTGATAAAAAAAAAAAAAAAAAATTGCCTGTTGCGTGATCCACAATCTATTTAGATCATTTGAAAATTAAAGATCTTCCAAGTATTATGTACAGACCAAGCATTATGGGTAGAATGTACATGGAAATGAAAAGGCCTACTTCTTCGCTCCAACCCACTAAGATCAGATTTGAATCTCCAACTCAAACAGAAAAAAGGCCAATTGATCTAACTGGCAAGTATAAATTTTAGAAATCTTTGAATATTATGGGCTTTTAACTGAAAGATTAATGTTCATTGTTACTTTATTTAGATCTGAGCTAACAATTTCATGATCTATCTTATTCTAGATATGTGAATAATTCAGAATAAATATACTTAAAATGAAAAAAAAAAAAAATCAATTATTTCTGTGAAATTGACTTGATCAAAGTTGAAAGTATTGCCAAGAGAACTGAACTTCAAAATTTATTGGCTTGAAATTTATTTAAAAATTTTGAATAAATATCGAGTGATTTAATATTAAAAAAAAAAAGAAATGACTAGTCAGTTCAAATGGAATGTGTTCTTTCTTTGAACAATTTACCAATCAGAATCTGACTTATTTTACAAATATAATCAACTCCTTTAAATCTAGTGGATAATAATGAAACCAAATCTTCTCACTGTATAAGAGTCAGACCTTTGAATTTATGAATTCTCCTCTCTAAAATGGCTGACATTTAATAGGCGCATGTTTCAACTTATAATCAGAATTACTAGCCTTTTCATTCAGTATTAAATTGAATATTGAGAGATAAACATTGGAATAGATGAAACTGTTAGAGCAACACCTAAAAGGACGACAGAAGAATTTCTTTGTGGAAAGAAAATAACATTGATATTAAACTAACATCTTCTATACAAAAAGAAACATGAATTTTGAATATATCTATATCAAAATGATTCCCATTTAGTTCGATCTCTAATATCTAAACTTTAAATTTAATCTGTTTGCATTGCATGAGATTCAATGTGAGCAGTAAATTCGGTCTGTATGGATGTACAAAATGTAGCTCTGCTGAATTTCACAAGTTGTTCCCTTTTTATCATTAATTAAACTGAAAACTACCAAATCTATAAAAAAAATCAAAAGAAATTTAAGAAAAAAATATAATCAGCAAGTGAACAAGTCAATATTGAACAGACAAGAGTATTAACTAAACCAGACCAAACTTAAATTTTATTTTTCCAATTAAATGGTTTGGCTTAGACATTTTAACTTTTATCACTCTGTATTATTCACTATATAACTTCCCCTGCCACTGCATTCGTTTTTTTAAGGCCCCTCAATTGCAGTAGCCCTGGTGTTGATTTCAGACAAGTTTGGTTTCTATTGCCAAACCACAAAATTCAAGCAAGCCATCATTCATCAGTCAGGACCACCTCCAGTGGCAGGACAAACATTTTACTTCAGCAGGAAGGTAAACGAAATTAATTAAAAATTAATAAAAAAAATTAGTTAATCTTTGAGTACAATCTAAAACAAGGACTACTACTATTATTACTACATAGTAGTATACAACGTGGCCTAAAAATTGGATGGAGGGAGTTGCAATATGATTATCGATAAGTGTTTGGCCTGATTTTGAGGTTTCTATTGGTTAGAGCATCAACCATATAAAATGTATGTTCAAGTCTCATTAAGAGCTACAAATTTATTTCTGTTTTTATGCAAAATAAATGTGATAATTGACAAGGCAAAAAATTAATAAAATATTATTAATGAAAATATTAATTTTGGAACTGGAATGACTTTTAAAATTATAACTCAGAGGAAACACAAGTAATTTTTTTTCCATTTCGATCTTGCAAAACAAAAATCTATTAAAAAGTGAAATAACTCTTCAATATTTTTTTTTCTCATCAAGTGACATAAATTAATATTTTAAAACAACTTGATTTTTTTTCTTTATAGCTATACATATGTGCTGGTTACTGTTTGAGAAATTTTCATATTATATTCTCATAGTTTTTGAATTATTAAATTATGCATAATTTGATGACATGTAAGTCAAAACATAATATTTATACATTTGGATATAGCTATATTTGCAATAGCTTTAATTTACAAAAATCAATTTGCAGGCTTTTTTTTTTTTTTTTTTTCAAAAAATGAACCAACACAATCAAAGACTATATATATTCATGTATAAATTGTTTTTTTTTGTTTTTTAAGATGTAATTTTTAAGCAAAACTATTAGAAGTCAAATTATGTGTAATAGTTTAATTAAGCTGAGATCTACACACAGGAAGTCAAGAAGCAACTCTTCAGGCCTGGAAAATATACGTATCCCGATATTGTTTGGATAATTGAACTTTCTATAATAGAATATTTTCACCAATCAATTCTTCAGCCTTTATCAAGCATATTTCATGAGAAAGAAAAGAAATTCAATTTTTATCAGGTATTGGCTGAAAAGTTGTTATAATCAGCCCATATATAAAGCTCAATTGTCCAAATAATATTACATTTATATACTTTTTATACTGCCTAAAACTTTTATAAGAGTCGTTAACATACACAAGATTATTATTTGGACAGTTGAATCCGTTCTTAATATATTTACTTTTAATTGTTTCAGCTAATCCATTCTCTATCGCTTGTCTGTGTATATCTCAAGCTGCTAAAAAGTTGTCTTGTTGGTCCATTAAAGACTTCTTTTCCATTGCCATTTTTAGGGATTTTTCTTGAAGAAAGAAATATGCTGAAGAATGGATTTGGCAAAATATTAATGGCAGAGTTCAAGCAGGGGTTCAATTGTTCAAATGGTAGTAGATCTGATATTGAGTCTTCTTAAAGTTTGACATTGAAAAATATTAATCAACTGCAACCAGTAAATTAACAAGAAATAAAATATATATCAATTAGTAATGAAAAGTTGTGCATCCCTTTCAGTAAGGGAAGCTCACCAGCTTATTGTATGCTGTCCTTTTAGTAATCTATGTAGAAGAACACAGGGTTAGCTGATATCAAATATTGTATGGCACTAGATCTGAAAATAATTAAATTCCTTTCAATATTAAGATCTTCTTTTATGTGTCATGTTCTTTCAGGACATGAATGATCATGGATCTCTACAGCCTTCTGCCCACAAAATAACAAGATTATTTACATATGGATTGGCACTTCTACCTGTGCACTCAGTGAAAAATATTGATTGTGTGTGTATGCACACAAAGTTGAAAAGTTATCAACCCAAAACAATTTTCATTATCTAATCAAGCCACACTATGTTTTGTTTTGTTTTTGTATGGAAGGGTGTCTTGCTACGGCCAAGACCTTTTCTGTATCCATTTTTGTGTGTATAATGAGAGCTATCAATTACCTAGCTGCCTATTCATTTTCTTTTGATAATAGTTAAACAATCAACAGGAATCTAATTTGTATTCCTTTTTTTAATCTGGGAAACTACTTTCAAGCCATATGTGCTTTACCATTAAACTGTCAATGGGAGATGTGCATTTCTTAAAGTAATCAAGTCTTGCTTTGCTGTGATGGCTTGCCATAGCTTAATGGTAAAGCATGTTTAGCTTGAAAGTGGTTTTCCAAGATTTAAAAAAAATAACCAATCAGCTAAATAATAAATTCTATATTTGTATTAATACTATAAAATAATAATAAAATGGTTAATGGTCAGAGTTGAATTAGACCAAGAAAAACTAGTATTAAAAAGTGCTCAATACACGTATAAAAAGATAAAAATTTGAACATGTAGAGCTTTTAAGTACTTATCTATCTATCTAGCTAGCTAGCTATATATATATATATATATATATATATATATATATATATATATATATACATCCATCCAAAGCAGGACTTGCTTGTCAGCTACGATTTCAGGACACTAAGCACTCCCAAGTAGACTGTTGATGCCATCCAAATTGACTTACGGGGTTGGCAGTAAATCTGAACAGTTATATGAGAGTGCATAAGGACCAGATAAACTCTAATACCATACACAAGTCTTTTGTATGGCCTTCTGCCAAAAAGTGTCAATATTTCACACAGCTTATGGCCATATCACATTGAAACACTGGTTCTTGTATGATCACTGAAGTTAAGCAGCATCGAGCCTGGTTAGTACATAGATGGGTAACTGCTTGGTAACACCAGGTGCTGTAAGCATGAATGTGCAGATGGTATAATGGATAATGGCTCAGAATTGGAAATTGAAGAACCAAATTTCAATTCTAGTCAGGTTTGTTATATTAACTTACACCCAAATACTTTTGGGAAAGGTATGAATCCACCTCTTCTCCCTCTAGCTATAGGTTAATTAATAGTACTTGTATCAGTAAATCATCACCTCCCAAAAATCTTTACAATCTAAAAATATTTTCTGGCTTGAAATAACCTGCAAAAAGGTTGATAAACTGTAAAAAAAAAACAAATCAATCACACACACACACACACATATATATAAGTGAACATTGAAGTCAACACTTAGAGGTGACAGGCTGTTTCATGCTAGACGCAATTGTGGCTTGACGATTGCATCTAGCATGAAACAGCCTTTCGCCTCTAAGTGTTGACTTCAATGTTCACTTTTATATTTACACATGCTCTCTCTGATATTGAGCACTTTATCCCATAAATATAGCACACATTAAGAGTATATATTTTTATATATATATATATATAATGTGTGTGTGTATATTATATGCTGGTGTACATATTCCATAATGAATGTTTTAACTTTTTATTCTTTTTTTTTTTTTTTTTTTAACACTATACATTATTTTTATAAATCCCTCTTGTCCTTGTGCTACAAACTGCCTTTTTTGGTGCATAATTTTGGGCTTTTCGTACTGTTATCATGTTATCTAGAATGCCATATTTCTTTCTTCATTGTTCTACATATACATTGCAATATTTCGCTCTCCTTGCAAATAACTGTAAACCAAGTTTACTTTCCCCAGGGCAAAAATGGTGGGGTGGGGGAGATTACTTTACCAAGAGTAAAGACAAACATTTATTTTCTTCACATATTACTTAAATTTGTCACTGGACTTGTTAAAAAAAACACTGTCAAGGCATGTGAAAATACTCATATCAAAGAATAAAAACAGAAGTAGTTTCAAATTAATTGTCTACCAGTGCCATTCTGTGTTAACATCTCTATGGGAAAGCATGAATCCAAAATTTCCCTGCGATCTGTTTTATTATCTCCTCTTGACTTTAATGGAACTGGCAGCCAATAATATGCTGTATCTCTGTAATTAATTTACAGACAATAACAACAACATATTAGCTTCATCCGTTTTTCGTAATAACAAATGAAACTTTTATTTTCATTCAAAACATTGAAGCAGAACTTTATCTAAATATCCATCCTCTGATTTAAACTTTAGTAAATAAAATCTCCCCTTTTTGCTGAATTTCATAGCCCGCTTAACAGAAATGTATAAATCATTGTAATCAAATATAAATGTTTTCTTCCCTTAGACTTTGTTATGTCTTTTCTAAAGATTTTAACTTTCAACTCAAATTTATGGTACCAGATTACTTTTCAATCATACTACTATTCTCTTACATGACTTAGTCCAAGAATTGAATTTGTGCCTCCAAGGATAAAGATGAATCTGTATTTATAGTAGATGCAAATTTAAAATATTAGGGAAGATGCTAAAATCCTAAAATGTTATTATGTTTAATATCCTAGGATATATGTTAGTCCTGACATAAAAGCAAGGGATTTGTTTTTTTAATTTTTGTGAGTTTAACATAAAAACTGGAATTATAAAGAACTGAATGATGGATATTTGTTTCTTTTAACAATTCAATAAAAAAATAAAGATTAAAATGTTTCTTTTAATCTTATTAACTATACAAATATTATCTTCCAACTCTGTTCTAAAATATCTAATTTAGAAAAAAAAATCATAATGTTTTAATTTGGATAACTGCCTCTATTTATATAATTCCTGTCATTTAAAATATTTTACCAACTAGAAATAAGTTTGTGAAATTGCACATAATGAAATTTTACAACCACACAAAGAAAATGTCTAATTTATTGACATACTGAAAATTATGATATTGCATACTCTGTTGGTAATAAAAATAGGTTTCAATTATTTCTTGATCAGTTATGCTGTCTTATAAAATAGCAGGTTAAATCAAAGTTGTTTTTATTGATAGAAAAGTGCTTGTTGAAGTATAATAGTATCAGTAGTCATTGTGAAGTGATTTCATCAATAATTATGACTTTGTACAAAGCTAAGTAAACCTTTGTAAAGATCTACTTATATAATTGTATCCACTCGCAAGAAGGTGTTAGTAAAATTCAAGCTAATAATAAATTAAGTAGATTTATTATTATGAATGAAGATAAAAGGAAAACTTAGCCGACACAATTTGTCCTCTGAGGTATTTTATCAAGGTAAATGTAAGGATTTTATTTTGTGACAAATATTTATATACAAGAGCAAAAATGTTATTCATTTTAAAAAAAAATCTTTACGTACAGGATTGCTCATGAATATTCCTCAGATTAACAGAAAAGTCGGGCAAGTTTATGGAGGACATGAAGTGATACAATTCAATGTCTAATAAACAAAACTGAGGGTGATGTTTTTTATTTTATATCATTTGATGAAAAAGAAAATAATTTTTTTTTTTTTTAAAGTGTACCATCAATTTTATTGTTGTGACATTTTCTTTAAACCAGTCACACAACAAAATGAGACTCCAATGTTTGTTTTGTTTTAATTTTGGAAGCTGGCAATTAAGATAATTTTTATTCATTGTTTTTTTTTGTTTGTCTTTTTTAATAAATAAAATTTTTAAAAAAAGAGAGATTATTTTGATGAGTCCAAGTAGTAGAATATCAGTTGATTCAAGATCTGCTTGGATTGAGGGCAGTGACAGAAATGGATTCACAGGTGTTTGAAGTGATCATCAAATTTGGCTTGAGATCATAAAAGTTGGCTGTGTTAAAAATGAAAAAAAAAACAAAAAAACAATTCTCTCTGACAAGCTGATTGTTCTTTTAGCATTGAATTCTTTTTTTCTTTTTGTATATATAAAAATTTATTCTTCATCCACCCAGTTTTGCACACAATAGATTATATATTGAGTTGTATGTTCACAGATTGAATGTTATTTGAAATAGAAAATATTGCAAATTATTTCTGTATTTTCATTTATTTTTAATTGCTAATCTCACTGATGAAAAAAGTTTTCAATGATTTCAGATTCAAGGTTGATAACATTAAAAAAAAAATGTCTGACTGATAATCATTTTATTTATTAAGTGGGGTGACTATCAGACTTATCACAATTTTTTTTTATTCAGATAAAAACCATAGTTATCAGCCATTAAAACATTTTAGTAACAATCTACTTCTCATGAATAATTGAATGTTACATTAATGCTGTCCAGATATTCATCAAGTCTTGTTATAAACAATGATTTATCTCAGAACATTTAAGTTGAAGTCTTACATTCATATCACATTGAAACACCAGTCCTCTTGTACAATCACTGAAGTTAAGCAACGTCAAGCCTGGTCAATACATAGATGGGTGATTACTTGGGAATACCAGGTAGCATAAGCTTGAATGTGCGGGTATAATGAACTCAACCTTAATTGGAAGTCAGAGAGCTGAGTTCCAATTCCATATTCGCTTACATGCAAATACCTTTGGGAAAGGTATGAATCCACCTCTTCTCCACCCAGCTATTGGTTAGTTAGTATGACTTGTGTCAGTAAATCATTATCTCCCCAAAATTCTTACAATCTAAAAATATTTTCTGGTTCAAGTAACCTGCAAAAGATTGATAAACCGTAAAAAATCAAATCAATCTAGGTTAAATCCAGAGACGTATTTGCAGATTTCATTTTGATTCTCTTCCCTCTTGCTTTTTTTTTATTCCATCATATTTCTCCCTTTTCTCCACAAAGTCTTGTCAAAATATCAAGGCAATGCGTATACCTATATATCTTGTATATCCCAGCTACTGAATCAACAATGTCAGAATCTGGAGTTTATAAGATAGACTGCTTGTAATGCTGGAAGAAATATATAAGTAAAATGTCTAGAAATGTAAAAACTTGTATTTATGATCAGAAGATACCTTCATTGAGATAATCTATTAAATACATTAGTATCCCATTGAAATAAGCAGGCCATAATATTGATTTAAAAAAAAAAGAAAGAAAAAAAAAAAGAAAAGCACAACCGATTACAGAGAAAATACCTAGAAAGAATATTAATAAATAACATACAACAAATAGCTACCAAACACACACACACACACACACACACGTACGTACGTACGTATGTATGTATGTATGTATGTATATATATATATATATATATATATATATAAAAATTCATTTTTCGTTTTACCTTTGAAAGTGAAGTCTGAAGACCCAGAGAAAAATAAAATTCTCTGGTGAAATAAATTATAACAAATGGAGCCTTAAAGTGGTCTGTTTTTCTTTAAATTAAAATATATATATAAATATCAAGGGTTTAAAGTGGGTGCCTGTTTAGGAATTTCCAACTTAAGATTTTGACAGATAAATAGGGTCTATCCGTAAATCAGCATTTAGTGTTATCATCACCACTGGTTTCTGAGGAAATATGCTTATCTATTGATGTTTACAAAACTTCACTTCATGGCACCAGGGCAAATATATTTATCTATTTCAGGTTTGCACAAAATATGGCTTGCAAACTGCGTGTAGATTGCGAGAGATTTTTAAAATATTATGATCATCAGAATAAATTCAGAAACTGATTGCATACAAAAAAATCCAGTTCTGTGAAAGCCTGACTTTATTCAACCAATACTTCACTGTCTCAGTGCTTTTAGCTCTACATAAGAAAACAGAAATTTTTTTTTTCTTACTATCCTCTTTGTGTGTGTGTGTGTGTGTGTGTGTGTGTACCCCCCCCCCCCAGCACAATCTTTAGGTGCTGAATTGAGACTCTAATAAAATAGTGCTCAATGTAATATAACAGCTATAAATTATATATTAATAAATATTTTTTTTTTTTTTCCTCACTGGTAGCATGAAACTCTGAGTCTCAATACCAAACATCTCGGAGGTTCAGTTTAGGAGAGTTGTATTGTATATCCTTATTTCTGAATTCCTTAACAGATTTTAATTGTTTTTGAATAAGGTATTTCTTGTCCATTATGTCACTAACTCCAAAAAGGAAGACAATTATCTTGACTTTTGTGCAAAAATGTGAAATTCTTGAAAATGTAGATAAAGGAATGAGTAACTCTGTTCTAATGAAATAATATGACCTCGGAAGAAGCACACTTTTCTATATAAAAGACCAGAGAGAGAAATTTTTACTAGCTGCTTCGCCCTGTGAAAATAAAAGGGAAAATGCTTTACGAAAAACCTTTTCATGCACCAAAAGAATGTCAAATTGACCAAACTCTATACGAGTGGTTTTCCTCAAAATGATTAGAAGGTTTGGCAAATATCGTGTCTGATGCTAACTGCTGACGCAAAGGCTCTTTATGCCGAAAAGTACATGAAAACTAACTTGAAATTTAGTGGAGGTTGGCTTAGAAATTTTAAGACTTGACATATAGTGAAAACTTCTTCAAAATTATGAAGGACTATGATGCTACATTCAATAGATTTCATGTGGGGGTTAACCCCACATAAAATCTACGATGCTGATGAACGTGGCATCTATTGGAAATATTTGACCGCACAAACTTTAGCTGATGCAGACAAATGAAAAACAATAGTTTATAAACTAAATAAAGAAAGATTGACAGTGCTGCTGTGTGCTAATGTCAGGTAGCCACAAACTTAAACTTTTAGTTATTGGAAAATCTAAATCTTTTTTGTTCTTTGAAAAGAATTGTACAATTACCAGTCACATACAATTCCTCAAAAAATGCATACTGTTTACTGATTGGTTCTTTCAGGAGTTTCTCCCATCTGTAAAACCCACTTTCTTGATGCTTACTACTTTTCGACAACTGCAGAACCTATCCACATAAGTTAGTGTCATCTTGTGGAAATATTTTCGCGTGTTATTTACTGCCAAATGTTACATCGTTGATCCAACCAATGGATCAAGGTGCCATTTGGAATATGAAATGTTTCTACAAAAATCATTTCATGATGAAACTGATGAACTGCAATGTTAGCCTACAAATTTTTCAGAAAAGTTTTACTGTCAAAGACGCCATGTTTTTATTCACACAATTGTATGATAAGGTGAAAGTGGAGACTTTAAGAAGAGCATGGGGAAACCTGTACCGAGGTAGAGTTAGTGTTGCAGAAAGTAATGTTAACAAAAGTGAAACAAATTGTTTAGAAAAAGAACCAGAGGTTCGGGAAATTATTGAAACTTGCTAGCTTCCTACTGAACACATTCAATATTCAAGATGGTGTTAATAGTGATAGTTACACTACTAATGAGCCTATATCAGACAAAGTGATGATGAAATAGTATCATAGGAAAAAGTGGAGAAGTCTGTTGAAACACTACTCAAATTCATTGAGCAAAACCCATGTTTCAATGACCACTGGAATATCCAGACATGCACATGAAATTGTCAAAAAGAAAATGCACAATCGTAAAGTGGATGAATGACATACTCGCGTCAAAATCACCATAGAAACAACTGTCATGAACGCAAATGAAGAACGCAGCGAAATTCAGGAAGATCTGACAATGGACGAATGATAAATTTATAACTGTCATAAATTTTTAAACATTTCATAAAGTGTCTTAGTTTTTCACAAATTACAATATTTGTTTAGCACAAATTTTTTCATTACTATTGGTTGTTAATTATTTTTTGTACATTTATGTATTCACTCTACACTGCAAATAAAAACGAATCAATATTAGAAACTGCCTTTTGTATCCTAAACTCTAAAACTTAAAAAATTTTAAGCTTGCCACAGCAGATTTTTCTTCCTTGAATCTGAACAGTACTCTCAATACTGAACATCTTGGATATTCAGTTTAGAGTAGTCGTACTAATATATATATATATATATACGCACACACAATGATTTACCTAGTGGTCTACAGCTGGTTTTCTTTGACCAATGTGTCCCTCCACATTTTTTTAATTGTGCAAGTCTGGTCTATTTTATTATAATTACTAGTTTACCAATGTTTTCAAAAATGATTTTTATCATTTCAAATGATAAGTAAGGCAACAAAGCCACTAACACACAGTATGAAAAGAATATAAGAAAAAACATTATTAAGGAGTGAAAACAATAAAAGAACAGGAATTAATACAGAAGATAATGATTGACATTGCATTTAAATTTTTGAAGATCAAACTTGACTGGAAAGCAAGAAGCCAGAAGATAGTTCCACAAGCGAGAAGTGCGAGAGAAATGGTTAGCATAGAACTTATGGTTACATTTAGCCATTTCAATCGTAAAATGATGAAACCTTGCTGCCAATCTAGTATAGCACTTAAATTCATAGGATCTGGTCTACCATAGAGGAAAGTTTGGCAGAACGTTTACCATGAAAGTATAGAAAAGAGATTGAGAAGCTACATTACAGCGATGGGGAAAGTGACTGAAGCTGAACTGCCAGGTCAGGACCAATTGACACATGTGACATAGATCTTTGCAATCTGACTAGGATCTATCTAGTATCTGACTTACTATTTAACTAGTTAAATTTACCATGCTGCTCAAGCAGGAGAACACTGGAGTAGATATGTGGATATTTCCAGGTCAGATGTTCAAATTGAAGCAGGATTCACTTATTTCATATATCTATTTGCTTTCTTACTACAAAATGTTATAAACAAAAAGAAACGTACAAGTACACATGGTATATTATTATATAAATAGATTTCTTCAATTATTTGTTCTATTGTCACTATGAACATTGGGTTATTGTCACTCTTTACAATGTTTTTTAATGACAAAGAACTGTACCAATAGCAGAAACCACATCACTTTAGGACTTTCAGCAACAACTAAAAATGAACATCATATGTAGCTTGAAGAGAGAATGACATGTTGCTATTCCACACTATTCTAAACAAAAGGTTAGAAAGGAAACCCCTATCAATACTAAAAAAAAATGAAAACTGTAGACTTAAATTTATTTTCCTCGAAAATTATTTTAAAAATAAGATTTAATGAATTTTAACTGAAAGTAGCACTGGCTTTTGGTTTGATGCTGAATGCTTCCTTATAAGGAAACAGCTAATATTACCATTTCCAAAATTTGAAATTGTAATTTCAAATTAATTACAATGTTTGTGTTTTCTGGACAGATATTTTGGAATTGCCTAGAAAAGTCTTCTTTATGATCATATTAAATCCAAATTAGAAATTTAGTCTGAATTGTATTCTGTAAAAAGTTTCATGGACTTTGGTGAAAACGTCTACACCCAATATTTAAAAACGGAATTTCAATTCTTTTTTTTTTTTTTTAAGTCTATGCGTATAAAATTAATTTCTATTACAAAACTCTACTTTAAAATCTATTCCGCTTTTAACAATAATGAAACAAAATTCACCTTTGTCACCCCACTTGGTATTATCAGTTGTTGTTTTATCTAAAACTGATGTGTTGCGTCACTAAAATATTGGCATTTTTTTTTATTATATATATATATATGTATATATTTTACAAATACCCAAACATTTTTGTATCTTTTTAAAAAAAAAAATGACTTTGAGTGTTATACAGCAGGTTGACCATTAAAACTTCTGAAAGATGTGGATTCATAAAAGTGATATAAATGAAGGTTTTAGATTTTGGATCCAGATGTCTTGAAATGTTGAACAAGTATCAGATCATCAGTGTAACTTTTTTACTGAAATCATGCCAAAATGACATTTTTAACTAAATGGGAGACTTGTACATATCTGAACAATGTTATCTTTATACCATTTAAACGTCTTTCTATTGCTGAAATATTTCAAAGTTATCATCCCTGTTTTTTTGTTTCCTGATTTTCTTAAAATAACTGAAAAAGCTTTCATTTTTCTTCATTGATATTCTGATCAAGATGCTCTCTGTCATTTGAATAAAATGCAAAATGAAACCAGTATTGTTTGGCTGAAGGGCTGCAACTTTTCATATTTTATAAAATGTAAATATTTACTGAATTTGGAAGTTCACATTATCAAACTCACTAACGATTGCCTGCAAAACTAGCATGTCAACTGTCATAAAAAGATGTGTTTCAGAATTAAACAAAGTTTGGCACAGATCTATGGTCATTGATTGTAAAATAACTTATTCAAAGAAAACTGAAAGGTTTGCACACTTGAAGTTTCTGGATTCTTATTATTATTCTTCATGTATTATATAAATCTTGATAAACCAATTGCATTGAATGCAACCTACAGCAGCTAATAATTCTATCATTTCTCACAAAGTTATTCCATAGATTATATTAATAGAAATATAGGATTAATACAAATATAAAATTTGTCACTTAGCTGATTGATGCCATTGAGCATCTCTACTTCAGAGTTTTGTAAACAAACCTTTGTGTAATTGTTCAGTCCAATCATCAGGAGGTATCAGTAATTGTCTGCGGATTTTCTCATTTTTGTTATTTTTATATTGTTAGAAAAAAAATTAGTGCTTTTTATTGATGTTGGATTGATTTTTTTTTTTTTTTCTTTGTATGTGTACACATCTGTGTAAAATAGATTTTTATGTTTATGCAATATAAAGAGGTTGTTGTCTGCAACTGCCAATGATCTTATGGTTTAGTGGTTAGGAGTAAACTATAAAACTATTTGCTTTTACTGTGATTGAGAGCTCTCATCATCAAGACATTGATATTTCTCACTACTTTAAACAAAAGGTTAGAAAGGAAGCTCTCATCAATTCCGTAAAGAGCAATAACAGTGGACCTGATAAAACTATTTTCCTGAAAATTTGTTTTAAGTGAAAGTTTTTCATAAATTTCAACTGAAAATAGTACTGGCTACTCAGTCAATGAATGCTGAATGTTTCCTTATAAAGAAACAGCTAATATTACATTTACTCAGAAAGGAGATACAGAGATAGGTAGGAGTCAAACAAGTTGTACAGCTTCCTTATTTGAGTTTAACAAGGGCGAAGAATTATTTCAAATCCTGTGACAATGAAGTCTCCGGAGGTTGATCAAATAAAAAAGGAAAAGGAAAGAGTCTACTAACCGGATGGCAATTGTTGAAATTTGCAGGAAATTGGATTGAAAAGTTGAGGAAAAAATTAAGAATGAAATGCGTCAAAAAATCATGTTTTAAAATAATTGCAAGAAGAATCAAACCCAAATTTAATTAGACGGAATTGAGTAAGATTGAACAAAACCAAGACTACCCGTCCTTCCCACTGATGAGAAAGAGACCATTAAGGTATCCATAAAGATGTCAGATAAAATAAAAACATGTTGTCGATAAAAAGACCAGGTTGGTCACCAAAATAACATTTACAGATCGCTCTGAACAAAAAACCCAGAAGAAACATTTGGTTTGAATCCGCCACCCAGAAGAGTAGCATCTCCACATTGATAGAGATCAACTTGATACATTCGTCATTATAATTTCTGTGACATTCATCCAGAGAAAAATTTTATATCCAAACATTAATTCAGATTCCTTTGGATACAAGTGATATGGAAAAATTAATTACCATTTTTGAAGTGACCATGGACAAAATGGTTGTGTAGTTGATCATAAAAATGCATAGACAAAGAAAAGATAAACTTTTGTTTTTAAGGAAAGTAGAAATAATTTTCTTTTTTCTTTTCTAATTCTTGAGGGGTCTGGTCGATCAAGAAATTACAGCGTGGGACATGCTGATAAAAAAAGATTAATGACTGAAAATCCCTTTTGTTTTCGTTATACCATCTGGAAGCTGGATTCATCACACCAGCCCTAGGTGTGTGCTGAAAAAGTGGGAGGAGGGAGAGAGATTAGCACCGCCTATATGGAATGATGGTGAGACATGTAAAGAGTTGGAATTAAGAGGCGCCTTTTTCCCTCTAACCATTCTCAAAAGGGGGCTGGAAAACCACTTGAATAAATGTATTTTTGTATATGGAAATTTTGAAATGGTTGCTGCTTAGGGTAGAAGACAACCGAAAACAGACCCTAGTCAACCCCCACCCTGTTGAAGGTTTGGACAACTTAGTTCCCACACTACTGTCACTGGAATCCATATTGAGATCTCCTGACCAAGAACTTGTGCTGGTTCTGAAGACCAGAACTTGGAAATTTAGCTTACTCCTAAAACAAGCTGCAGACTCTGAAGGGGATCCCAGTCTTATTTGATTATAACAAGTGGGAAGGGTTAAAACTGCTGTATACAACAAATCATATATAAAACAAAATAGTTGTTACATTTTCAACCTGAGTTAATTCATTATTCCAAAGGATTCTTGTTTTTTTGTGTAGCTCCGAGTTGTTGAACCACCTTCACTTCAGTTTGCTTTATCAGCAATCTTCTCACCCTCTGAGATCAAAAACTAACATGGCAGAGGAGTGAATGGTCATGAGCAAACAAACGCCAGTTGAGTAGAACCATGCCTACCATCATGAAACCAACAACAATGAGTCATATGCTAACAAGTGAATAGTCAGCTAAATTGTAACCACGGTGGTGTGAAGGAACTTGAAGACCAATGCAAGGCAGAGAGTGACATTATTGGTTGCCATTGACCGGGATCTACTCATGGCATTAAAACTACTTCCAGCAATGTGATTGTAACATCCCCAACCAACATGTCAAAAGAGCTTAACACTTGAATGAAAGAGATGAATTGAATTCCCTGTGAATGTTTCTCAAGTGTGAGCACCTCCCCAAGCATGATTGTTGATATTTTATACAAGGATTGGTCAAAAAGTAATACTTGTTCTTTAATTACAACAGACTTAATAGTAGAAGCACACAAAGCATTGCCACGATGAACACATGACCTGGAATTTTAAATTTAGTCCTCAATATAGTCTTCTTCCTTCTCAATTGCAGTATTCCATCTTTGAATGAGGGCCTTGTATACCTGCTTTGTAGAAGCTTCTTGGCTGCCTCATTTCCTGTTTAGGAAGATGCTATTTGTAATGTACAGCTCCAGAAACCAATCTTTATTTCTTCAAGGAATCTGTTAGAATTCTTGGAAATCCACTTTTCACAACCTTTGAGTAGGCAATAGACTGCATTAAACTACAGACACTACTATGGCCTCATTCAAAGATTTAAGTGAGTTTTGCAATAGTTATTCTTTCAACTGTAATGAGAATGTCAAACCCTTTGGCCTTATCTTCATTCACAGTAGCAGTAGCAGGTGGGGCCTGTCACCAAGTTCAGTTTCTCCTTTTTTTATATTGCCATCAATTTTACTTAACCTATCTCTTTACCATGCTTGTATCACATGCAGCCTTCCATAAACATTCACTAACTCCTGTAAATGTTTGCAACACTCCTTTCCAAAAAAAAAAAACAGAAATTCTATGATAGCTCTTTGCTTTCTATCTATCTCTAGTGAGGAATACATTTTCAAATATGATTTTGGTTAGAAATAGAAGATAAAGCCACAGATTTTTCCCCTAGCCTGTCAGATATTTATAGCTGAAATAAACCTAGGAACTGACTAATACTTTTAAAATTAGAACAGGCATTACTTTTTGTTTGATCCTCATGTATGCATTCCCTGTCTGAAGCCACATCAGCATGATATCTACTAGTTGGACAGATGATTCATGATTTGTAGTGTCTTTTTCAATCAAGTCATATTACTGAATATGAGAAGTGTCAAAACACATTGCTGAATATATTACAAATATTTAAAACACACAATCTTTACCAATGCCTCAAATTTAATTCTAAAAGTTAGAAGATATTATTCCAATTAAATTAAATCCTGTATCCAAGAACAAAATTGACATTTTTTTTAAAGATGACTAAGTCATTTTTATTAATTGGACTGCTTAATCTGGCACATGGCCACAATAGCAGAATACGCACTGAAAACTGAACAAGCATCTAAAAAAAAACAAAACATAACTGTTATCTTTGTCAAGCTGAATACATAAAAAAAAATGATTGATTCTCATTTAAATGTAATTAAGAAATGTTATTGATTATTTTTTACTTGGACAGGAGTTAAGTGGATACATGTGGGTGTATTGGGAAACAATAAAACATGAAAAAGGGGACAGAAGCCATTATTAAATGATATTGCAAAAGGAATTTGATATTACCAACTCAATAACAGCATATACTTGATAATAAATAAAAAGAAGACAAGTCTTGTTAAGTTGCAAAGTATCTTAACTCATTAATGTCCTTGTTGCATTTTGGAGATAGTGGGCATTAATGGGTTATAGGTATATAATTCTTTTTTCTTTCTTTTTTTTAACTTTTAATTAATACTGAATTTTTATTTTATTTATAATTGAACATTTAATGGGTCAAGTACATTTTCTGATTTGTGGGCAACATTACAGAATAATCAGATAATATTTAAGAAACAACCAAAGAACACTTTATACTAGAAATTTAAATATAATTTATTAGATAAAATAAAGAAAGCAGTCACGTTACATAAATCTGAATTCATTCCTTTTTATATTCAGTTTTGGATCTTTTTAAAAATTATTTGCTTAGTGTCAATTTTTTTTATGTCAAAAATTAGAAACTAATTTCGCAAGCCACAACTAGTAAGTTTAATCTACACTGATGCTCTATTTATAATAGTACTGTTTCATGTTTGGCTAAATACTTAGCTATCTTCAACATTTTTTAGTAAATAAATACCTTTCAATAAGTTTGTGATGGTACACTTGGGACAATTATAATACATTTTCTTATATTTGGGTGCTTATATTACAGTGATAGGACAAAAGTAAATAGACACCTTTATTTAAACAATGATCCAAACAGTTCAAAAATATTTTATTATGTAAATGTGGGTAGCTTATTAATAGATTTTTTTAAAGTTTATTTATCAAATGTTTGTTTATCAGATCTGCTATTTTCTCTTCCGAGGTATCTGATCAGATGTCTTTCATAATATGAAGCAATTAATCTTTTATTGGTTTTCTAGATATTTTTCTTATTTCAAGTTGGCTAAGGCATGCTCAGTAGTGTTCATATAAAGAAATTTAATCATTGAATTGCTTAATATTTTTCAGGACATGTCATTCTTATCCAAACAACCATATATTAGAAATCTCTCCATCATAATGGATGTGTATTTTGCTTATTTAATATTATCCCTAAAGCATTGAATTACTGATGCACCAAATTTCTCCTCACAACTGAAAAACTGCCATTTTTGATAGTGGGCTGCGGGTGATGTAAACAAAAATTTTGTTGATGATCTCTCCAGATCCATATTTGTCCACTTACAAAGGAATTTTTTGATAGAACAAGTCAACCTGCATTAGATATAATTGTTTTCTTTGCTTCATTTGTGAACTACAATAATTCACAGTTGAAAGTGGAATTCCCAATTTTGATGCTATTTGAGGTTAAATAGTTCTCCTTTAGATTGACCCATAATATGCTCTTTTCAAAACCTAACAGTTCTCGTACTCCTTGTGAGGGGATTGTTTTATTTTTATATGGAGTCATTGTCAATGAGTATATAATATTAAAAATCTGATTTTTGTATGTCTGTAACCTCTAAGAAGCCAAAACTTTGCATTGTAGACTGGTATCAAATAAAGCTACTGTTCACTCAAATTAATTGTTTTTTAAGGGAGATAACTATTAAGAGGAAATCGTTCTAGTTTATTCTTGTGCTTCAAAGCCTTATTTATTTGTATATGAATTTAAAAAATCTGGGTGCAAAAAATTTTCTTAAATGCTCTATTTTTATACATAGTATGCAGAAAGTAGTGTAAGATGTGAAGGAGTGAATTCAACATTAATATTTGCTCCATCATAATTTTTTTCCCCCATTCATATGGAGTTGTCTAGGAATTTATTAAATATCAAATCTAAGTCAAAATAAGGGTGTCTTTTTACTTGTCACCTCTTCTTCACTCTTTTATATCATAGTAGAATATAAATTCAAATGGGCTGCAATATTAATTTTTAGCTTCATCATTTAGCTCTTCTTTGTGGAGGAAAAGATGAAATAAAGATGTAGTGAAAAATCATTTTTTTTTTCTTTTTAATCAGTTGTCTGATTGCATTAGAATATTCATTTTAAACTATACATGTTCAACTAGATGAGCACGGTCTTAATCCTCCCTGGACACCTAACCTAATACATTAGACTAGAATATTTTTGTATTATAATGAAGAATTCCAAAATTATTGTTATAGGAGAAAAATATTATAGGCTAATGTATTAGGCTTGGTGCCTGGAGCTGATGATTAAAAACATGTCTATCTAGTTGAGTGCTGTGTATAAATGGGTTAGGATTATACTGAGAATTGTACAAAGACTAAACTAAAATAAACAAAAAGGGAATTTAATTATTATAAAGTCTCATATTAATTTGTCTTTTAAAACTTAATCAAATAAAATAATAACCACATCTCTTAAAATATTACTGCCAGTCAAAAGAGAAAATAAATTGTATTATCATTAACAGATGGCATATAGTTAAACTTTATATAATTAATGCTCTTCTGCCATGTGTTACTGGATGACATTTGAGAGTAGACTTGATTCAAGCTGTAAAGTTTTGGGAATTAATGTCCATCAATTGTGTGCAAAGGCAACTTTTAACAATATAAATATACTTGTTCTAAAATTGTTACTCTATTTTTTAATTTACCAAGATGCTGTGATCTTGAATTAAAAGATTTTATAAACTAAAAGGAAAAAAAATTGTCAAACTTTTATTAATTAATAATTGTATTTGCTTATATATTTTAATTTTCAGCCAAAATTTGAGTTGTCAGATAAGGCCTTACCATAATTCTTAAAATGTAATTTACTGTTGATAATAGAGAAAAGAAAAACAACACACACTTACGGTTATCAACCAATCAGCTCCCTAAAATGTGTGGCAAGAACAAAAATATATCTTTATTGTTCAAAAAGGGAGCTTAATTTTTGGCAACGTCTGATTGTCTCAAATTTTGATATCACTTTCTTTCTTTTTTTTCTTCATGTCTGATATAAATTGCATTTTGTAAAGTATTCAAATGATTTTTCATTTATTTCTTTGTAGAGTTGGTTTACAATGACTTTATCCTTTCAATGAATGTTTTACCTGTAGAGAAAAATCACAAAACATTGTTTTTTTTACAAAAAAAACTTATTTCCATTGTGTTATCAGCTTGAATGGATACACACACATACATGAATACATATACACACACACACACACACACACACACACACACACATATATATATATAAAAAGCTCAAACACTAATATTCCATGGTTATAATTTATTACATTGGAACCGTAATCGTGATTCCAATTCCAATGTAATAAATTATAACCATGGAATATTAGTGTTTGAGCCTTTTATATTATATTCTTACACTGTCCTGGACATTGAGTTCTACCTGGATTCTATCCTCTTGGGAATTTATTTATTTATGTGTGTGTGTGTGTGTGTGTGTGTGTGTGTGTGTGTGTGTGTGTGTGTGTATGTATATATATATATATATATATATATATATATATATATATATATATATATATATATATATATACACACACACCTTGATGACTAATATCTATCTATATATATATATATATATATATATATATATATATCTTGATGACTAATATTATTATATATATATCTTGATGACTAATATTATTATATATATATATATATATATATATATATATATATATATATATATCTTGATGACTAATATTATTATATATATATATATATATAAATATATATTGATAATTAGTAGGGATAATTCCAAAGAGAGCTCAATATAAGAACAGAGCAAATGTAATTATAATATAAGAGATAGGCATCTGATCCCATGAAATAAATTATTACCAATGAATTTCTAAGGCCTCTGCTGTCATTATTTTATATATATATATATATATATATATATATATATATATATATATATATATATATATATATATATATATATATATATGTGTTTGTTGGAGGAGGGGCACATTCAATAAAAAAAATTGAAAATTGCTTTTTTTTCACTGCTAATTATTCATTATATCATATCAAGTATTTTATAAAAAAATTACATCCGATTACACAATATTTCAAGCTCATTTTAAGTTTATAGTTTGTAACCGTGCAATGAGATGAGGTGACATAAACTGTAGATTTGTCTGTGGAATATCATTACATTATTGTTTCATAACTATAGTGAAATCATTAAGATTTTTTTGTTAAAAGCATTTTATTTTTGGCCGTATATTAATTTAAAATATTCCTTTTTACAGGCTTTATTTTTGAAATGGAATAAGATCATTCTGAATTTCACTATTGTCCATCAAAATGACTGAAAGAAAGCGATATAAAACAATGGAAAATAGAGATAGCGTAAACGAAATAGCTCCAGTTTGTTCAACTTAGGAAAATTAGCATTGCAGCCAAAGTATTCTAAAATGCTGCCAATAAAAAAATGAAAAATACCTAGCAGCAGATTGAATATCACATCAAAATTTATATTATTTCTAAAAATTTGTTATGTAACTAAATACATAATTTTCAACAATATTTCCATAAAACTTGATAAGTCTTGTAATAAATTCTTAATAAATATTATTATTATTTTACTTAAGTGTAAAGTAGTCATACATTTACAATTCCTTACAGCTAACCATGAAAAGAAACGTTGATCAAAACTGCCTAAAACCTCTAAGCGTGCATTGCCACAAAATGTTGAATACACCCCTTCTCTGCCAAACGTGTCACATACATACACATATATAATTTTTATTTAAGTGAAGATGTCCTCCAATCCCAAATCTGAAAATACACTGTAGAAATTAATCTGCTTCTATCCAGTCAGAAGAAAAGTTCTTGTGGTTTGTAAAATATTAAATTTATTTAGAAATTCTGAGAACTTTTCTTACAACAAAAAATTTTGATATATATTACAAATCATGACTGATATGAGGACATGTGAAAGTGACTCATTTGTTATATACACACCTATTTCTATGGTTTAATTACACAAAGGCTTTTCCCTCCTTTTATTAGCACTTGGACAGAAAATTTTAAAATATTTGCAAATATTTTAAATGCTTTTTTAAAAACCAAAAAGGAAAATGATTTTGCCAACTGATGGAAAATAAAAGTACGATGACTTTCTTTTCCCCTAACTTCACATTCTGCATTCATATTTGAAAAACTTTCAATAAAAAAAATATACTGAACAATTAATATTGCGTATCTATTATACATTATAAGAATCATGAAAAATGCTGATGCTTGCTGATGTGATTACTTTGTTATAAGAAAACGAATAAACATCTATATTTTTTTGTTTATTTTTACAAGCTCAAAAAATTGAAAACCATTGGAAGTTTTAAAATAGTATACAGAATATCCCCCCCCCCCAACACACAAGCAAATTTTTAATCTCATTATATACCCCTCCACTTTTCATCTCCACAATCTACCAATTGTTTGGAGATAATATTTTTTTTATTCTGTTTCTCTTTCAAATGCTTTATTCCACTTGTTAGATTTATTTTTGTGTTTTGCAATGTATTTTCTTCCATTAAAAGAAAAATCCAGAAATAAATGGTTTAAATACTCAGTCTTGACTTAGTTTTTTGTACTTGTTAAAGAAAGCAGCTGGGAAAAAGTAGCTTTGGTTAAGCTTGTTTTATCAATTGTATTTAAAAACATCATTACAATGTTATATGTCTCTTTTACAAGACAAATCCTATTTAAGAGATGTATTCTGAAATGATGTTAATATTCAATGATTCTTTTTGTTGTGATATATGATTGTGCTCATCAAACAAGCTGAAAGTGGAAAAATAATTCTTTGAGCATGACAACTCAGAGCACTTGTTGTGACACTCTTATAAATCTCTGCAAACATATTTTGGTGTGTAATGGGAGAAGTGATTTATAATTTTTTCCTAATTAAACTCGCAGAAGAGAGGAGTTGAAGCTCCATGAAAGCGGAATCATTTTCACCACTCGTATCGGTCCACCTTGGGCAGCACTATGAGAATGAACCCGACCTGATACTCCATTTCCAAAGTTAAATAGCAGCTGTCCTTCAGTATCTGTCTATATTTCTGAGATGAGGTATTATGTACACTATTTACATTATTTGGACTATTGTCCTCATCTTTGTCGCCACATTTATTACAACGTTTCGGCCGTTGTACGCTCCGGCCGTAATCAGGTGGTTGGAATGTTGAACTGAACCCTTTATTTTTCTCACTGGGGTAGACTGTTCTAGTTCCACGTGCCATGTTTAATGGATATCAGTTATCTCCTGTTAATTCCCCTCTCCAACTTCTCCACCGCCTTAACCAGGTATTGAACTCGCACTCTTTGGGTCCTGTGCCATGTGTCCTTGAGGACATCTGTGTATTAATTTCTGGGTATTATAAACCTAATGTCTTCAGCAACCATTTTTTTAACCAGTGCTCATATTGCAATTTTTGCTGTTATTGCATATTTTTACCAGAGCTCATATTGCAATTTTTGTTGTTATTATCGCTTTTCTCTGGCACTCCTTACTGGTTCCCATATTGTTTTTATTTCTATGCTTGGTCAGCTCAGGAGATTTTTGTGGCCTCGCATATGTACTGATTCCTTAAGTTTACAAATTTTCCAATGGTGTTCTTTGTCTATGATCTCAACCTGATCCCACAAATTACCCAGAAATTCATACACAGATGTCCTCAAGGACACATGGCACAGTGAATAAAGGTGTTGGTTAGATCCAGTGACAGGACCCAAAGAGTGTGAGTTCAGTACCTGGTTAAAGCAGTGGAGAACTTGGAGAAGGGAATTAACAGGAAATAACTGTTATCCATTAAACATGGCATGTGGAACTAGAACAGTCTACTCCAGTGAGTGAAATAAAGTGTTCAGTTCGACATTCCAACCACCTGAAGAAGGCCAGAGCATACAACGGCTGAAACGTAATAAATATGGTGACGAAGATGAGGACAATAGTCCGAATAATGTAAATAGAGCAGCTGTCCTGTTTTAATGTTGATGCATATTAATAAACCAGAATGATTTCTTCAATTATTTTTCGTTATCTGTGACTTTTCAACAATGAGGTCATTTTTCAGTTACACCACTTTCTGCATTCAACCACTTTTGTTTTTGGTATTTTTAATTTGAGGGAATTTTGAATGACTGTCCCCAGGAACCAGACCTTTTAACTATTACTCTGGCAGGGATGGTATATTTTTACATAGTGTCGGTTGTCCAGAAATTGATGCCGCTTTCTTTCAGCAATACGTCTAGTCTCACCGAAGCCTAGAAGAGCAGTGGTCCGCCACGACCACTCGCCTCGCTTTTTAACAGGTAGCGTTGTTCTCTTATGCAAATACGCCTGCTGCAAAAAAAAAAAAAAAAAAAATGACAGTAGGCGTACGCACGCGCGACCGACTCTCAGAGAATGGTTCAACCCGCAAGGCAGCGAATTCATTTTGTTTCTGTAAAGTCACTGTCACGTCTATTACACTCCCCCCTGATCGTATGATCACATAAGTGACAGTGAGGGGCTGGTCGTTTCACCCTTGCACTCCTTCGCGGTGGTATAATCATGTCTTCCTCCCCGGCTGAATCGTCAGATGTGTCCTGGTCTGAATCATATTCCGGGGGATCAATACGGGTCAGGTCTACTTCTTCCTCGCTCTCAGACGGGGCGTTGCTGCTGCTTGCACTGGAGCTTGGTTCTTGCCATTCATGACTCCCTGACGTTTTGTCACCGCCATCATCCGCTGGTAACAATGAAGTGAGCCGTGGACGTACATCTCCCACATGCCGCGGTATCCCGTCGATGACTACCGATTGTGGACTGTTTATCCCCGTGACACGACCTTTCACAAACTTTGACGTGCAGCGCCCGTGTGGATTTTTTACCCAGGCTCCTTCTTTATACCGAGTTAGGCGAGGGCACAACATCAATTCCTTTTATTCGAATTTTGTACAAATGCAGCAGATTGGCGGGCGCAGAAGAGGCAGACACGTCATCCCTGGGTGTGATGTTATACCAATACACGGCCTCCATGATAGGGCAGCTCTTTCGCGCTGCAATCCGTTTGATTGTCCGATGACACCTCTCTACAATACCATTTCCAGATGGTTTCTACGCGCAGCGCAGTCGGAATTGGACGCCCCATTCTTCCGTGAATTGTTGACTGCGGAATGCAGTGTCATTATCAGCCAGGATCTCCACTGGGGCACCACGTTCGAAAAACACTGACTCCAATTGCTGGATTACGTGTGCAGCGTCTTGCCGAACTAGCGGCCGCCAGATTGAAAACCGTGTGGGGCCACAATCGATCAGTCAAAAAATGGCAACCGTTACGGTGCATGATGTCCATGCCTAGATGGCTCCACGTTTCATGCACACTGAGCTCTCTCTTCTGCCATTGCACAGAAGCTGGATCTATTGACTGACACTGTTCACAACTCCGAACGACCAATCTCACTTCTGCTTTCGACACGGACGGGTTGATCCTACGTGCGAAATATAGTGTCCGTTTAACTCCAGGGTGCCTACTGTGTTGATGAATCTCAGTTAACTGAGCAGGGCTCGGTTTCCTACGGCAAAAGCACATACTGGTTGAACAGGTTCGAGTTCCTTCACATTGTTGAACCACCTCTGGGGAACTCTAGTCAGCAAGTCAGCTCGGTTCTGGTTGGATCTAACTAGCGCTATGTCAACCAAAAGGTTGTACTCTTTCACAAGGGAAGTTAGCGTTTCAAGTCGTTGCCTTATGAGCCTCTCGCTAGCAGCCTTGGTGTTCAGCCGAAACTTTCCCGTAAGGGCATTAGTGACCCAATGGTACACGCAGAGGGAGTCTGTGTTTACGTGTAATACCGTAGCCTGCTATTTTAGCACGAGGTTGATTCCTTTTAGCACGGCATCTAGTTCAGCCACATTGATATGCTGGATGTTTTTTATCGGCTGTAGCCAGTATGCGTCCTTGATGATGGCTCCCTTAGCCTCGAGCACTACTCCTACAGCCAGCGAACTCGCGTCCACCCATACGTCTAGCTCCTTCGTATTCACGCACCATTCTCCCTGTGCAGAATCCAGTTGCTGTGCCCGGGCAAGGGTGTCTGTTATCATACGTTCCAGGGGAGCATCACAAATTTTATCATCCCAGTTTTGCGTTACGGCAGTGGCTCGACGTTTGAAGCCTGTCGCCACTTGTGGCCATCCACACATGGGGAAGTGTCCCACCAGCTGGCCACACATGGAGAAAATACCTCTCCGTGTCATAGTCTTAGGGCCGTTTACCATTCTACTTCCTTGTCGCCATTGCAGTCGACCCTGTTCCTTCCTTACTTCTAGCCCCAGCACTCTGGCTCCGTCCTGTAACTTCTCTGGATCCTTGCTCGTCAGTCCATAGAGCTCGAGATGTTTCCTCACAGATTCTGCCGACGCCACATCCTCGTTGATATATATATCGTCAATATATGCCGACATTGCTCTATTTATAGTTTCATTCTGTGCTAACACCGCCTTGAGCACAGCTCGCATTATCAGGGGCGCTACATTCAGGCCGAACCCCAGCCTGGTCAAACAATATCGCTTCCCTTTAAACATAACTGTTTGGTATGGTCACAGAGATTTTTCAACACGGATCTGTAGGTATGTTTTCCTGAGGTCCAGAATGGACACGTTCATACCCTGCTGTCTCCAGTCTCGCAGTTTTTCTGCGCAAACATCAGCGGCACCTGTGAATGTGTCAATGTAGGTATTCAGTTCCCGATAGTCCATCACAGGACGCACCTTATGCTTGTTGGTCTGCAGCACGGCCATCAGCGATATCAGTCCCTTGGGCGGGCCAAACACCTTGTCACTGTACGGCACCAACCAACCATTGTCCATCCATGTTTGCAATTCATGCTTGTATTCCTCTCTCATCTCGCTGTATACCGGATATTCAGAGATCCGATTCTGAAGTTTCCCTGGTGCAGGACCTGCCGACCACTTCCAGGCTGCGACCCAAACTCCCTACCGTTCATTGAATTTCGCACTGAAATCGGCTTCGCTAATACGAATCGCTGCACAGACGGACCGTGGTTTTTCAAACTCCACGCTTCCATGCTGCATGATGCGAACTCCACCGAGTGCCTTAATGGCGTTGATGCCAAGCAGCAGGCCGAAATCCAGGGGCTTACCTTGCATAACCAGCACATTGATTGTAGCAGTATTACCGGTTGCTGTGCGAATTCTGACGGTGCCCCTTCCACAGCAAGCCTGCGTAGCTCCGGTTAATGTAGATACCGCCATACCCTGCTTCAACCAAGACATAAATTTGCGCTCAAGATTGACCGTGAGCACCCAGAGTCAAGGAGAGCCGAGCATGGTGTGCCGTCAACACACACAGTAATGATGGGTAGCACCAATTTTACTTGCTGTTTGAGGAGTGGACCGGCGCTGAAGTCTCGTCCCCACCTCCGTTTCCCGGACAATTTTTGGCCACATGACCGGTCTTGTTGCATCGATAGCAACGCGCATTAGTTGCCCTTTGCCTCTTCACGCAGTCCCTCGCGAAGTGATTGGGTCCATTACATTCATAGCATGTGACAAGTGGGCCTATGTCTGGGGAAGATCGAGGAGTCTTGGAGGGCTGCACTGCAGCGACGACTGGTTCCCTCTCTGCTGTTTCGTCCTTTATGATTGCCCGAGCTCGGGCCAATAGCTCCTCGAGAGACATATCATCCGCCCTGGCCGAGGACTGCAGGAGCCTTTTCACAGGACCAGGAAGCCCCCGCATAAACACGCATGTCATCGTACTGTTTGGTACTCCTCCAAAAAGGACGGACAGCTTCCGTAGATCTGCCAAATATACATCTACGGTCTCGCCCGGACTCAATACACATGCCTCGAATTGTTCGTACGCCGTGAATTTATCAAGGGCAAATGCTGTCATCAATGCTCCCTTGATTCGAGCCGCGTCCGATTTCTCTTCCGCAGATAGTTGCTGGTAAACCGCGAATGCTCCCCTGGTTAGGCGAAGAGGGATGACACGATCAAGCCGCTTCATTCCCGATAGGTCGCACACTAATTCCAACTTCTCGAGCCATTCAACCACAGATCCAGTCCCATCAAACTCGGGAATAATTTTAAAATCAAACCGGCCGTCCATATCGGCCGAAATAGCTTGTCGGTTGTCCAGAAATTGATGCCGCTTTCTTTCAGCAATACGTCTAGTCTCACCGAAGCCTAGAAGAGCAGTGGTCCGCCACGACCACTCGCCTCGTTTTTTAACAGGTAGCTTTGTTCTCTTATGCAAATAAGCCTGCTGCAAAAAAATGGCAGTAGGCGTACGCACGCGCGACCGACTCTCAGAGAATGGTTCAACACGCGAGGCAGCGAATTCATTTTGTTCCTGGTAAGTCACTGTCACGTCTATTACACATAGCCTACTACAAGAAATAACCCCCTCAACTCTGAGGGACAAAGCTTAACAGCAGAAAGCCAATTCTTTATCTGCTCAGCTATTTATTTATTGTGATAAAATTCCAAAGCCTTAAATTTAATATTAAAAAAAAGATACATTAATTGATAATTTCCAAGATGAAGAACTGTCATTATTATCCATTGATTTATATAAATTAGTAGTACTTTTCTTTTTTTTTTTTTTTTTTTTACTAATATTCACCCAATCTAAGAGCCACCCAAGGTAGAAAGTTACTGAAAATTTCATGGCTTTCTTCTTGTTAATTTTTAATCTTTTCATTCTGAAAATTTAAAAGATTTTATTGTATATTTGTATCACTGTATTCCAAAAGTGACATTAACGAGATAAACCTCAAATATATAGACAGAGTAAAACAAAATATATACATATTTATACTACTTAATGTCATTAAGTTAACACTCCTTTGTAGACAATATTTTTAGTAATAGTTCCTTTTCTTTTATTATGTACGCCTTCTTTTTCTCACTAAAACCAATGTCTCGGATGTATGTTTTTCTTTCATCCTTCCTTGCAATCAAAACTGAATGGTCACTTATTTATCTGAGGAAATAGCAGGGGTGTAACAGTTATGTAAAGGTAAGGAATGTGCAGAATTAAAATGACTATTGTTTTTAGATATTAATTAGAACAAAATAAATAGCCATTTTATTTATTTTTATATATATATATATGTATGTATATATATATATATATTATTTATTCGAAAATTATGACATAAACATGTTATAAAATACTACAAAAATAGCCATTTTGTTTCAACATTTCTGGTGTCTTATCAAGTGGTGGTGTTGAAAGGGTTTTAAAAGGTTCAAATCAATCAAACACCCCTTGCTAAGGGAAACGCTTAATATAGATCAAATTTAAAATTGGTAATTTTTAATTTTCTAGTATAATTTAAAATTTATTAGTCAGAATGAATTCTATTTTATTCTAACCCTAACATTAAATAATTATTATAACCATAGTTCATTGTCAAGTTTTTTGAATTCTCATATACTTGTATTTTGATTGGTCATTCCAGCTTATGTAACAGCGTTTCCCCTAGCGAGGGGTGTTTGATTTGAACCTTTTAAAACCCTTCATTCTACATTCAACATCATTACTTGATAAGACACCAGAAGTGTTGAAAAATAATGGCTATAATTTTCAAATAAATAATTATATTTGCTCTACTCTGTATTGAGCACTCTTTTAAGAATAGTATTTGTTGGTTATTGAAATTTATTCCATATACACCAATCCTATACTTGGATATATATATATATATATATATATTCCCCACACACACACACACGATTCTTTTATGTGTAAATTTACCATTTTAAAGATCCATGTCTTCTCTTTCAGGTTTTGCTTGAATATTTTGATTATTTTCAGTTTGCCTCCTTTTATAGAGTATCAAATCAAAGGTGAAAGAAATGCAGTATTCCTGTCAGCATGAGTTCGAATTCATGCACTGCAGGAGCCACTTGCAATATCAACAGTCAGCTTGAGAATGGGTCGTTTGTTGTTGTTTTCCCAAAATTAGCTTTTTTTTTTTTTTCATATTTCTCTTTTATTTTTGTTCGTCTTTAAACCTACCTTCAGGCTTTCCTTGTTTAGGTCGCTTAGCATTTCTTGTAATTCCTCTGATATTAGTAAAATGTTATCAGCAGATCATTGATGGCTGTCAGATATTGTTGAATGTTTGCATCTACTCCCATTCCTTCTCAGAATAATTCCAAGGCGTGCAGTAAATAATTTAAGAAAAAGTCATATTCCGTCTTACTCCTTTTCCAGTCTTTATCTTGTGGAATTGCAGTACTCCTATTGTCTACAGTAACAATAACTTTTGTTAAAACACTGCCCTTGCTTGCAAAGTGCTGAAAACTGCGGAATGTTCTACTAACTGAAATGTCCCTTCAGAATTAACAAAAGCTAACAATGAAAGTTCTGTAATTATTTTTTATTTTTTCAAAATTTCCAGAATTTATTTTTCTTTTTACTTCTGGTTGATATTGGTAAATAAAATTCCCATGTCTAAATACTTTCGGTGAAATGTGATAAAGACAACACAGGATGCACAATATTTTTAAAAAAAATTAAACTGACTACATAACAAACATCTTTGAAAATGGCTAGTTTCAGTGTTTAAATATGGGAAGTTTTATTTACCAATACCAACTAAAATTATTAGAAATATTGAACAAGTGAAAAAATTAAATTTAACAAGAAACTTTTATTGGTTATTAATAAAAAAGGCATAAATGAAAAATTGCTTTTCAAAAACACACACATTATATATATATATATATATATAGATAGATAGATTAATACAAATATTAAATTTGTCACTTAGTGAAATGTTTTGTCCTGATGGACTTTATCAAAGCAAATGTAAGGATTTTATTTTGCAACAAGTATTTCTGTTTTATAAATAGTTGTTGCAAAATAAAAACCTTACATAAGAGGATTAAACGCATTAGTAAAGAAAAGTTTTCTTTTTGTTTTATAGATATATTTTTATTTATATATGAATCTTTACACAATTTTTTTTCTCTCAATCAATTGGTTTGTAGATAGTATATTATGGAATAACTACTCTTAAAACTTACCTGTTGACGTATATGATTTCCATCTAGTGTATGTCTTTGTACATTTCAGAATAGTTTATATGTTCTTGATAGGTGTTTATTATTTTTTTCCCTATAAATTAGGTCTATTTCTAAATTGAACTTTTGAAAACAACTTTGTTTTTAGTATGTAACAAGTAAATATGCTTGTCATTTGTGAAATTCTTCTGCACCTTTCAAAAGATTTGTTGCTGTGCCATTTTCACATTCTGACATACATTAGTTCATCTATTGTTAGCATCAATAATAGTTATTTTTTAAGCCTAGCTTAGATGTGGCACAAAGCCGAAAGTATGGAGCATCTAGTGACGATTGAACTCACTTTTCAGTCGCAACTGATTTAGTGAGACAAGCTTGCTAACCATTACACCACGCCGAGGTGTCATCACTAATATGTTAGAATTGTTTGTGATTATATTCCTTTTGAATTATAGAAGAGGTTTGCCTAATACTCTTCAGTTATCCTTAATATCTTTTATGCCTACATTTAATAACTTTAACATTTCTGTCTTTTAAAATATTTTTTCTGATAATTTCAACTTTTTTCATGTTCAGCATCTTTTTTTTCTTTCTGTTGATGGTTTAATTTTGAACATTAATTTCAACTCTTAGTTTTATGCCTATTTTTCATTAGTTTTCATGTTGACTTATGGTGATTTTTATATAGCTTAGATGTGGCACAAGGCCAAGAGTATATTGCACCCAGTGAGGACAAGTCTACTAATCTTTACGCCACATCGAGGTGCTTCCTGTTGACGGTGTATTTTCCTGTGTACATTTTGTTTTGTATCCTTAATTATGATTACCAATTTGCTACTCATACCTTTTGCTACATTTACTATTCTACAAAGCTTGAAATCTGTTGTTCTCTGATTTTATTTAGACTTGTTTTCTTCATGAGTCATTCTGTCTTGCTACAAGTTACCAATTTATGATTACTTCCTATATAAACTTTGACAATTACATCTTTAACAGTATGAACTTTTAATAGAGTTGTATATTAGACACTGTGACCAGAAATAATCTTTTTTTTTTTTTTTTTCATATTACTATTGACTACGCACACCAGATCACAAATATCAAAAGAATTTTTTTTTAAATTAAATTTTTATAGGACAATTGCATTTGAGCATGAAACACTGTCACCATTGGGTTTTGACTTCAGTGACCACTTTTATATTTACATACACTCCATTCCTGATCTTGAGAACTTTAAGCCATAAATGTAGCAGACCTTAAAACTATATTTCATCATATATTAAGCAATTGTTCTTTTAAACAAATTAAAAAAGATAGACATTCTGTGCCTATTGAATTTATCCAGAATGTTGATACTTTTTAATATATATAAAATATATATATATAAAATGCATATACATACTGAGTTTATCATTTTATTTTTACTAAGCACTTTGTTCCTAAATTTTAACCTGTAATATGAATTTCTTTTGCACAAAAAAAATTTGAATTACAAACCAAGTACTGCTTTAATGACATGGTAAACTTTCAAAATATGTCAAAAACAGCTGCTTCCACCATTTCTATCACTTACTGCCACATGCTCCTTAACCACACATTATTGCCATGCCAAAAAGAATACCATAAGCTCTTTCAATATCTGTCTATATTTCTGAGATGAGGTATTATGTACACTATTTACATTATTCGGACTATTGTCCCCATCTTTTTCGCCATATTTATTACGTTTCGGCTGTTGTACACTCCGGCCTTCTTCAGGTGGTTGGAATGTCGAACTTAACCCTTTATTTCACTCACTGGGGTAAACTGTTCTAGTTCCACGTGCCATGTTTTTAATGGATATCAGTTATCTTCTGTTAAGGTAGTGGAGAACTTTCAGAGGGGAATTAACTCACACTGTTTGGGTCCTGTCACTGAGTTTAAGTAATGCCTTTATCCACTGTGCCATGTGGAGAATATCTATGTATGAATTTCTGGGTATTATAAACCTGGCTTCAGCAACCATTTTTTACCAGAGCTCATATTGCAATTTTTGTTGCTGTTATTGCTTTTCTCTGGCACTCCTTATTACTGGTTCCCATATTGTATTCATTTCTATGCTTGGTTGGCTCAGGAGATTTTTGTGGCCTAGCATGTGCTGATTCCTTAAGTTTATGAATTTTCCAATGGTATTTGTCTGTGATCTCAACCTGATCCCATAGAGGGCGATTATCTCCCCTTTCTCGCCATATGTGGTCAGCCATGCCTGATTTTTCCACTTCTCCTCTTGTTACAGCTTTCTGGTGTTCTTGAAGCCTTAACTTTAAGAGGTAGACTGTCTCTCCTTTATATTTCTTTCTGCAGCTGCACAGGATAGTGTACACAGTCTTTAGTCATGTTCAGGTAGGGGGTGAGATCCAATAATATAACTAGCTGCTCCATATGTAGGACACCATCTTCTTGAAAAGACTTATCATTCATGATTTTTGAACCATGAAAATTTTATATTTACAACATTCTAAAAAACTAATACAATTGTATTAAAACTAATGCAATATTTATCCTTTACCAATTTATAAAGAAATAAATATTAAAACAATTTATGAATAAATTTTTGAAATTATTAAAATATGTGAACCAACTATAATGAATTCCTTATTTACCATTTTATAAAGTTTGAATCAATTGGCAAATGTTTTTTGCCAACCATTTCAATAGTTTATTATTTTTGTTGTCAATTCTAAAGAAGAAAGAAAATGTATAAAATTCACTTTCATATTAGGTTTTGATTATAATCATCACTGTTTAAAATAAACGTTGTAGTGTCATGGAAAAATCGTCTTTTTGACAGCTTTTTTTTTCTCTCCTCTCCCCACAGGCATGAAGGTTGATGTTTGCCTTTTTGTTAATCCTAATGTCATAGCTGGTATCATATATTTAATATTTTAGGCACATTGGTAATTGTTAGGAATTTGATAAACAGTTAAGTTTTGGCTTTGTGGAGGGATGTAACTGCTTGATTGCACCCAGTGACTCTCGGAATTAAAGGTGGAAAATGAACTAAGTAAAAAAAATAGATGGGTTGCAGAATTCTTACCGAATATAACTCAAATGCAAACTTGGTACAGCTCTGTACCTGCTATACTCACTAA
Source organism: Acanthosepion esculentum (assembly GCA_964036315.1). Lineage (NCBI taxonomy): Eukaryota > Metazoa > Mollusca > Cephalopoda > Sepiida > Sepiidae > Acanthosepion > Acanthosepion esculentum. The sequence goes on from OZ038501.1 coordinate 87,490,423, forward strand.
CGCAAAACTGAAACAAGTGATAAATTACTCCTCAGACTAAAGTAGTTTATATAAACTTATCCAGTATTGTAGTTTCTTAAGTGGAATAATTTTGAAGAAAGGGCTTAAAAAAAAAAAAAAAAAAAAAGTCTGCCAAAGCCAATGGATCGTGTGGTTAGTTTACATAAAAACAGTCACTGGTGGTCTTAAGAACTCTTGTTGAACAGAATAACTACTTTGAAAACATACTTGTTTGCATGGCTGCTTCACATCTAAGATATATGTTGCTAAGACCATCATCTCTTTTTTTATAAAGTATTATTTCTATTCTCAAATTTAAGGTTTGAGGAGCCTTTTTTTTTCTTTTTACTAATCCTTTGTTGAATTTGGAATTCTTCATATTTCAAAAGTTCTATGACTATCCCATCTTCACTTAGTGCTTTTAAATGTTTCACATTTTGAAAGTGCAAAGTTCATTTCAGCTGTTAACTCTGGGCTAGTGGAAATTTCCCTCTTTAATAACAAACAACTTGTTTTCATGGATTAATCCCGTTTCAATATCTTTGCTTTCCTTTTCAGTTCTGACTACAGCATTACCAACTGGCTTTTCATATTCTATATTATTTTCATTATTTTGTTTCTCTGTTTTAAAGTCAAATTTGACTCTACAAGTTACCATGACTCTCTACATTCATTTTTAATGATACTAGCTTTGTCATAAATTATGAATTTCAGTTTTTTTCTTTCACCATCATTACTGAAGATATCTATCAATATTCTTGTAAAATGCTTCACTTTCCTCCTATAAAAAAACTTTGACAAGTTAAGGATGCAAAAAGAAAAAGTAAGAAACTATTTGATGTTGCAAATGTAAACGGAGAGAAATGATGTAGAATATTAGCTAAAGACATCAAAGCAACCAAACTAGCACATTAATGATTTTCACTGAAGAGAGGTATCTAAATGAAAAAAAAAATAACAGCAAATTTTTTAATAAGATATAGAAGCTCCTTGAATAGACTGATATATCACTCTCAATGATACCCATTTGACCATTACAATTTCTTTGCTTCCCTGAAACTGAAGGGTGAAATAAGACATTAAGCATCAGATAGCATTTCTCTCATTTTTTTTTTTAATTTTAATTAGATGAAGGATTTATAATCATTAATTTTTAACTCTTTTCATCTGATTTCGGTCCACAGCAGAACTCCATTTTATCTCTTACAAAATAAACAAACAAGAAAATAGACACTAGAATCATAAAACTGAAAATATTAGATCACTTTTCAAAAACACTTGATGTCATGGTAAATGCTTAAGTGTATCTGTTTAATTATATCCACTGAAAATACTATCTCTTTAAACTCAATGCACAAATGGGTAAGTATTGTTTTATTTGCAATTTTCAAAATAAATTGAAAATTACATTTTTGTGATTAGAATTGATTCACTTAAAATGCAACCCAAATTGAAAGTTCCTAAACCAGTTTAGAAACCTTAGTAATAAGTCAAATAACTGATAAAGTGACTTTCAAGCACATTTTATCAACAGAAAATACAAGTTAGAGAGTACAAAAAAAAAAAGTGCCTTCATTTACTCCTGATAGCATAACAGACTGACTGAAAACCTTCTCACCAAACCAAGGGGCCCAAATAAGGTTTAGGATCCCTTATTGAATTCTTTTAGATATATAGTTTATTTTGTTCAGTAAAGTCCAATTCCAGATGTCCTTTTTTTTTTCTTCCTCCAAAAGTTCATGAAGACAAGACTCATCTCTCTCTCACTCACACACACATTCAGCTGAGCATCAATCTTGGTGAGATGCCAAGATTTCAAAATATGTGCAAGCCACTTAATCTCAGATTCATAACTCCTCTCCTCAGTTTACATTGTGCACACAAAAGGATGTTAATACATTGTGCACACAAAAGGATGTTAATCTGTCATATCAAATCCCATTCTCTTTCACCAGTCATCATCGCTATCTTCATCACTGTTTTCTCGGATTGTCTTTGAGGCCTTAAGAATATTGATTTTATTCTTGGTTGGCCCTCCAGGCCCATTTAATGGCATTTCACCGTCATAGTGAATAACTTTCGTCTGCCCTAAACGCCATTCCAACATTTCTGTGCTGAACTCATCAGTATTTCCCAGCTCTGTGAATCCACGAATGTGGCAAACTGATTTGTTATTCACTGCCACATAGATGGTTGGCAAGACTCGAATGTTCAGGCGTTCAACTAGAAAGGGACATTTCTCAACATTGAGCGTGATGAACTTAGCCTCAAGGTGCTTTGGAGCAAGAAGTTTGAAGTGTTTGTCAACAATCTTGCAGCGGAATGTTGAGTCACGATAGAAGTGGCACACAACATTTTTACTCTTCTTGCATTCGTCAAAGAATTCACGTTCATTAGCAACTTCACTGTATTCACCATGGCCAAGTTCCATCCATTCTTTACGTAGTTTATGGCCCTTCTTCAGGTCATCTAGTCTCTTCTTGCGAATGGTGTCAAAATCATCCTCATCCATTTGCTCAATTTTTTGCAGTTGGGCATCAACCTGCTCCTCAAGGATTCCCACTGCTCGTAAAATTTGTTCCTATATAAGGGAAGAAAAAAGTCTAAGGTGACTGATATACAAATAATTCAATGTCACTAAATTCCTCTTCTATTTTCTATTACATGGAGGACACCACTGAACCAAGATAGTTTAGGTGTAAAATTTTCCAGCATCTTTTTCCCTTTTTATTAAAACTGGTTTCAGAACTATACATTTCTAGATAAAAGAAAAATAGGGAGAGGTGCTGGGAAATAATACATTATGGCCCAAAACCAACATATTTTTTTTTTTTTATATAAAACAGAATAATTATTAATTTACTCAATAATTTACTCAAGTTGCAAACAAATCAGATCATTAATTTGCTACTATTAATAAAGTGAGAAAATAATTATAAAAATTGTAATTTTTATTTATCATAAAAAAAAAAAAAAAGTCATATTGACTTTTCATAAATTTACATAAAACTTATTTCTGATACAGTTGATCCTCACTATTAGCAGGGATAGTGTTCCAGGATCCACAAGCTAATAATAATGGCATAGTATTTGCATATAACCTAGACATTCTTCTATTTAGTTGAAATCATATGTAGATTATTTATAAGAACTAATGCAATGGGGGAGGATAGTAAATTTTATCAAAATATTGGTAAGAACAAAGATTAGAGAAAAGTCTGTTAGAAAAATTGCATACTGTGAAATTGTTTACCTGGAAAAAAATTGTAATCATCTCTCAACAGATAAGATGACATTTGAATAATCAAAAAAAAAAAAAAAAAACAATCTGACCTCTTTATTCCAGCAACTATTTTTTTTTTTAATCATCCACAAGTTGTTCATTTGAGCAGCTACAAGGACAGTGCCACACATATACAACCACCAACAGCAGCAGAGTGTTTTGGTGATATATACTTACTATACTAAATGTGCAACTATATATGAGAAAGAATGTATTTTATTAAGAATTTGTTTTTATAGTTATTACTTACCTCTGCATTTTGTGCCATTGTGACTAAATTCTTAAGATGTTCTTCCACAGAAAATCTGAAAAGTAATTAAGTGTCATAATTGTTATTAAATTTCAATTAATATTAAAAAGTGTAAAACATTCAAAACTTATTTAGATACTTACAAGAATCTGTATATTAAACCAGGTCATATGAATAGTATGTAGTTAGGACAAGGAAAGTAAAAATGGTGAATACTATAAACAAGCTGAAACTTAAAATAAGCTAACAAAAATTTCCAATAGGATCAACATTCATTCCATAATATATTTTAGAGTTTCTTTGAATCAACAAATTGATCTTTGCAATAAGGAGGCATCACGAGTAAGCCCAAAGTATTCCCTAAAATCAGCATTCTGATGTTTGATCATTTAAATATTTTTGGAAGTGTGTTGTCAGTTTGTTTGGAATTCCTAAAATTAAATAAAGAGGTTTTGATGACTTAGAATTATTCCCCCAGACCCCCCCCCCCCCACGAAATGAATTTGTATTGAAATCCAATAATTGCCTGATTCTTAGTAAAATTTTAAAATCTGAATGTTAATTTACCAACCCAACAAATATTCTGGTTCTTTACAGAATCTATTGTCTTGAATTGGATTCAGAGTATGTGCTCTCATTTCCATCAAAAAATAATAAATTCTAAACACTTAAAATATCTTTATGCATGTATCAGTTATAGGAAATAAAGAAACTGAACACAAGATAAGTTGGGCTAGGGAGACTTTTGTCCAACACCATAAAATGCTACAAAGCCAAAAAAATTGTCCTGAAAACTAGTTCTGCTCTTAAATAGCCTCATCAGATCTAGACCCTCATATGGATGCCATGTATGACATTAAGGTAATTCTGAAATGTCAGCTGTCCACTATATACAACTGTTTTCTTAAATTAATGATTAAAAGTGGCTTCAAATGAATGATAATTAACTCCCACATCATCAGGATCTGTTATAACAAATTTAGTCTAGGAAATTGGACACAAGATAGTTTGGGCTAGGAATACTTTCATCCAACACCATGAGATGCTATAAAGCCAAAATATTTACATGAAATCAGTTATGTTCTTAAATAGCTTCATCAGAACTAGATTCTCATATGGATGTCATGCATTGTATACAAATGTATACAATCATTTTTTCAGATTAATGATTAAAAGTGGTTTTAAGCAAATCAATCCTTTAGTCTAAAAAAAATCGCAAAGGGCTTTATCAAATAATAAAAACCACATCATTTGACTACTTCTAATAGAAGCAACAGCAAAAATGGGTAACACAGGTAACCAAAATAAGAAAATAATGATATAAACTTGTCTATATTTCTAAGATGAGGTACTGTAATTATTTACATTGTTTGGACTATTGTCCCAATCTTTATTGTCATATAAAACAACAACAAACTCGGATAGAAGGATTCAAGGGGATAACAACACTCAGGATAGGCAGACCGGAGCTGTTTTCTATGTGAAGGGATTATCAGAGAAAATACAAAAGATCTGTGGTTCATATAACATCAGGACAACCTTCAAAAGTGTTACAACATTTCGGAGACACCGTTCCTGAGTAAGACCCTCCATAGAGGATAATATGACTAAGGACTGCATGTATGCCACCTCATGCAGCTGTGGTAAGAAATATAAAGGAGAAACAGGTTGCCCCCTTAAGGTAAGACGGCAAGAACATTGTAAAGGTGTAACACAAGGGGAGATAGAAAAATCAGGCATAGCTAACCACATATGGAGGGGAAAAAGGGATGAGGCTGAAATAGACAGAAAACATCACTGGAAAATACAAAAACAAAAAAAAGAATCAGCACATATGCTAAACCACAAAAATTTCCTAAGCTGGCCAAGCATAGAAATGAATACAATATGGGAACCAGTAATATGGAGTGCTAGAGAAAAGTAATATTGCAATATGAGCTCTGGTAAAAAATGGTTACTGAGACATTAAATTTATAAGTTCCAAAAATTCATACACTGATGTCCTCATGGCCCAATGACTGGGATAAACATGTTGGTTGGATTCAGTGACTAGACCCAAAGAGTTGGGAGTTCAATACTTGGCTAAAGCAGTGGTGGTCAAAAACTTGGAGAGTAGAGTTAAAGGGAGAAGCATGGCACATAGAACTAGAACAATCAACCCTGATAGACAAGGGTTCAGCTTGAAATTCCAATCACCTGAAGGAAGCTGGAGTGTACAATAGCCGAAACGTTGTGAATATGACAATAAAGATGATGCTATCTCCACATTTTTTTTTTTTTTAATGTAACTTTGTATAGAGCAGAGTTTGAATTCTAGTCGAAGCCATTACTTACATGCTAATACCCTTGAGAAAGGCATGAATCCTCCTCTTCACCCCCTCCCACCACCAGTTATGGGTAAATAGCAGGACAGACCGGGTTCTGTAGCCTTGGATGGCAACTGGTCTACTACAGAAAGAAATGGCAACCTACCGTGGAAAAAAATCTGCCTCGTGAGTCATGTATCAAAAGATACATGATTGCCTAGGCATGTATCATGCATGGCACATAACTGACTGATATATGAATATGATCATGCTTAATGTGTAAAATCACAAAGAGCTTTAGCAAATAACAAAAATCATATCACTTGAAGACTTCAAATAGTAACAACAAAAATGAGTAGCACATGTAACTAGAAGGAAAATGATGATATAATCAAGATGTTGACTTTCCATAAACAGAATGTGTCAAAGGAAACTCCAATCAATACTAGAAAGAGCAATAATAATGGACTTGAGAAATTTAATTTCCTGATTTAAGAAAAGATTTTATAAATTTCAAATGACAGTAACACTAACGGTTCAGTCAATGAATGCCAAATGTTTTCTGAAAGGAAATGGCTAATTTTACCATTACCAGACACTGGAAGCAAATAATCTTTCTATCAAAATTTTCTCCAGTCATTCTTCTTACAATGTACAATGATGATAAAATTAACTTTTCTACAAGTTGAGATTGTTCAATACAAACAAGTAAAAGATGAATAGGTCAACAAGATGTGTTGAGAAACAAAAGAAAGCAGATATACATACAAGTAGAAAAGAAACAGGGGAGAAAACAGACTTTTTGGCAGGATGCATAAAATCTAAAACAAGAATAATCATAATGAAAAGTGAAAAGATACTACATAAAGGGAACAAATAAATCAGAGCTCTTCTATGAAACCAAAGGCGAGAACATTGAAAGACATATTAGTATTAAAATTTGAGGCTAGTTCAGTACTGGCCAAAATGAAGAGAAATAAGCAACAGGACCAGATTGTAACAGAGACAATTTCAGGGTCAATAAGCTTACTGAAATGATAACTGAAATATATGACAATGGTGAAATATTGGAGAACTTCAGTAGCTCTACCTTCATAGCACTGGCAAGAAAACTATCTACAAATGAACATGAACTCCCTCAGACAATGCATTGGGAATGTTAAAATCAAGCCAGTATAGAAATTTACCCAGGTAGTGGTAGCAGCAGATGATGGAAAATGTGATATAGAAATAGCAAAAGTGCCTTCTAGAAACTAAGCAAAATGTTAAGAAAGGAATAAAATGCCCTTAGGAACAAATAATTGCTATATAATATTTAATCTCCTCCAGATGGTGGTGAATGTATAACAATTTCTTCACAAATGAAGAAGGGGCTGGAAGCAACAGAGATGTGGTTCTACAGAAGGATGCTGAGAATACCATGGACAGAGCATGTAAGCAACAAGGAAGTCTTAAGGAATCAAGGAAACTTATACGTACAATCAGAAAGAGATTATGTGTCCCAGAAATTTCATGAGGTAAAAGAGTGGTGAATTTAACTCACAAGGACATTGAAGGGAAGAGAAGCAAAGGGAAACAGTAAATAATCTACTCAATGAGTTTGCATGAATGGATAGCAGTACAATTACAAGAAGAATTCAATAAACTCATAATCTTTTTTTTTGCTAAGAGTTGGCACTTGCATAAAATACATTATTTTCTTTCAGCTTTGACAAGGAAAAAAAATTTACACTATTTTTTAAAAGACCTGCCATTTTTCAGTGCAATTTTGAAATTTTTCTAATTGCCCATGACAAAAGATATATTTTTTATTAAATAAAGATATTTGAAAAGTCAAAAAATGTTAATTTTGATAACATTTTTTAATCAAAAATATTTTAAAAATAATTCTGTTTATTTTTTTTCAGAACTGTTAGATTACTTTTTTCTATGGAAGATAAAATAGCAAAAAATTCTGAATGTCCTCCCTCTCAGGAGGTGAATATCTTAGTATTGAGTTTTATCGGTCCCCAGCTTTTGTTTGTTAAGCACTTCCATTAGTTTAATAAATTTTAAAATCAATTATAAACACCTTATTGAGTGTAATTAAATATTTTGTAGCATCAAACAGGTAAGAAATTAAAACAAAAACTCTGAAGTATCATCTAACTAGTTTTTAATTCATTTCTTTTTATTTTCCTAATGTGTAGAAAATAATGAAGAATAGACTTGCATGATGGGAGCGGCGATGTCAACCGGGGTGTCCTAAAGCACGAACGCCTCATTCTCCTCCTCTTTTTAGTAGCCCTCCATTTGGATTGGCAGAAGAGGTGAGGGCAGAGGTATGTTATAAAAATCCCTTCACCTCATACTCAAGAGCTTTTTGGCCAATAGCGAAAAAACTTGTTATTGTTCCTGTCTGTTATTACTGTGGTTACCTGACCCTAGTGAAGAGGGTGCAAAAGAAGGACGTTTTCTTTTGCAACCTGGTCATTCACCAAATAAGGTCTTCAGGCTGGTCTTTTCAGTCAAATTCATTTTTCAACACATTAAAGCATATAGAATAAAAAATTATATTCTTAAACTATTTGGTAAGGTTAAAGATTTGTTACTCCCAACACTTATTTAATTAGGTACCTCCATGAGATCGCTAAAAAAAGAGCATAGCATGATGAAAAAGACAACAAACTTGATGAAAACAAAATTTTATCGTTTAAATGTTTATGTTATTATTAAGAGGAAAGATCAAAGTTTATTTTAATTATTTTTTTAAATTTTTCCTTCTTTTTAGAACATTCTGAATTTTGATTTAAAAATCCTTGTTTCTCTTTGTATCACTGGAACTAGTAAAACAACATATACAATTTTTAGCACGTTTTTTTTGCACAACACACATTAATTTGGAAAATCTTGCAAAAATAAAAATAATTGTCGGATATTAATGAAACTTTCAAAAACTATTCACAGATGATCGAAATTAGTATAAATGTTTTTTTTTAATTAGTCATGGCAGAAATATATTTTTTTTATATTTATTACCCGCCCCCATAACTAATTTTATGAAAACTCTAGAAATTCGATGAGTTCACTTTAGTAATTACAATAGTTAAAAGCACAAGGCTTTGAGGAATGCAAATTGTTTTTTTGTTTTTTTATTGGACCCCCACACACACACATGAAAATCAGCTCTGAATTGTAACATACAAAACTTGATAAAACAAAGATTTAATCTCAAATGCTTTTATTTGCTTTTAGTTGTTTTTATGAATATGGACAATATTTTCTGAAAGCATAGAATTTTTTCGATGAAAACTGAATTTTTAATACAATTATTTATTTCTTTAATTATAATAGATTTTTACATTTAAGTTGTTAAAATATTATAAAATTAGTTAAAAACCACATCCACTTTCGTAAGTGCCCTTATGAGATAGATTTTTTTTTTTTAGCGCATTATAAATTGTATCGTTTTCACTAATCAGAAGACCTGCAGTAATTAAGAAATTTAGTTTTGTGTTTATAATTGAGCTGTAATTATAAAGTACGGAAGACCAACCAGAATACAATTAAGTTGCGTTATTTGAGTTAAGCATTGTTCTCCGCTGTTAAGGCCTTTACTTTTGCGAAACACGTGTGGAGAAGTTAATTTGATTTTTCAACCGAGAAGGGTACCTACAAGTATCAGCATCATCTTATGAAATTTATATGAACTTATTTTTATATTAATCTCAGTTATGACATTTTTTCCATAAATGAAAAATCAAAATTAATAATAAAATGAATGGAAATACAAATAACACAGTAAAATGTAGTAAATGTACATAAAATTATAGTATTTTATGTACACTTCTGATAAAATTTCATAAGAAACGTACATATAAATTAATTAGATACCTTTCTTATGAAATTTAATCTCATTCGTAACAGTCTTATTTTAATTTCTTTATAATATATTTTCCATAAAGCATCGTAAACATAAAGGTGAAAGCTAAGTACAAAAAACAAAAAAAAATTAGAGTGCTGAAAGTTGTCCTTAAAAATAACGAGGTAAATAATTTGTTCACTTAAATGTAAATAATTTCACTTTTCTCCTTCCGTAGAACAAATTATCTTCACGTAATCCCTCAATACGTCATTCATCACCTGTCAAGTGACGTGAAAAGGTTATGACCAGCTTTGTTTTATTTTCAAATTACATCTTTTCAGCACAGAATCTAAGTTAAGCTTGGTTCAAAATATTTTAAATAAAAATTATGATTTCTGATTTTCTTGAAATAAGTTTTGAAAAAATGATAATTGATTTTTAAAAGAATTTCAAACTGAGATTTTCATTTTTTTTTTTTATAAAATGTCAAAAAATGGTTGCCATGTTCGATTATCTGTCAATTTTGCTGACTAAAAAAAAAAAACAAGATTTTTAACGAAAATTTCGGACGTGCTAGGAACGATTAAAAAATGTAAAAAAATACATCCAAAATACTTTGATCTTTCCTCTTAATAATAACAAACAGATGATAAAATTTTGTTTTCGTCAAGTTTGGCGTCTTTTTCATCATGCTATGCTCTTTTTTTTAGCGATCTCGTGGAGGTACGTATAATTTTATGAAATTGAGAAAATTATCTTTTGTAATATTTAATGCTTTAATTATAAGGAAAAGTCCGAGGAGAATTTAAATCATCAAATTTTTTTTTGTCAAACATGACCACCAGTTAAGTAAAATCTGCTCTGAATCATAAAATAAAATATACAATAAAACTAAGACATTGTCATTATTTAATTAGAAATGCTTTTAATTGCTTTTATGAATAAAAAAAATATATTATGGATACATCTTCTCCGGTCCCGACAACTCTCTTATATCCGGGTTACACTGTACTAAAGCTAAGTACCTAAATTTCAATAAGATATTAGAATGCTTAAAATATTTAAAATTACTGGGTAGTTAAAAAAAAATATTAAAACTAAAAAAAAAGGTTGTTTACATTGTATTCATCATGTAATTTTACAATTATTTCTCCTTTGAAAGGCATTATGTTATCAATTAAATCATAAATGTGTGAACACCTCATAAAACACCCACTTCCATTGTAAAAAAAAAAAAAAAATTATGTAATATTTTAAACTAAAAGTAAGTAATGTTTGTTTTAATTCAGATAATCTTGCCGAAATAAAGTTTTTAAAATATCCAGACACTTATTGTCACCCATTTTTAACACTTTCTGGACAAGTTTTAACAAGATTTTTTTTCTTGTGCTTGGCAACGAACCTAATGTAGACAAAAAGAAAATCTAGAGACATAGTGAATGTTGGCATAAGAGATCCCAAAATGAAAAATAAAAAACAGACTGAGCAAAATGTAATACTTAATACTAATAGTACATTTCTGATACGATGTGGACAATAGCAAACTTCTTTTCTTTTTTTTTTTAAGTAATTCAAAACTATTTTGAAAGAGAACATGCAAACGACAAAAAAGAAAATATCCGGCAGCACGTTTCCTCTTCAAACTGGATTTGTAAAGTTAAAAAATGAAGTTGAGACATTTTAATTTCCTTTAATTCAAAAATGTTTTGTTTAAAAATTAACAATATAAATCAAGAATTTTATGTTGAATGATTCTATAAAATTTTACTAATTTTGGCTGAACGACTTTTCTGGTACAAGAAAATCAGAACAAAACAAAGATAATGTAATTCTTTTAATAAATAAATATATATAATTATTTCTACAAATTTTAAAATGAGAGAATAATAATATTTGTAGTCTAAAAAATCACTTAAAAATGTAATTCAATAATTGTAAATGACGATTGAAAAATGCTTCCACTGCCTAGGATTTTAAATGAAAGTGACAATGGTTAAGAAAGATATTAATAAAAAATGTTTTTAAATCAAATAACTATTTCTTTAAATTATTTGCTTAAGAATAAAACAAATCCCTCAAGAAAAAAATATGACTCATCATAAAATGGTTGGGTAGGAACTCACACAACCAAGCGTATTTTACTTTAAGTATATAGAATAAAATACAATTGATGACAACTTAGATGAATCAGTTAAAAAAAAAAAAAAAAACACCACTTCTTTCGGTGAGTTAACTCAAATACAAGCACATTAATTTTTATCAAGCAAATATAAAATAAACGCATATTACAAGTCAGGACATTTTTCATTCACTTACTTGAGAAACGCGGGTCTTGAAATTAGAAACCGGAAGTTACTTTTAGACCTTTTATGGTTTTCACTCAAAAGAGCGATAATAATCAGCTGGAATGGTTTACACACCAATTTTTTTAAATTTTTTTTTGTTGTCACAAATCATGTAACATTTGCCTTTATCAATTCAACCATGTTTTTCTGAGAGATCCAAGACGATAGGATATAGTTTTAAATTAGAATGTATTTTAAAACAAAGCTGCGCTCGAAAAATATCGGAACATTTCCCCTCCTTTTTGTTTTTTTAATACGTTGAAGGAAAAAAATATCTTATTCCCTAATTTTGTGAAAAGTTTATTTAAAATTCTGCAAAAACTACTGAATTTTTGCAAGTTATGGATTCTTGGAAAGATATTTCTCTTTAAATGTTGAATGTACAGATTTTCAGAAATTTTGTATTGGTAGTTATTCCCCTTGCACCGCGAAAAATAAATGACACCAACAAATCTCTGAAATTACTTAGTAGTACATTTTTTTTAATCATTTCACTCCAAGCAGGGCAATAAATCAACTAAAACGCAAGGGGGTTAGTAAGTCTGAAAGAATATGTGAAAATATTATTATGGCGAGAGAACAATGAAAGAACAAGAATTAAGTATACAGAAGATATCGGCCTATTAGCCTTCTACCTCTTTTTGGTAAACTTCTAGAGGCCCTAATCAATACCGAATTGGTTAAGCATCTCACATTACAGGGCCTTTTTTCAGACAAGCGATATGGCTTTTGTTTTTCTATGTCAGCTATTGATGTACTGACAATAATTGTAGAAAGAATCTATTAAGCTCTAGATATGAATGGTAAAGCCCAGGCTGTAGCTTTAGACATCTTTAAAGCTTTCAACAGTTTGCATCAGTTCAAAGATTGTGGAGAAGATCTTTATGCCAGTCTTTCTTATCAAATCATGAACTGAAAGTTATCCTGAACAGCTGCTCTTCTAGATCCTTTCATACTAATGCAAGTGGCGTCCCCCGGGGCTCTATCCTTACATCTACTTTGTCTTTAATTTTCATTAATGACCTTCCCTGCTGATGACATCAATTCTCAACTTGGTATCTATGCTGATGACACAACCATTTACTCCTGTTTAAGTCTGATCAGTTCAATAAATGTAAATAGACTGTTGATATACAAAATGACCTTCAGTCTGTTGATAACAGGTAATGTTTTTGGCTGACATGAAGTGGAAAGACTATATTGAATCCATTGTTAGGTCAGCTGCTAAGAAAGTTGGCTCTGGTGTCATGCTAGACAGTTTTTCTCTCCAGAATCTATCATACATATCTATATCTACCATTCATCCATGCTTCAAATATTGCTTCCACATATGGTCTGGTGCTCCTGCTATATATCTAGAGATCTTAGATAAAATCCAAAGAAGAATCAGCAATATTATTGGTCCTGATCTTTATTCACTTTCCCATCACCATAATATAGCCTTTTCTATAAATACTTTCATGGTAACTCTTCAGTATGGTACCTAGACTTTATGGATTTAAGTGCAGCACTACACTAGTGACACAGTCACACCAATTTACTGAGTTGGTTAGATGTAACCATAAGTTCTATGCTAACAGTTTCTTTTCTCACTTCTGGAACTTTCTTCCAGTTCCATGTTTTCCAGTCAACTTTAATCTTAAAAAATTTAAACACAATGTCAATCACTATCTATTGTCTTGATTACCCATCTTTTGTTCTTACTCCTTAGTAATGTTTCTGTTTTCTAATTCTTCCACAGCCAGTAACCCTTTGTGTCTTAATGTGTGGCAGACTTCACCACATTAATTTAACTTAGATTAGGAAACCAAACTGAGGTGAAGAAAGGGTAAGCCAAAGACATCATTACACATAAAATATGTATTTAACAAGATGTACAAACAAGGATGTGAAAGAAGGCATGCATTGAGTAAAACAAGAGTTGTCTCTCTTTAACTATTATTTGTATTCCAAAGTTCACTGAAAGAAAGTTTGTGATAGTTTCTGGTAATAAATGTTTTCAACAGTTTTGCTGTGTAAGGAAAAGATTATGTGAGTGTAAGGAATATTCAGCATGAGTGGTGGTGTGAGTGAGAAGTTTGGTGCATGATTTCAATTGTCATGGATTCGTTTGGCAGCTGAAATCTCACTAATTATCTAAGAATATTTCTTGCTTATATAGGTGATCATCGACTCTGAATCACTGCACGGGAAGAATTATTCTTCATATACAGACAATCTGATTGGTTGGCATTGACCAATCAGCGAGCAAGTTTTGGGGAGACTCAAGAAAGCTTCTGAGATCCGTTTCTCCCAAAAGTGCACAAAATCGACTACATGAAAATAGAGCGATTATAAAATTGTCATATTGCTGTGATTTGTAAATTGTCTATTACAAAGTAGTGCTGATTTATTATCCAATGCATGCTTGTCGTTGGATGATTTGTATTTGTGTAAGTATGTATGTATGTGATGTAGATCATCACAAGGTCACACCAATTTACTGAGTTGGTTAGATGTAACCATAAGTTCTATGCTAACAGTTTCTTTTCTCACTTCTGGAACTCTCTTCCGGTTCCATGTTTTCCAGTCAACTTTAATCTTCAAAAATTTAAACACAATGTCAATCACTATCTACTGGCTTCATTACCCATCTTTTGTTCTTGCTCCTTAGTAATGTTTCTGTTTTCTAATTCTTCCACAGCCAGTAACCCTTTGTGTCTTAATGAGTTTACTACCTTGCTTGGGGTGAACACAAAAAAAGAAAAAATATTACATTTAAATTTTTGAACATCAAAATTGACTGGAAAGCAAGAGACAAGAAGACAGTTTCACAAGTGAGAAATACAAGAGAAGACACTCTTAACATAGAACTTATGGTTACATCTAGTAATTTCAACTGTAAAATGATGAGATATTGCCACCAATCTAATACTGTGCTTAAATTCATAAAGTCTAGGTACCATAGAGGAAAGCTCATCAGAACAATTACCATGAAAATATTTATGGAAAAAACAGCAGGAAGCTACATTATGGTGCTGGGAAAGTAATGTCATGTCAGGACCAATAACATTGCAGATTCTTCCTTGGATTTTATCAAGAATTTCTAAATGCATAGCAGAAGCATTAGACCAGATATGCCAGAAATATTTAATACATGGATGAATAGTAGAATTATAAATGTGTAAAATAGATTCTTGCAATAAGAAATTGTCTAGCATGACATAGTGAACCAACATTCCTAACAGCATACTTAACAATTGATTCAATCATAGCTTGAGAAGATGCAATGGGTGACTCCCTTAGTGATTAGCATCAGCCATGCTGATGGAAAGCAAATATAAATTCTCTAGGATGATTAAAAGAGAGTAGTTTCATTTTGAAGGTTTTAAAATTAACAAGCCATTTCTTGCTCCAGTTAACAACAGATTGAAAGTTACAGTGCTGTTCGATAAAAGTGACTCACCTGATTTTTTTAGTAAATGTTCTCTTCTCCGATGAAATGAAAGTTGTGCTAAATTCAAAGGATAAGCGATCTAAAACCCGAAGAAGAACTTTTTTCAAAGCTCTTTGAATTTAGCAGTAAGTACTGTCAAGAATCCATTCAGTATAATGTTCTGGGGATGTTTTTCTTTTTATAGATCTGGTTTCTTAAAACCTATTGAAAAGACCCTCAGGAGCGAGCAGTACAAGAGAATTTTAGAGTCTTGTCTGCTCCCTTCTGCTGAAAGGATGCAAATCGACCCCACCAAGCTCATTTTTATGTAGGATAATGCTCCCTGTCACAAATCAAAATTGATGAAGGAATACTTTGATGAGAAGCAGATGAGTGTTATGACATGGCTGCCCCAATCTCCTGACCTCAATCCCATAGAAAAATTATGGAGCATTATAAAGTACAGGCTCTCGAGAAAGCAGTTGAGCAACAAAGAGGATTTGATTGTGAATTTCATATCCGAAAGGAATTCAATGCTTGGAGATGAGATTTGCCAGAACCTAATCAAGTCAATGCCAAAAAGGGTTGAAAAGGTTATTCAAAATAAAGGAGGACCCATAGATTATTAAATATTTCAAACTATATTACCTATTATAAATAAATTATACCTCTATTATTCTTTATTTAAAGCTGTTCGGTTATGTTTCTATTGATTACTAGTTGCAGGAAATAAGTGAGTCACTTTTTTTGCACAGAGTTTTTCCCTAAATCTCAGTTATATCCAAAATTATAATTATCAATAGAATACCTTAGGGTGAGTAAACTTTTTTACTAGGTGGTCGGGAAGAGGTCTTTATATTAGTAAGATTAAAAATTAGTTTGACCCCAAAAACAATAGACGAAAAAATTTT
Organism: Acanthosepion esculentum; assembly: GCA_964036315.1. NCBI lineage: Eukaryota > Metazoa > Mollusca > Cephalopoda > Sepiida > Sepiidae > Acanthosepion > Acanthosepion esculentum. Next base: position 87,506,777 of record OZ038501.1, read on the forward strand.
TAAGTAAAAAAAATCGGGTGAGTCACTTTTATTGAACAGCATTGTATTTTTGAGATCACCTGCCAGTTTGAGTTTATCAAATTGATCAGACTTACTATTAAGACAGAAGTAAATAGTTGTGCCATCAGCAGAGGTATGGAGTTGAGAACTAATATCAGGAATGTCATTGATGAAAATTACGAACAATGTAGGTCCAAGGATAGACCCCTGAAGGGATACCTGTATTAATGTAAACAAATGTAAAGGAGTGGCCACTCAAGACAACTTTCATTTCACAATTTGATAAGATTGAATCAGATTAAAAATTTATCCAGAAATACAATAACCTTTCTACTTGTGAAGAAAGACCAGCATACCAAACCCTGTCAAATATCTTTGAGATATCCAAAGCAACAGCCCAAGCTTGACCATTCTTATTTAAGGCTCCATAGACTCTTTCAGTAATAACCATTAATACATTAGCAGTTTACCTAGAGAAGTAAAAGCCATATTGCTTATCTGAAAGAAGATCCTGGGAGGTGAGATGCTTAACCAATTTGGAGTTGATCAGAACCTGTAGTACTTTGCCAAAAAGTGGTAGATGGTAAAAGGTTTGACTGACTTCTTAAAGACTGGAACTACAGAAGAGGATTTCCAACAAGCAGGAAAGCAAGAAGCAGCAAGGCATTTATCAGATGGTTCACCTGAGTTCTTAAAGACTGGAACTACAGAAGAGGATTTCCAACAAGCAGAAAAGCAAGAAAACATGGTAATCTTTATTACTAAAAATCTTTTCTCCCAATGGAATGACAAACCAACCCTTGTACACTGCACACATACAACTGTCTCCAAACGGACATGAATGTTTTTCTCACTATTATATTACAAGCATAGAATCAAAAAAGAAAATGGCCTGATCATCTTATAAAATTAACATTTTTTTTAGATCTATTCAGTCAGTCAGTTAAGAGCTACATGTGATACATGCTTAGGCGATCATGTATCTTTTGATACATGACTGACTAAGCAGAAGATTTTTCACGCAGTAGGTTGCTATTTCTTTCTGTGGTAGACCGGTTGCCAACCAAGGCTAAAGAACCCAGTCTGGCCTGCTATTCAATCCATAGCTGGGAGGAGAAGAGATGGATTCATACCTTTCCCAAAGTAAGCGAATATAACGAACTCAACTGGAATTTGAACTTGGCTCTCAAGGTTCTCATTCCGAGCCCATATCCATTACACCGCAACACACATTTATTATCCTCCTGTAAATATTTTTGTTTTGACTTTAAGTACTGATAAAATTTTTAACTCCCCACCAAACTCTTGTGCCAAACACAAAAATCTTGTTCGTAGGAATAGAAAGTTGTATATGGCTCAATTAATAAATAAGACTCAACCACTGCATAAAATTTGAAAGGACAAACATTTATTAAAGTATATACATACAAAAAAGAAAAGGGAAAAATAAAAAAAAAATTACTTAAGACTCTGACGCAAAAATTTCCCTGTCCTGGATATGAGAATAAACTACATCTGTGTCCTGGGTAAGATGATAAACTACATCCAACAGCAATGTTTTTGATTAGGAGGTTTTGAGAAGTGTGGAACCACCTTTTAATGGCTGGTGTTCCCAGGTCCACCCCGACCCAGGGTGGTAGCACCTGTCAGGGTCCCAACTATGGACAAATAGTTAACCCCTACAAAGGAGTCAAAACACCATGAAAGTATAAAAAATAGGTTTTAATACCAGCAATACATTTTTGAAAAAATATTACCAACAATACATTTTTTGAAAAAAAATATTACCATCAATAAAAATCTTGTCTGCATTAAATAACCCATTGAGGTTGATATGCTGCAAAACAAAACAAACCAAACTAAAAATTTCCTTTTGTGCACCTTATAAATAATTAAAGCAGGCTAACATTTACAGATATGTTGCAAAAAAAATGTATTACAGTCTAAAATAGAAAAAAAGATTACAGTTTAGAAAAAGACAACGATTCAATTTTGAAAATGGCAAAAGAGAAAGCAATTCAAGAAGACAGAAAAAACACCTTTCAGAAAAAACAAAAACAGATACTTTTACTTGTAGCATGAGTGTCTCTAAGACATAACAATTTTGGAAATGTCTTTCTTATATTCACACTGTTCATGTTTGGGAAAATTTCTTTGAATTCTTTTTTCATTGCTCAACTGCAGGAGAATTCTTTTGGACTCTCTGTAGCTGGCTTGAAACTCTGTGTTTTCTTGTTGCTCTCTTCTTGATGTCAAAAAATGTTTCCTTGACGTCAAAAACCTTCTGCTCTTATCCAATGACCCGAATTCTATTTATGCAAAAATGAAGGCTCTCAGAAGGCTCCATCCAAGTTTTCATAAGGGCTTCAGACCATATCTCTCATTGGCAAAAATATATGAAAAAATAATTTTCCATAAACTTGAAATGGATCCTAAACAATTTTGGTTGGTTTTAAATGCTGAGCCTAAAAAGATATACAGATGTAACAATTTTTTACACAAACGATCTAACATTCTTAAAATACACTTCTCTCAAAAGAAAAAATATATAAAAAAACAACCTAGATCAGGGGTGAACAACCCTTGGCATGCATGCCAAACATGGCACACCAATGACTTGTTTCTGGTACGCAAAACTTATTCATTAGATTTCCTTTTTGACTTATTTTTATTCTTTTTCCTCTTTCATGTAGATCATTATCTCATGTATTTTTATTCTTTCTCCTCTTTCGTGTAGATCATTATCTCATGTATTTTTAGTCTTTCTCCTCTTTCGTGTAGATCATTATCTCATGTATTTTTAGTCTTTCTCCTCTTTCGTGTAGACCATTATCTCATGTATTTTTATTCTTTCTCCTCTTTCGTGTAGATCATTATCTCATGTATTTTTATTCTTTCTCCTCTTTCGTGTAGATCATTATCTCATGTATTTTTATTCTTTCTCCTCTTTCGTGTAGATCATTATCTCATGTATTTTTATTCTTTCTCCTCTTTCGTGTAGATCATTATCTCATGTATTTTTATTCTTTCTCCTCTTTCGTGTAGACCATTATCTCATGTATTTTTATTCTTTCTCCTCTTTCGTGTAGACCATTATCTCATGTATTTTTATTCTTTCTCCTCTTTCGTGTAGACCATTATCTCATGTATTTTTATTCTTTCTCCTCTTTCGTGTAGACCATTATCTCATGTATTTTTATTCTTTCTCCTCTTTCGTGTAGATCATTATCTCATGTATTTTTATTCTTTCTCCTCTTTCGTGTAGATCATTATCTCATGTATTTTTATTCTTTCTCCTCTTTCATGTAGATCATTATCTCATGTATTTTTATTCTTTCTCCTCTTTCATGTAGACCATTATCTCATGTATTTTTATTCTTTCTCCTCTTTCGTGTAGACCATTATCTCATGTATTTTTATTCTTTCTCCTCTTTCATGTAGATCATTATCTCATGTATTTTTATTCTTTCTCCTCTTTCATGTAGATCATTATCTCATGTATTTTTATTCTTTCTCCTCTTTCGTGTAGATCATTATCTCATGTATTTTTATTTTCTACCCTTTACAGATTGTGCTGAATGTCCTGATCATCAGCTAAGAAATGATGTCATTTAAATAAAGAGGATATTAGAGAATTTAAAGAAGATTGGACACAAAAACTTGTCATGATTAAGAAAGACAATAAAGCCTTATGCATATTCTGTTCCAAAACAATTGTTTGTAGGACTTCTTCTGTAAAGAAACATTTTAAAAGTGTTCAAAAGAACTTAAGCAATAAAACTGAAGAGGAACAAAGAGAATTAATTTCTCATGAACTGAGCAAGACTAAAAACAAGCTGATACTTTTATTAATTTTATTTCAGGTAGGCTCAGTTCCAATTTAGTTGCTGCTAGTTTTGAGGTTTCAAAAGTTATTGCCCAACATGGAATGACACTCAGTGATTGGAAGTATATTAAAGAAACTTGGCTACAATTTGCACCTTTCCTTTTTGACAATTTTTCAGAAAAGGAAAAGATTATTCAGTGCATTAAAGATTTTTCTGTGAATAGGAAAACAGTTAAGGATAGGATACTTAAGTTGAAAAGGAATACAGCTGAATAATTGACAAAAGATTTGTCTTCATGTAAGTTTTTTTATATTTGTGTTGAGGAAAGTATGGCCATTACATCATCAGATAAGGTGATGAAGTATGTGAAGAGATGGGTACCTTTGTAACACTACCCGAGCGTACTACCAGGGCTGAAATATGTAAAGCAGTTGTGAACAAATTATCTACTCAACAAATTCACATGTCAAAAGTAGTATATGCCACAACAGATGCAGGAGAATTCTTTTGGACTCTCTGTAGCTGGCTTGTAACTCTATGTCTTCTTGTTGCTCTCTTCTTGATGTCAAAAAATGTCTTCTTCTTCTTGAGGTCAAAAACCTTTAGTTACATAAAGGCTTTTAAAATGAAACTAGAAGTTTTTAATGAGAGATAATGTAGATAATGAAAGATTTAGATACTTCTCAATTCTAAAGAGGTACATCAATGATCTCCGAAAAGATGGTAATGTCTTTATGCCCCCAGCATGAGGGGTGAGAAGACAGGATTTGTAAATCTGTTTGCAAAAGATGTTGGTCATCCACTGATAGATTTTCATTGCCTCATAGATGAGGAGGTTTTGTCTGCAAAACTGGTCTAAAGGAACTTCAGGAAGTGATGCAAATGGTTACAAAGGTTGTTAATCCCATTTCTGCACAGGATTTAAATAAAAGACAATTTTAAATTTTACAGAATGGGGAAGAATCTGTATATAAAGGACTGAAAATGTATGACAATGTTCATTGGCTTAGCCGAGGTTTGGTTCTGAAATCATTTGTTGAATGATTAGATGAGATAAATCTCTCTTTGAATGACCAACAAGTCTCTTACCAAGAATTGTCTGACATCATGTGGGTTTGTAAACTGATGTTTTTTTGCAGATTTTTGTGAACATTTAAATGACTTGAATATTAAATTACAGGTCTCTGGTAAGACACTTGATATGCTTAGTTGCATAAAGGCTTTTAAAATGAAACTAGAAGTTTTTAATGAGAGATAATGTAGATAATGAGAGATTTAGATACTTCTCAAAGCTAAAAAGGTACATCAATGATCTTCCAAAAGATGGCAATGTCTTCAAAAGCTGTTTGTAAACATCCTCAAATCAACTGTTGAGCAGTTCTTTACAAGATTTGATAAATTCAGAGAACTGGACAGCAAAATGCATTAAGTTTCCAGATTGTATCAAACTGGATGAACTAAACTTACAAATGTTTCCATGGATAGACATGGATGATTTTGAAATGCAGTTGATTGAATTTCAGAGTAGAAAGGAGTGATTTGAGATAGGGGTATCAGAGAGAAATGTGGAAAACGAAGTATTAAGGACTTGGAATACCATTCCACAATATTACCTCTGTTTAAAAATCTTGCAACAGCATTACTATCCATGTTTTCATCTGCATATGCTTGTGAATCTTTGTTCTCCGTGATGAACTTTGTTAAGTTTCATAACAGGAGTAGCCTGATGGATGAAAGAAGTAGTGTATGCATATTTCTCAAAGTTACTAAATGGTTCTAGGAACATTCGCCGTAAACATTTTCCCATAGGAAAACTCACCTCAGGAATTTTCACCATAGGGAACTTTGTCATATAGGATTTTTGCCATAAGACAATTTCGCCACATTTTTTTTCTAATATGCAAAGTATATCTGGCTCACACTGTTGTTACTTCAATTTAAACATTTTAATAAGCAAAGTTATAGGATGCGCCCAAATTTGTGAAAACTAAATGCATATTTGAAAAAGGAAAAGACACTAGCAAAAAAGAAAAAAGTGTGATTTAGATTGAGAAGATGCAGTACAAATGAAGAAAATATATATTGATATTAATGCAAGACTTCAGAAGAAAATGCTTCATTACAGTCCAATGCAGAAAATGCATTATTTACAAAGCATTGCTTGAAATTTGCACACATTTTAAATTATGTCTTTGTTAAGTTGATGTATTTTTAGTCTTTTATTTTTTAAATAAATGTTTACTTTTTAATTTCTTTTCTGATGTTTGACCCTGTAAAAAAGGCATCCATATATACTTGATAACAAGGTACTTCACATATTAAATTGAACATTACTCCAAAAGGGACATTCATGATAAGGGTATAAAAAAAATGTGTTGAAATTGTCTGATGGCAAAAATCTTATACAGTGAAGTTTCCTATGGCGAAAATTCCTGAGGCAAGTTTTCCTACAGCAAAAATGTTTACAGTGAATGTTCCAGACACAGTGTATAACTGGGAAAAATGATTGATTAATGGGAAAAATAACAGTGTTAACTTTTGTATTGATATTAATAATAGTTAATATAGTGTCTATAAATTGTGTTAGGATGTATGGCAGTTATATTTATACTTACAGACTAATAAAAAATATCACAAAAAAAATCTTTTGTAAAAACCTGTCATAATTTTTTTTAATTCAATCAGTTTTTACATGGTTTATATAATTTCTTACAATATTTTGCCTTTATTGCTCTGGGGTGATTTTTTTTATTTAAAAAAGTTCTTCCCATACTTAAGAGATATCAAATATGTTCTCAAAAGATTTTTGTTGGCAACAAAAGTTGCAATTTTTTAGTGATTCTGGTGCATATGTTACATGGGTTGATTGTCTTGGAGATGAGTATGCTACTTGAGACATATTCAATCTCACCAAATGAAGCAGGATCCAAGAATGGTTCATTTGGTTTGATTATTAACTCTCTTCAGAACAAAATGAATCAGATTTTACGGCTGTTCTTAGACCTAAAGTATTAATGGAATAGTCCGAAGCCAAGAAGTATAGTTCAGGGATTTTTTTAGAGAACAATAAAAACATTCAATCATGTTCAGAATGGTAAGCAGTCATACAAATTCTGGTTGTACCAAGAAGGTTGGTTAGGGAAGCAAAAAGTGAGAATTGTGTTTCTCTATCCATGGTGATGGTAGTGGGAACACCAAATCAGCTGGCCCAACCAGTTCTAAAACCCTGAGTAACTGATTTCACACTGATATCAGTAAAGGGAATTATTTCAGGCCAGCAGGTGAATCTATCAGTGCAGGTGAGGAGATAGTAATATTCATGATAGGGAGGGAATGGTCTGGTGATTTCGATATGGACATGGTCAAATCGAGTACCAGGAATGGGGAAAAAATGTAGGAGCTGATTTAATGTGTCTCACTATTTTGGCTTTTTGACATGGTACACAATGACGTGTCCAATCCCTCATATCTTTGTCGATTCCAGACCAGATATAATTTTTACTAATTAATCTGCAGGTATCTTTTATACCTGGGCATGATATTGAGTGAAGAGTGTCAAATAGTTTTCTACGGAGAGATTTTGGAATAAAATGCCACAAATTTCTTGTAGAAATATCACACCAAATAGAATGTTTCACTTGTGGAATATATATTTCCTTCATTTGTAATGAAGAATTATTGTCCTCTAGAAGAGATTTTGGATCTTCATCTTCTTTTTGGGAAGTTGCAATAGCTTCAAAATTGATGACTGGAGTTATATTAATTGTAGAAATATTCCTGGAGAGTGTGTCTGTTAGATTATTTGCAGAACCTTTGATATGTCAAATATCAGTTGCAAATTGGCTGATGAAATCAAGGTGCCTAAGTTCCTGAGGAGAATAGTTTATCTGATTTCATCTTGATTGCTTCAATTAAAGGTTTATGGTCTGTGAGCCCATGAAAAGACCTACCTTCCAAGAAATGTTGGATGGCACAAGACACAGCCATTAACTCTCATCCAAAAGTGTTGTACAGAGTAGTGGTTTTTGATAATTTCTCTGAGAAAACAGACATGGGTAACCATTCATCAGATTCCTGTTGTTACAAGACTGCTCCAAAGACAATTCCAAGACTACCATCAGACCTCACGGCACACCATAGGATCTCTGTCACGCTAGAGGTGGCGAAACAGTTTTCACTAGATCATCTAGTGTGGCGGATAGGAGCGGAAATACTGAAAGACAGTAAAGGATGAGGGGGAGGATGTATGTCATGCACACCTCAGCTATCTCCTTCAAGGAAGATTCCTTCACAGCCACAGATTAACCACAGTTATGACTTTTTTCACTTCTTCTCTGGTTGAAGATCAGGACCGAACAAGACACAGAGTATCTTACATGGCCTGCCCATACAACTAAAGTGACCTGGGAGTGGCAAACCTTTCCATGAACCCAACCAGAAACTAACAGACTTATTGCAGTTAATCATGGACCCTTTAACCCTCTCATATATTCGGATTTCTCTTCCAATTTTGATCTCAGTAGTGCTTATTACAAGTGTAGAGATGTCATTTGCATACTTAGTGTACCTGGCTGAGATGGTAGCACCAGACAAGGTTATCTCACCAAGAATTGGATTTGCTCTTAATCTGTATAGGAAAGGCTCCAGTGCAAGCAAACAGAGCAAGGGCAAAAAGAGGGCAATCCTGACAAATGGATCTCACCCCGTTCACTTCTACCACATCATCGGGGCTTGCATGCAAGAGGTGAATTCAGGAGCAAAAGTTCAGCATGAATCCAGCTTCAGACAAGACAGTCTCCAAAACACAAAGGTCCACCCTATCAAAAGCCTTGAACTGATCCAAATTGATCAGTGTGGCATCTTCGTTATCTTTCTCGATGATCAGGAATACCAAATGAAGGTTATCTTGGATTGTCTGACCTCTTACAGCACAAGTCTGTTTGGGGAATATGATATGATCAAGCACAACCTGCAAACGGTTTACCAGGACCTTGACCAAAACCTTTAACTCTGCATTAAGCATCGTTAAGGGCTGAAAATTACCAATCCTGTCTCCTCTATATTTGTTTTTTTTGTTTTTGTTTTTTTTTAAGCTTATCACCCCAAGCAGGGCTGGAAGCCACTAGCATGCAAGGGGTTACAGAAGGTTTGGAGGAAGAGCAGATAGGAGTGGTAAAGGAGAGGATGTGGAGAAAGATAGTGGATCGATCAAGGCTAGGGGGTTACAGAAGATTTGGAGCGAGAGCAGATAGGAATGAAAGGTGAAAGGATGTGGAGAAGGGAAGTGGATAGATCAAGGCAGCTGGAGATATCGACTGACGTTACACTTAAACCGTTGGAGCTTGTATTTGTCAGGGAAACAGGAATAAGGAAGGGAGTTCCACAGGCGAGATGTGCGAGACATGAAGCTATTGGAGTAGAAGAGATGTCTACATCTAACAGTTTCAATGGTGAAGGGGTGGGAATGGGATGCCAGCCTCGTGGGACATTTAAATTCATGAGGCCTAGGAACCAGCGAAAGCAACTCCTCGGAGGAATTACCGTGAAAAAGACAGAGTGAGGCAACGTCGCGTCTGTGAGAGAGCGACTGCAGACGAGATGACAGATCAGGGCCAATTACATTGCATATCCGTCTCTGGATCTTATCAAGAACCCTGAGGCAAACAGCAGGGGCTCCAGACCATATATGGCAGCAATACTCCATGCAAGGGCGAATGGTCGATTTATAGATTTAGAGGATCGATTCCGGGGAGAAAAATTTCCTGGCTCGGCACAGGGAGCCAACTTTCCTTGCGGTGGATGATGCAATTGACTCTATGTATTTGTTCCATCTCAGATCAGCGGACAGCATGAGACCGAGCAGCCGCAGAGAGGAGCTCTCGAGAAGTTGGTCTTCAGACATTCTAATGGGATGCAGGGATGGATCCTTGTGGTGGTTAATAGAGAGCAGTTTAGTTTTAGAGGCGTTAAAGTTAACCACCCATTTCTCGCCCCAGTTCACAACCGATTGGAGGTCCTTTTCAATTCGAGCTGCCAGGTTAACTTTGTCAGCATCACTAGATTTGTGTTTGAAGCAGGAGTAAATTGTGGTGTCGTCTGCATAGATGCCGACTTGGGAATCTATGGCGTCAGGAAGGTCATTTATGAATATGAGGAACAGAGTAGGGCCTAGGAACACCTGCATTAGTGGGATAGGAGCTGGAGATGAATCCATTGAGAAGGACCTTTAATTCACGGTTTGACAGGAATGATTGTATTAGGTCAAACAATCGACCTGTTATGCCATAACCCTGGAGCTTGTGAAGAAGGCCGGCATGCCAAACTCTATCAAACGCTTTGGAGGTGTCTAGGGCCACAGCATGAGCTTCACCGTTATTATGAATAGCTAGGTAGACAAATTCAGTGATGGCCGTAAGCACATCGGCTGTAGATCGGGCAAAGCGGAAACCATACTGCTTGTCTGAGAGCAGATCATGGGATCTTGCATAGAAGCTTCACAACACGCCTGATCCATCCAGTGGTTGTATAGAATTTCCAGCAAGGGGATAAACATTAAGTACACTTTGTAGAGTAAACCATTGATGTCAGGAGTCTTATCCTTCCTAACTTTCTTCAACACTTCCTAGATATCCTCCGCTGTTATGCGACTCCCACAACCAGCTGCTTAAGTTGCCTCGAGGTGAGAAAAGTCAGCCAAATAGTTGTTGAACTGTGCTGAACTCAGACCAGGCTCCCTGGTGAAAAGCTTCTGAAAGTAATCGCAAAACTCCCTACATATATCCTCATTCGCAGTCAGGGTCCTTCCATCCAGTGATATAACACAAGCAATATACCAATCAGAGGCAATGAAAATGAGGAGAGGAGAAAAGAGAAGATGAAAATGAGGAGAGGAGAAAGGGAAGATGAAAGTGAAGAGAGGAGAAAAGGGAGATGAAAGGGTGAAAAGAAGAAAAAGGAGATGAAAATGATGAGAGGAAAAAGGAAGATGAAAATGATGAGAGGAGAAAGGGAAGATGAAAATGATGAGAGGAGAAAGGGAAGATGAAAGTGAAGAGAGGAGAAAAGGGAGATGAAAGTGAAGAGAGGAGAAAAGGGAGATAAAAGTGAGGAAAGAAGAAAAGGGAGATGAAAATGAGGAGAGGAAAAAGAGAGATGAAAATGAGGAGAGGAAAAAGAGAGATGAAAATGAGGAGAGGAAAAAGGAAGATGAAAATGATGAGAGGAGAAAGGGAAGATGAAAGTGGCACAAGGAGAAAGGGAAGATGAAAGTAAGGAAAGGAGAAAGGGAAGATGAAAAGGAAGATAAAAATGAGGAGAGGAGAAAGAGCAGATGAAAGAGATGAGAAAAAGATGAAAGTGAGGAGAGGAGAAAAGGAAGATGAAAGTAAGGGAAAGAGAAAGGGAGGATAAGTTAGAGAAATAAATTGAAGACAAATGACGAGAAAAAGAAACAGAAGCCTGAATAAAAGAAAATTGTAGAAATGGAAACAGAAAGGAAAGAGACCAGTAACAAAAGAAAACTATGGAAGGAAGAAGAAAGAGAAAAAAAAATGAAAAGAAAAATGAATAATGAATGAAAAAAAAATAGAAAACCCAAAGGGAAAAAGTAAAGAAAAAAGACAAGAAAAAAAGCCTCAAGTGTAGGCAGGACAGAAAATGAGGGGAAAAAATGAAACAGATGATTAAACAGATGTGTTTGCACATTCAAAAAATGCTTTTATCACAATTACATCAGCAAATGTCAACTTTAGTATTCTTTTGTTTTGCTTTTTTTTTTGTATTGCTTCATTTTTAAACATTTACATAATGAGTTATTTTTCAGCAATATTTGCAGAATTCCCATTCAGTATTTAACCTATGACCCAGACATACCATATTATATATATATATATATATATATATTATATATATATATATATATATATATATTCTATGCTATGCTATCAGATAATGGTTCATATATCATATCTGCATTCTAGGTATCATAGAGGAAAGCTCATCAGAACAAGTATTTATAGAAAATGCAGAGGAAGCTGTGTTATAGTAGTGGGAAAGTAACTGACTCCAAGATGCCAGGTCAGGATTGATAACAGTTGTGGGAAATATATAAAGTAATATATGTTTTTGCTAACTTTGGTCCTTTAAACTTCAGCTATACCATGGAATGCTTATAAATTTTATACGTATGGAAGTGTGAAAGAAGAAACTGTTAGCATAAAACTTATAGTTACATTTAGCCATTTCAACTGTAAAATGAGACCTAGCTGCCAATCTAGTAATGCATTTAAATTTCTGTATGAGGTGTGTTCAAAAAGTATCCAACTTCATTTTTTTAAAACAAAACTAATGCTATGTGGGCAAAATCCTTTAGATGGGAGGTGACGCCACCCTTCCTGTGCATGCTTGAAAATTTTTGCACCAGGAGGTCATGTCAGTTCCCAGCTGTTATGCCTAGAGTACAGACATGTAGTGTGCACTTATCGGATTTTCGTTTTCACACAAGATGACCAAATGCATCAAGCAGAGATATTGCATCAGGTTTTGCTAAAATCTAGGTGATACTCAAGCTCAAACCATCCAGAAGATTCAGCAGGTCTTTGGTGATGATGCCATGGTCAAAACTCAGATCAAGGAGTGATACAATCACTTCAAACATGGCTGCACCTGGAGAGTGAGGCATGCTTAGTCAAGCCATCCACGAATGCATTTGTGCATCTTGTGCATTTTCAATTGAATGCTGATTCTATTGTAATTTGAGTAGAATCACATGGTATTAATTCAAATTAATCTTGAACAATATTAATAACAATATTAGGGGCTGATAATATAGCAGCCAATTGAGAATGTTCAGCAAATAGCCATGGAAGACTGTCATATAACAATCCAGGAAATTGCCCACAAAATGAGGATAAGCACAGGACCAGTGCATTTCATTTTAACAGATTTGTGCATATAGAGAGAGTCATTGAAATTTTTCCCTAAGATGCTAGTAGAGCAACAAAAGGAAATCTGCATGGAAAATTTTCAATGCACCCACTCATTCCTGGTCAAGAACAACACACCCCTTAAATAACAGGCTCCCTACTCTTCCAACTTGTCACCATCTGACTTCTAGCTCTTCCCCAATCTGAAACCATGCTGAAAGGGAAGTGATTTGAGTTGTAGGAGGAAATTACGCAATATTTCAGAGAAGGCATTCCAGAGGTGTTACCAGAAGTAGCAGAACCACTAGGAGAAGTGTGTGAACTCCCAAGGGGAGTATTTTGAAGATAATTAAATCAAATTTGTGAAATGTAAAAAATCAATTTTTTATGCCCAAAAGTCAAATACTTTTTGAACACAATTTGTATATACATTTTTGTGAGGTGAGTAGTAGTTAACTAATTTTATTAGTTATTATAAAATGAAACTTGCAGAACTTGTTTGTGTAGAAGACAAGAATTATTTAGATATTTCTCTGCTTGACCAAGAAAGATTTTTGCCAGTAGATTTCTTTGTCATCAAAGCTTAAGTAAAATAGAAAATCACATATTTTTATCTCAAGAAATGGTCCTATGTATAAACATATATCCAAGGGTCTTATCCTGGTCATCACAGCACCATATATGAACATACACCTGGGCTCGTGTTAACTTTGCTGAATGTTTCTCCTTGGGCTATGGTTATATTTACAGCTGGTTGTCTTGTGTAGTGGTTTGTGTTGTGATTCTTAGCAAAAAGAAAGAAAGATTATTTATTTTCTTCCATTCTTGCCAAGCTGTGGTGAATAATGCCTTCATAGGAATAGATGACTCAACAAGCAGAAGAATTATCTTCAATAAAAATATTTATTAAATAAAACAATGACAATTGTCTGGCGGAAGTTATTTCAACACAAGAAGGTACAGGAAAGTCAAGAAAAAGGGTATTGGCTTTTGCCTTTCTTCAATGGCATTAGTCACTGCTAGGAATTTTGTTGAGGCAAAATTATTTTTCAGGTGTGCTTGATGCAATGAGCTAATTGGCACAGCTAGAAACTGGAACTGGGTGTAGTGGTACTAATGTTAATAGAAAATGATTAACATGAGTGCTACAAAATAAAGAAGTTTTTATTTCCTTTCCTTTTTACAGCACAAGACTTGTGGAAATACCTGATAACAAAAATTAATCATTCGTGTTTTGTTTTTCTTTAAAGTCTCTGCGAGTCATAGAGAAATATCAGCAACTGCGTGGTTTTAAAAGCATTATCGCCAAGTTGAGAATTGTAATTTGATACTGTTCATTCAGGGGTCAAAGGGATGGGCCACAGTGAGACCAGTTGTATGAAGCAGGCTGCTGGTGAGACACAGTTGTGTTCATCTTGCTGAACAAGTAAACTATTCTGAAGTGGTTTGAAAATATTCTCATTTTTTAAATGTTCTGATGGGATCACACACACATGCGTTAAATCCACAAATTTCTTACGAAGAGACTGCATATTTTTTGTATACCCGATTGGTCAAAAAATGAAGGTTGAATCTTTTATTTTTTTAGAAAATGTGCATAGGCATTTTTTTATATATTAAGAATTGTGCCAAAGTTGATCCCACTTTTCTTGAACTTTCCTTGATGGGAAATTGCATTGGGCTCAAACTGCACTGAACTATTTGTGCATTCCAGCAACTCATATTTATGAAGGATTCCATTGGTGCATCCTACATGATCAGAGGTACTGAAAGATATCCTGGGCCAGATAAATTCCTTTGTTCCCAAAATTATGTATGAATATGAGCAGATTGGAGAATAGTAAGATTTAGGTCAATTTAAATAAGCTAATTCCTCTGTTGGAATTTCAGTTTAGCCTCACATGATACGACTCACTTGCATGTAAATACAGGTGTTATGAATACTCAAGAGTGGTCTCTCCTTGTTTTGTTACTCTCCTCTTTGAGAGAGCTATTTCTGTTTACTGGGACTATAAAAGGACACTATACGCAAACCTTGTATTCTCAGTTGAATAAAGCTTTCTTAAAGCCTACACCTGCGTACTTTTGTCATTACAACAGGTATCATCATTTCTGACCCCTTAGGATTCTCAGTTTCAGATCATCACAGTTCCATTTAAGAATTTTAAATTTATTCATATTTTCCAAGCCAATGTTCAATCTCCGCTTCTTTCCAAAATTATATGTTATATTCAATTTAACATCACCGTCTGTCTTACCATCTCACCTTATACATGCTTTTAACCCTACTGCACCATCTTAATAAAATTGCATTCCTACAATGGTTATATTGTCATACCATGCTTACATTGGTTCAAAAATCAAAATTCAACCAATCAACATTAAGCAAAGGAGTTTTGGCATACCATTATCTTTTCATATGGCTTAATTTCCTCAAAATTGTCTTTGCAAGAATTTCTGTTAAATCACCTGCTATCAAACAAAATATCATTAATTATAAGTTATCTTCCTTCCTACTCTTTTTTAGAAAAAAAAGGTTAAATTGTTGCTGATTTTTCTAAAAATGCCTAGAAAATTCGCCAATAGTTTATGTTAGTAAATTTTTATAAATTTATGAATAAAAAAATTGTTTCCATATTTATTTATTTAATAATTGGCAAATAATAAACATTACATTGTATTAGTAATTAGTTGGTTTGCCTTTTTAGACAGTTATAAATATAAAATTATTTTCGTAAATAAGCAATCTGATAAATAAATAGTGCATAATATTTTTGCTGTAAATTCTCAAGAACAAAGAAAATGTATAAATTCACTTTCATATGCTTGGGCTTTATTAAAATTCTGATCATCACTTTTTAAAACAATAAACATTGCTGAGGAGCGACGGTAGATAAAATAATAGTGGTGTCAAGGACAAAACTGTCCTTTTGACACACCTTTTTTTACTGGCACGAAGATTAAACTTTGACATAGATATATTGGTTACTAGCTGAGTATTAATTTAGAGAATTCATCTTGATAAATTAATGAGTAACACCCACTCAGAAAAAAATCCACTGTAAAGGAGGAAGTTTTTCTGACTACATGCACTTTTTACACCCTGCCTGCATTCATCTTATACACCCAGCTTGTATGAATCTTAGACACTCATCTTACATGTACCTTATATACTTTCCTGAATGGACCATATACATCCTGCCTGCTTGTACTTTATATACCTTGCTTACATGCACTTTATACACTGAATATACACTGAATGCATCATATACACCATGTTCGCATGCACTTTATACACCCTGCCTGAATACACCTTATACACCCTGCCTGAATACACCTTATACACCCTGCTTGCATGCATGCCTTGTCACATGTTAGTTCACATTTCTCATCACTTATGTTGGTCTCCAATGCCATCCTAACTTTTTAGAGCTTCTGTTGCACAATTCAAAATGAAACTGGTTATCCTAACCTAAAAGAAATTTTATGGCACCCATGTGTACGTTTATATGTTTTATGTGATTCTTGTAGTGAACAAAGAAATAAATGATTCAAATTTCTGCATAAAACCAGAAAAAAACCTACAGCACTTAAATTGATTGGTTTTGGATGGAGAATGTTTTTTGTCAGACAAATAAACAAAGTCCAAAAGCTTCTGAATGAAAAACTAACTCAATTGGTAAAAAAGGACAACTTGTAGATGAATTTTCAAACAGGATTTCCTTCATGTGTTTCATTACAGTGTTTCTTTTCTTTTTTTATCTTATCTGCAAAAAATAAACTGCAGATATTATTCCAAGAACTTGTTTATTCGTATCATGAAAAAAAAGACAGAAGTATATATTTGCAATTGCATTGTGCCTAGAAATGATAAAAATCTTTTTGCGTTTTCTTATTTATATTCAATACTTTCTGAATATTAAACTAAATAAATAACATTTGATTCCCTATTGAATAATTAGGATTTCTCTGTAACCAGAAGAATAATTTCTATCTTATTAGAAGAGTTCATTATCCAGAGATGGGCAAATGTTTATATTCAATACTTTCTGAATATTAAACTAAATAAATAACATTTGATTTCCTATTGAATAATTAGGATTTCTCTGTAACCAGAAGAATAATTTCTATCTTATTAGAAGAGTTCATTATACAGAGATGGGCAAATGTTTATATTCAATACTTTCTGAATATTAAACTAAATAAATAACATTTGATTCCCTATTGAATAATTAGGATTTCTCTGTAACCAGAAGAATAATTTCTATCTTATTAGAAGAGTTCATTATACAGAGATGGGCAAATGTTTATATTCAATACTTTCTGAATATTAAACTAAATAAATAACATTTGATTCCCTATTGAATAATTAGGATTTCTCTGTAACCAGAAGAATAATTTCTATCTTATTAGAAGAGTTCATTATACAGAGATGGGCAAATGTTTATATTCAATACTTTCTGAATATTAAACTAAATAAATAACATTTGATTCCCTATTGAATAATTAGGATTTCTCTGTAACCAGAAGAATAATTTCTATCTTATTAGAAGAGTTCATTATACAGAGATGGGCAAATGTTTATATTCAATACTTTCTGAATATTAAACTAAATAAAATATTATTTTATTCACCATTGAATAATTAGGATTTCTCCATCACCAGAAGAATAATTTCTATCTTATTAGAGGAGTTCATTATACAGAGATGGGCAAATGTTTATATTCAATACTTTCTGAATATTAAACTAAATAAATAACATTTTATTCACCATTGAATAATTAGGATTTTTTCATATGTTGTTATTATTTAACTGATCATATGTGGTCATTATTTATTAAACTTATCTTATTTTGGCACAAGGCCACCAGTATGGGTCACCCAGTGAGGATTGAACTCACCACTCAATTGTAATGATCAAACATGCTAGCTTGCTAACCATTATGCTGAGGTGACTAATTTATCATATATAATTGACTGTAATACAAATATAACTGTATAGAGTAAAATATTTACCTACTCCAATACATATAGTATTTAATAAAATATAAGACCCTGTACATTTCAACTTTAATGTATGCAATAATTATTTTGAAAGTACCTATAATAATAATAATAATAATAAACATTATAATAATGCTTGCTAACCAGAAATTACCATGTACACATACTGAAAAATTGTGTTAACCCAAAATGCAGATTCTGTGATAAATACCCCAAAACAATTGACCATCTTGTATCAGGTTGCACGGAATTGGCACCAACTGAATATAAAACTTGGCATGACAATATTTGCACAGGAATATATGCAACTTTTATGTGCAAGAAACTGGTATGAACATCATTTAGACCTGAGATAGGACTTGTAATAATTTTATGGGACTTTAGAATACACACAGACAGAACAATCAAAGCTAATAGTCCAGATAACATGATCAAAGACCACAAAAACAGAAAGTGCTTTCATATTAACATGGCAGTTCCTGCAGATTGTAATGTATCTTTGAAGATACCAGGATCTTGAAGTAGAAATCTCAAAAATGTGGTACATGAGGACATTATTCTAGTTGAAGCCCTCAGGTTGATTGGAAAAAGGTCTCAATAGACTCATTGAAAGACTCCCTAGTATCCTATGCCTTAAAGAAATACTAAAAATTGTGCTCACAAGTACAGCTCACATCTTACGAAGGGCTTTATCTATGTAAAATGTGTGTGATCTTAGGGTGTCTATTTTTTTTTTTTTTTCTAAATGCTCAGTGCAAAATATATCATGTTGCCATTTCTGACCTTTGGTCTCAGGTTGGGACTCAGAAAGAAATGAGTATACAACAACAACAAGAAGAAGAAGAAGAAGAAGAAGGACGACGACGACGACGACGATGATGATAATAATGATGATGATGATGATGATAATACAGATTGACATTATAACATCAGCGTATTTGGTTGACCTGGATTATTTTTAATTAGCATTTCAATTTGGTCATCATCAGCAACTGCAGGCTTATCAGAATGTTTTCTAGATCAAAATTTCCACTTCTGAACCTAGCAAACTACTTACAAACAGCTAGGGTACCATATCTCAAAAAATGGCGCATATCTTTTTTTGCTGTTCATCATTTTTCCTTTCTGGAAATAAAAGAGCATCAAATGATGAAAATGCATCACATTTTCCTCCATTTTCACTTTTATCATAAAAATATTTAGAATGCCACAATTTACACAGGAATTGTATAGAAAAAATGCATTGACATGTCACCTTTCAGAATATGTATATATGTTATAAATTTTTGTTATGTCTGAAAAAAAAAAATTCCCATGTTTTAAGAT
>OZ038501.1:87540857-87570857 GCA_964036315.1 Acanthosepion esculentum
TTCTAGCCATATGTTCATTCGATTCTGTAAGATGCAGGTTTATTGATTACACGATTACTTCTGATCACAGTTCTGTTAGAATCTGGTCATGGCGCATTTGACAGTGACTGCTCAGCTGTGATTGGTTCTTTCTTGGTTAATGTTGTTCTGAGTTGGAATTGATGTTCAGCCTCTCTCAATGGTTATATGTGCCTTCGGTTAATTCTGTATTTATTTCCAACAGTGTTTCTATGATGCCCTTTCTCAGTTGATATCCTTTGTTTGCACTACTCACCGAGCATACTTAACTTGCAAATGTATGGGGGCCCCAATATCTTTTAAGTGCTTAGGGCACCTATGGCTCTGAATCCAGTCCTATTTCAGATATATAAAGATTGCCATAATTTGTAGGAAAGATCTAACGTCAAAAGATAAATATGATATTGTAAAGTTATTGAATGATTGGCACACAAAATTGGAAATTACAAAATTGTTGAACAGGGTTTGTAGAACAATAAAGACAAGAATTTAAAACATTGGCTAGAACAAGAAAAAAACTGGCTTTAAGAAAATCACAAGACATTTGAGAAAAATGAAAAAGCTAATAAGCAAGAAAACTGGATGGACCAAAAAAAGAAAATATTAAAATGTATGTTGAAAATGTAAACACAGAGAAAAAGATGCAGAATATTAATTATATTGGCTAAAGAGATGAAAGCAACCAAACTATCAATTTAAATAAATATCACAAAGCAGACAACGAGAAGTAAAGTGAGGAATGTTTTGGGCTTGTAATGTCGACAGTAAAATTATAGATCTCTTTAACGTAAATGCAGAGAATTATTGTAAGATCTTGGATAAGACATTTTTTAACAACAAAATTGATTATTGCTCACCTTGCCAAAAATGGTTTAAAAAAAAAAAGAAATTAATGGAATGTCACCCAACCTATCCAGATATTGAACAAATACAAAAGTTGTGGTTCATTATGAAATTAAATTTTTATGAGAATGGAAAACAATATTCAAGCAGAGATCATTGAGAAGCAATGAAAATTGTTGCAGGTTAAAAAGTTAAAGTTAAAACAGTGGGAAAATTAACAAAATGAATGAATGAAAGATATATGAAGGCTATAGAATGTCAAGAACTTTATATTAATATGTAAAATAGTAATTTGTTCAAGTGTATAGGATATTATATCAATCAAATAAATTTCTCTGACCTATATCTCTTGAAATTTTTTATCAATAACAATTTATGTTGCATTTAATTTGTTGACGTGACACACACAAAACAAATTATTATCATTATTTTTAAATATGGATAATAGATATCATAGGCTGAAACTCATATGATATATTAATCACATGATCATATAAATATATCTTGAAAATTTAACTAACATTGTTTGGTTAATATCTAGTTAGAAATTATTGACTTGCGTAAGAAATATAATTGACATAATTTTAACAATAAGCCAAAATTTAAGGTGAGTAGTTATGTTTGCACTTGGTATATAAAGCCTTGTATGCCTGATAACACACAACATTGTATCACTGTTGTCGCAGTTAGCTCCTCTTCATTTCCATAACCCTTCAACAGGGGTCTCTCTCTCCTGGGAGTATAAATACTGGCTGACCTTTCGCCTCTTCCTCTTTCCACGGCTTCGCACACGTGTGGCCAGCTGCCTGGCCTGGGGCCGCAACCTCGCGCGTGAGGCGAGGTAAAAAAAAAAAAAAATCTTTCTCTTTTTCACTTACACCACTATGTGACCTCACACAGTCAGCGTTTCCCATATTCTGGGAACACGCTAAAAACAATATACGCATCCGTACGGACACTCAACACCCACACACAATAATTTCTCCATACAACACTGTAACATTTTATTCATATCTTCAATGTATTTGTAATTCGTGTATTAATCTGTTTGTTATTAATATATATTTGTTTGCATACATGTATATCAGTCTTGTTCGTTTTCTTTTGCCTTCTTTGGACTCCATTATAGTCCAACATCCCTAATGTAGCTGGACCGGCCAGCGGAAGTCTTAACCTAGAGATAACTCATCATCTCTCTCACACTTCACACCCCACCACGGTCCACTGCACTGTTGTCACATTACATTGTACTTCTGATATCATATAGTGTACTGTTAATATCACGCAACATTATAGTTCTGATACATACGGAACGCTTTCACACCAGATTTTCAGCAATCATGACCTCACCATTAGAACCAAAATTATCTTCTTCTAGGGCATGGTCCTCTCAACCCTTCTGTAAGTTTCTGAGACATGGACTATGTATCATCGGGACATCAAACGTGTGGAGTGGTTCCAACAAACCAAGCTCCGAAGAATCTTTTGCATCAGTTGGGAACACAGAATTACCAACAACGAGGTTCTCACTTGGACAGCTCTCCCAGCATTGAGGTTATCATCCTTCAACATCACCTCATCTGGGGAGGTCACATGTCTAGAATGCATACCACTTGACTTCCATGTATCATCTTGTGGGGAGAACTCACCAGTGGTAAGAGGTTATGCGAGAGGCCCAAAACAATGCTTCCAGGAACAGTTGAAGATGTCCCTGACACAGGCCAACAT
The DNA here is from genome assembly GCA_964036315.1 of Acanthosepion esculentum. Classification (NCBI taxonomy): domain Eukaryota; kingdom Metazoa; phylum Mollusca; class Cephalopoda; order Sepiida; family Sepiidae; genus Acanthosepion; species Acanthosepion esculentum. The sequence continues at coordinate 87,543,447 of OZ038501.1, forward strand.
CAACCCTGAGAACTGGGAAACCATTGCTGTAAATCAGTCTACCTGGCATAGGACCATCTGGTGGGTAGGGACCAAGACTTTCAAATTCAACTGTCGACATAAAGAGGATCTGCAACATGCTGTCAGAAGATTTCAACTTGGTCAGCCACATCCACCACACACATACACTCCTCTCTATGACTCCTGCTCATGATACTCCAGGAGTCACCACTACCAGAGGGGAGAAAGAGAATAAGGAGAGAGGATGACAATCCTGATGCACAGATGCGAGCGGGTGCCACTGATAATTCTGATATCATATAACATCGTACTTCTGATATCAAACAATATTGTATTGCTGATATCACACAACATTGTACGTCTGATATTATATAACAAACCAAAGAAATCACTGTTCTTGTTTCTTACAGGACTTCACAGAAATTATTTGGGTATATCAAAAGTATTTTCTCTTTTTATAGGTCAGTATTCCAGAGTATATTTAAAATAGACATAAAAAAATTCCAGTCTCACCCCCAAAAGACTGAATTTTGACCAAACATGGAACTACCTTTATCTCACTAGATAAATGGATGCCTACCAAAACTATTGGTGATTCTGTAAAATTATTATTATTATCCTATATGCCATTATTGGCTGTATTTGGGTGGCAATGTTTTATTTGTACAAGTTTGGTTAAAGATTAATGAAGGTTATTTTGTTACGGATATTTTTGTTTATTTCTTTCTATGTTTCAAATCATTTATCTGGTTTCCAGGTTTAAATATAAATTGTACAACGTCCGAGCACTTTCAAATTTCATAAGTCATTTCTGTGTTGCATCAATTTCATATCTTATTGTAATTTGTATCTCAATGAGTTTTTATAGAAGTTTATGGTGTTGGTTTCACAGCTTCTTGCTCATAGCATTTAAATTGCATGTATTTGGGCAGTAATTTTTCATTTGTATGAAAAAATTTTAACAAATGATTTTCATTGGTCAAACTTATACAAATCTTATAATTGTCAGTTTTAGCTTTTGCTTCCAAAGATGATTCAAGAATGGAAATTCTGGCAGTTTGGTGGGTTTATTTAAACTGGAACTTAAAGAAAATTCAGGAAGTGGAAGGAAATGAAAAAATATCTGATCATACGGCCAAAAACTGGTTCAAACATTTTAAAGATGGCTACTTGACTATTGAAATAAAGGAAGGAACTGAAACAATATCTGACCATGCTGCCAAAAAATGGTTTAAGCATTTTAAGGATGGTGACTTGTCCCTTGAAATAAAGGAAGTGGAAGGCAATGAAACAATATCTGACCATACTGTCCCAAAACTGAAGGATGCTAAGTATATCATGGACAGAGCGTGCAAGCAATGATGAGGTCTTACGGAGGAGGCTTATAATATCAGGAAGAGGCAGCTGAAGTTCCTGTGACACCTAATGAGGAAGGAGAGCCTGGAGAATCTGATACTCACGAGTCGAATAGAGGAAAAGAGAGACAAGGAAAAGAGAGGTTGCAAACAAGGAGGAGGCTTATACTTAATATATTAGGAAGAGGCAGCTGAAGTTTCTGAGACACATAATGAGGAAGGAGAGCCTGGAGAATCTGATACTCACAAGTTGAATAGAGGGAAAGAGAGACAAGGGAAAACAACGCATAACACAACTAGCGGCCTTAATTAAGTGGATGACAGAACGTGGTCTGGCGGAGGTGGCAGAGAGAGGGAACTTGTTGAGAGTGGCAAGGGATAGAGGGAGGTAGAGAGCTATGATCGCCTACATCTTGAAAGGACATGACACATAGAAAGTAAAGACTTGGCCCTTGAATTTAAAAAAGAAAATGAAATAATATCTGACCATACTGTCCCAAAATTGGTTTAAGAATTTCAAGAGTGGTGACTTGTCCCTTGAAAATAAAGACGATAATAAAACAATATCTGACCATACAGCCCAAAACTATTTTTAGAGCAGAACAAAACCATTTAACTTCAATAATTTTTATTTTTTATCTGCTCATATTTTCTCTTGCTACACTACTATTTAACCCATAGCATATACTGTAACAACTATAATATTTGTTGTTTCCTTTTTGAGCTTTGAGGTAAAAGTGCAAATTTGATAAAAAGGTTGGTCTTAATATGCTTGCCAAGGTCAGAAAATTTCCTCAGAAAAAATAACTGTTCCCCTTCAGTCTACCAGGCACCTAAGAGTAAGCTTAGATCTTAATTACTTTTATTGGTTTATCTCTCTTGGATTTTATTCTACAATTATTCAATAAGAGCAAAGAATGTATTGAAAACTTATTATTTTAATATTGAAATTCCACCACTATACTACATTGCGCCAAAAGAAGTGTACAAAAAAGTTCTATTAATCATTTTGTTTGGCTTGGAATAATGATGCATTTAAGAATTAATATTACATTTAGTTGATGGCTATCAATTTGTATTTGAGGTAAAAATAAAAAATAAAATTTTTTTTAGCAGCCTGATACATATAAAGTTTTAAGTACCATGAACAAATTATATAGAAAAAAAAACTCTAATGTGAATCAATGTGAGCAGATGTTTGAAAATGCCCTGCCAAGTGACCAGAAATTCTGATGACTGCAATGTTCTTTATTGATTTATTGATTTGTAAATGTCGCATCAAGATAATGTCAAAATTCACCCACACCCAATATTGAAGAGTTTGCTTCCCTACAGGGAAATCATTTGTTGTAGGTTGGACATCCTGCAGGGCCAATACGACTTAAGCTTTATTTGCCGGTAATTGTGGGTTTCATTAATGGAATGAGCTGTAATTGTTTTATGCAGTCATATTCTATGAAATAAATGGGAGAAAAACATGCGATGATTCTGAAGGGAGAAGATGAACAGACATTTGATCTACTGAAATATTATTAAACTTGGTTTAGATCTTGGTATGTATATTTATGGCAGTGGATTATGACCATATCACATTGAAACATCAGTTTGCATACAATCACCAAAGTTAAACAACATTGAGCTTAGTCAGTACCTAGATGGGTAACCGCTTGGGAATACCAGGTGTTGTAAGCTTAGGTGTGTGGGTGATGTAATGGATAATGGTTTGGAATTGTTGATCAGGGAGCTGAGTTCCAATTCCTGTTAGGTTTATTATATTCCCTTATGTGCAAATATCCTTCATGAAGGTATGAATCCACCTCTTCTCCCCCCTGCTATGGGTTAATTAGTAAGACTTGTATCACTAAACTATTATTATCACAAAATATTATTTTAATCTAAAAATATTTGCTGGCTTTAAATAACCTGCAAAAGGTTGATAAGCTGTAGAAAATAAATCAATCAATCAACCTAATGCAGTGTGGATCATATGTGGATGTGTATAGTATCACAAAATGTGATACTATAGACACGTACATAAAAGGAGAAGAGGTGGATTTATCTTGATTTCAAAGGTATCTGTTTGATGGACCAGCAGTAGTTTGGTCTTCTAAGCAGCATCCACTTTGAGGATAAGGGAGTTTTGGTGATCAAGTGGCAACAAAACCGGAAATAGCGTATATCCAGGTGCTGGTCTATATTAACAGTCATGCTTGGGATCTGGGGGAGGCCCACCCTTTGTGGGAGACAGACATGTCCATGTTGAGGTCCCAAAGCCTTCATTTTGTAGTGCCATCCACCACATTAGGATGAGTAGATGGGTGAGGTTGGTAGGAAGAAGAGTTGATATAGCAGACATTGTCCCTAGTATTACCTACCTACCGACCTGGACAAGCAAGCCAAGCCCTGAATGGAACATGAAATATAATATGGAAAATAGTGTTTCTGTTCTTGTTTCTTGACATGGCATTTTTCTTTTATCATATGAACATGAAACATGCACTTCCCCAGCTGATATAATTTGTGTTCACTTTGCACTTTCACTAGCCTTGGTTGGCAACCAGTCAAGAAGAAGAACAATTCTGAATTCAGTGTAAAATGTGACAGTTAGCTACCATTCTGTGTTTTCTAGGAACAATAATGGTCTTGTACAGTTTATAAATATTAAAAAGGAAGAAAACTTATATCCTGAAGAAACATGACATGGAGATGTATGTGTGTATACAGAGTGCGACGGATAAATTGACTTCTAAATTATGCAAAAATGAAAATAACACTGACATCTCATTTTAAGAGATATATTTACCAAAATTACGCAAAAATATCTTGAAATACTAAAGAAGAAATTTATTCAATAAAATCACCATTTGTTTCAACCACAGCCTCCAGACAATTTCGAGATCTTCTGCAACTCTTCTGGACAGTCTCCTTGTTTAAGTTAGTGAATGCTGCCATAATTATTGCTTTCAGTTCATCTTTGGTAATACAAAGAGTTTTGTTGGTTTCTAGCTCAACTGCACCCCACACATACTAATCTAGGGGGGTTGCAGTCTGGGGAGTTAGGTGGTAAGATGTAAGGGGTGATGCAGTTGCAGAAATTGTCTAACAGCCATGACTGGGTTATCCTGCTTGTGTGGCATGGTGCAGAGTCCTGTTGCCAGACATAGGTTCTTCCAGCCACCCTATGGAGACATGGCAGCACTACTTCCTCAAGGGACTTGATTTAGGTCTCTGTGTCGAGTCTGAGGCCCTGTAGTAAGATGAATGGAGCCATAACATCACCATCACTAGTGATTACTCAAAACACCTTCGTAATCACCATTAGACTCATCCAACTCTTTTTGAATCCTCTGCACTGTCTTCAGATTGACACCCAAACACTCGGAAATGTTTGTATTGGTATGAATGCCAAGTAGTAAAGCATTCCATTTCTAAATTTCTGGCAGAGTGAATTGGGTCATGGTGCTCTTTTTCTCACAGATGGTGCCATAATTCTTAGCCCATATTAAATATTCATTTCCAAAAATAGATCTGATGTTTAGTTGTTTGGCCATATTCTGAGAATTGGGTATGGCTGAGAACTTTTCAACACAGTCTTGTATGTGTGTTTGCATATGTGTGTGAAGGTGAGGGCTGTTGTAACCATTGCCAATATGAAAACCAGAATCAATAAACTGAGTTTGAATTTCAGGTGAATTGAGGTTGTGTACATTTTGCACTGATGCTTTTCAGAATGACATGAATTCATTTCTCTTTCCACATTGTTGAATTATAATAAAATATCTTGTTACTGCCATGTCATAATGTTTGATGGAGAAGAGAGCAAGTGACTGATCACTCAGAACACATTTCTATTATTATCTGCTTCTTCTATGTGTTGTTTCCCTTCAGGATGGTCGTGATCATAGCTCTCCACATTTTCTATAAGTTAAAGGCCAATAGTCAGGCTGAAAGTGTGAATAAATGGTGAAATCTCTTGGGGAATGTACCTAACATTTTAGATAGTAAGCTCAAGTAAATCATTGAACATTCTCTTGACATTAAACCTGGAAACTTTACAGATGCTGAACTTGAAACGGCTTTAAAAAACTCAAAAAATAAGTGTGGGTAATTCAGTTCGCCCATCGTTTGCAATGACTGAAATGGATTAAAGTGCTTGCTTTCGTCCAGTCCCCCAGTCTGCCAACTGAGCTGTTGCTAGTGACCTCTTATTCTCTCGGTCTCATTAGTATGCACGTACACCGTCATGCCAACAACGCAATCTGCAGTCTTCCTCCCAGACTCGCTATTTATGCCTGCATCGGGGGCAACTAAAATCTGCATACGAGACTTACTTCTCGTTTGCCTGAGACTTCCGATTTTATAAATTCAAGATGGTTTGAATTCTTAGTCTTTTTTTATTTTTTATCCTTTGTACGTCTGCCTGCGATATAGGAATTTCGGAATAATCCATTTCTCTTTTAATGCCAGTCTCGATCTTTCAACAGGACCTGACACACCAAGCAAATTTGCTTTGCGGGAGGTAAGTCTTCTCTGTCTATATTGTAATAAATATGGCGACAAAGATTAGGACAATAGTCCGAATAATGTAAATAGTGTAAGTCTTCTTGTTCCTCACAATAAGAAAGCAGTGGGACTTGATAACATTCCTCCAGGGGTCTGGAAGATTCAGGATTTCAAAGATATTTTATTCCAACTCTGTAATGCCACATATAATGGAGAAGTCATAGAATGATGGACAGAAGGTTGCATACTTCTTTTCCCAAAGAATGGAGATCTAGGATTGGTAAAAAAAACTATAGAGGAATCACACTCACTTCTATTGCAGCAAAACTTTACAACTCTATACTTCTTAACAGAATACAACCAGAAGTAGAAAAGGTGCTCTAAAAAAAAAATCAAAATGAATTTTAGAAAAAAAATAGTTCAACTGGTAGACAAATCCTGATTGTTCAGTAGATTATTGAGCGCATCAGGGCAAATAATTTACTGTCCTCACTTTCTCTAAAGCCTTTGATTCTGTATATGGGGGGGGGATGGAGAAAATCTTTCTGGCATATGGCATCCCCCCACACTATTGAGACAGTAACTGCCATAATAATTCTATACAAAAATACCAAATCTTTGGTTAGATCCCCAGACAGAGACACTAACTTCTTCAAAATCAAAGCAGGAGCCCTCCAGGTTGACACCCTTGCACATTTTCTTTTTGTCATTACCCTTGATTGCATATTGAGAACTTCCCTTGACAAACACCATCATCTAGTTTTTACTTTATCGCCAAAACCCTCAAGTCAATATCCTGCAAAAAAGTTGACAGATATTTATTATGACAATGAACTAGAAAATGCTGCCAATAATGTTGGACTCTATATCAATGACTTTAAAAATGAATTCATAGGCTTCAACCAGGTGAATCAATAAAATCTGTCAAATCTTTTACATATCTAGGAAGCAAGATAAATTCTACTGAAAAGTGTGTGGAAATTTGCATAGCTAAAATTCGGGCCACTTTAAATAAAATGGATGTAGTTTGGAAATTGGATCTATCAAACAATCTCAAGCAGAGATTCTTTTGAGCCACTGTAGAGGTGATGTTAATGTATGTTGCCACTGCTTGGACATTAGCTAAAACACTATATCCTAAGCTTGATGGAACCTACACTCAGATGCTGAGAGCTATATTTAACATCTCTTGGAGACAACATCCAACTAAATCACAGCTCTATGGACCAATCTTTGATATTTCTACAATCTTACACAAATGCAGAAGTCACTTTGCAGGACATTGGTGGTGAGCAAAACAAGAACTTGCTCTGGAGCAAGACAAATTGGTTTCCCAGCAACCACCTACATTGACCAGCTATGTTATGATCTTCCTAATGACCTTCTGACTTTGATGCAGGACTGTTATGGCTGGCATGATAAACTCATGAATGTCCAAGCTAATTTGACTGAATAAAAATAATTCTTATCATTTTACATTATAAAATTTCATATTATTAAAGCAGTTTTCCATTAGAAAAAAATAAAAATGGTAAAAAATGGCCCATTAGGTTACATTTAACAGATTCTAATTTTCCTCGCATGTAATTTTAAAAAAAGAGGGAAAAGAAAAGCAAAAGCTAAGCAATGGGAGTAAAGTGAAAAAAAAAAGATGTCAAAGACAAATAATCACAACATTCTTCGTGTATGCACATATGTGCAAACAGGCACATTGGTGCCAATGCACACATACACTATGAGAAAACTTGCACCAATGAAAAGTGCATATAAAAAATAAAAATCGAGAAGTATAGGCAGTCAATTTCTGATACCCTTTAACGAGTGGACAGAGTGATTCCTGGAGGCTCAATCTACAAAACTCTGGAGTTGGGATGCTAAGAGTAATATCAATCATCTAAGTGAAAAACCTTTGACTTGTATTAATTTAATTCTCTGTCTTTATATAATAAAGTATGAGGATCTGACAACTTAACCAACTGATTCGGTTATGAATTTTGTGCAATAATCTTAAGTGGCACTTAAGACCCGTTAGTGATTTGCAAAGGAGGCCACATATGGAGCAAGAGGGAGGATTGTGGGATGAGATCACTGTTAGATTGGGTGACATTTTAGATCTTGCTCTCGTTTCTTGAAGATGATTCAGATAAACAGATTGAAAACTACTGAGTCCACTAAAACATGTTGATCTCCACTCCACCCGCTCCAAGGTTAAGCACTCTAAAGTGTTTATTGACAGCTGACAAGTCTCTCTCTCTATATATACATATATAGTGTAACCCGGATATAAGAGAGTTGTCGGGACCGGAGAAAAAGTCTCTCATATCCGGGTTACACTGTATATATATATATATATATATATATATATATATATATATATATATATATAGCTTTTAGATCAAGAGACCAGGCCTTGAGCATCCTCGGTAAGACAATAAACTGCATTTGCATCCTGGGCAAGACAATAAAATACATCCAACAGCAAGCCTTTGATCAGGAGGTTTTGAGGAGCATAGAACCATCGTAATTGCTGGTGTTTCCAGGCCCACCTTGACCCAAGGGTGGTAGCACCTGTCAGAGTCCCAACTATGGGCAAAGAGTTAACCCCACCCCAAAAGGGGTCAAAACATTATGAAAGTATAAAAATGGGTTTTAATACCAGCAATACTTTTTTAGAAAAATGATTACCAGCAGTACACTTAAAAAAAAAAAAAATTACCAGCAATACATTTTTAAAAAAAAATATTACCAATGATACATTTTTGGAAAAAAAATATTACCAGGAATAAAAATCTTGTCACCATTAAATTACCCATTGAGGTTGATATGCCTTAAAACAAAACAAACCAAACCAAACCAGCAATAAAAATCTTGTCTCCATTAAATAACCCATTGAGGTTGATATGCCTTAAAACAAAACAAACCAAACCAGGCCTTGAAAGAAGTCATAGTAAAAATATTTGTGTTTTTTTTTCTAATGATATTTTACTATAATAAAATTATGTGTGCAATGTTTAGGAATAAAGAACTTTATAACTATTTATTTGTGATATTTTGAGAAAAAGCCAAGTTTAATATCAATTCATTTCACATATAAATATAACTATTCTTATTGTTCTAAATGAAATAATATGAATTGCCCAAAGTCATAAAATACAACAACAATGAAAGTTAATTTTCTGTCTGAATTTCTGGGATAAGGAGTTATCATTATTCCTATTATTTACATTCAGGCTAATATCCTTATCTTTCTGGTTTTTATCACAATGTTTCAGCCATTGTGCCCTCTGGATATTTTGAAATTCCCTGATGTTTTCCCAGATCAACAGACACCTGATAAAGGCCAGTAACAGTGTTTTTTTTAAAAATTCCATTCAGCCATTTAAAAGCTCAAGAGCCACTTAAGGTAGAGGTTACTAGTATGTAATGAGGTATTTGATATGAATAGAAAAGTTAGTAGAAAGTGAAGATATTGAGGATAAGGAGAATAGATAATGAATGACTCTTGACTTGAAGAGGTTAAGATTGTAGCTTACTAGGAAGCATTTATGTGGGAGTCTGTTATAATAACAAAGATGAGGATATTAGTTTGAGTGTAAATAATGAAAGTCCAACAATGAACATTTTTCTTCTTTCATCAGTCAAATTGAGATGTTATCCTATTTTATTAACAATTTCATATTGATATTATTAACTGAAATTATAAAAAAGTATTATACTAAGGTGTTATCACAATTGCAACATTCAAACCCACTTTGTTTCTAAATTTCTTAGAAAATGAAAAGAGATTGCAAGAATGTCATGCACATGTCAAGGGTTTATAAGCGTGAAATTGTTTTTAGAAAGTGATCAAACATTTTAACCCATTTACAGCTAGGTGTATAGGAAATAAATCCTACATGCCAACATACATACCATATTAAACATGCTCCAGCATTATTTTCTACCCAATAACAGACAATATTTACAATCATGCCAAAAAAGATTCCACAATACAACACACACCATTTAAATCAAAGTGTATATTGGTTAGAAATTAACAACACCATGGAAAATATTTGACCAATCAGAGAAAATGAAAAACTTATTTTTCTTGAGCCTACTTTTGAGAAAAAATTTCTGATAAAAACCCACTGATTTCAACTTTCAGCAGCAGAGATGTGACTGTCCCAAAGCCATTCAAACACAAGTTATGACTACATAGCTTTTTCTTTCGCCTGCAACATCTACTTTTCAAATGAACTGCATCATTTACTTTTCAAGTGAACTGTATCATTTACTTTTCAAGTGAACTACATCTACTTTTCAAATGAACTGTGTCATTTACTTTTCAAATGAACTGCATCATTTACTTTTCAAGTGAACTACATCTACTTTTCAAGTGAACTGCAGCATACGCTGTTTGAATGAAATGAAGAAGCTACTTTTTAAAATGAACTCCTAAAGAAGTGCATCTCAATGAATCAATATCTCTCATATTTTCTTCCAAACAGTATCTATTGATTTTACACTGAGCTGCAGAGTTTGGTTTTGACAGCAGGAGGCAAGTGACTCATTATTGGGAAGTTTTTTTTTTTTTCACTGATTACCTTTAATTGCAATCAGCAATAAAGACACAGCATCAGGTAAAAAGATTTTGATTGGCAGAGGCATCTTTATCAGTGACAAACTTAAATGGCTACCTAATTTTTGAAATTGTATTTATAATTATTATGTGAACTGACTAGAAAATAGAATTAAATTACTGAAAATATGATACAAAGTTTAAATTATAAAGTGGCTGTAAATCCATAATGAATATATATATTTTATTATACTCCCATCTTATGCCAATCAGGTTGAAATTTGTGTCAGTTAAATATATAAAATGCAAAAATCTGTCAAATCTTTTACATACCTAGAAAGCAAGATAAATTCAACTGAAAAGGAAGTGAAAATACATATAGCTAAAGCCTGGGCTACCTTGAATAAAATGGATGTAATCTGGAAATCAGATCTACCAAACAACTTCAAATAGAGATTCTGTCACACCACTATAGAGGTGGTTTTAATGTATGGTTCCACTGCTTGGGCATTAACTAAAACCCTATAGTCTAAGCTTGATGGCACCTAAACTCAGATAATGAGAACTATACTTAGCATATAGAGATGGCCTAGCTATTACTGCAGACACCATTACCAATGCCACATCTAGAAAATGCTGCCAATGATGTTGGACTATGTCAATACCTCTAAAACTGAATTCATCAACTCCATCCATCAATGCTCAATACAAACTCTCCCAGGTGAATCAATAAAATCTGTTGAATCTTTTACATATCTAGAAAGTGAAAAAATTCCAAAAAGGATGTGAAAATTTGCATAGCTGAAGTCTGGGCCACCTTGAACAAAACTGATATAATCTAGAAATCAGATCTACCAGACAACCTCAGACAGCCAATGTAGAGTTGGTTTTAATGTATGGTACCACTGCTTGGACATTAACTAAAACCCTAGAGTCTAAGCTTGATGGAACTGACCCTCAGATTCTGACAACTATATTTAACATTTCTTGAAGTTAACATCCAACTAAATCACAGCTCTGTGGACCCATACCTGATATTTCTACAATCTTAAATCCTAGAGTCTCATCTTGACGGAACTGATGCTCAGATGCTGAGAACTACATTGACCAATTATTTTATGATACAGGATGCCACTCTAACGACCTTCTGACCCTGATGCAGGACCATGATAACCAAATGTGATAGACCCATGAATGTCCAAGCTAGCTTGACCGAATGAAATTTGTATCTACAGTTGGCCACATATATACAGTTTGCTAAATGATACAAATTGAATAACAAATTGCTTTTCTGAAGAAAACTAAATTCATCTAAAAAACGTAAATTTGAACAAAACAGCACAAGTAGACCATGCATGGTTTGGTTTGATTTGTTTTACGGCATATCAACACCTCAATGGGTTATTTAATGCTGTCAAAATTTTTATTGCTGGTAATATTGTTTTTTTTTTCAAAAATGTATTTTTGTTAATATTTTTTCCTTCAAAAATCTATTTCTGGTAATAATATATTGCTGGTAATAATTTTTTTCTTTAAAAATTTATTGCTGGCAATAATATTTTACAAATTATTTCTGGTATTAAAACCTATTTTTACACTTTCATAGTGGGAATATAGCTTTGATCGAGTATTTCTGGTAATGTTTTTTCCCTTCAAAAATCTATTTCTGGCAATATTTTTATTCAAAAATCTATTGCAGATAATTTTTTTTTTCCAGAAAACCTATTTCAAGTAATATTTTTCCAGAAATGAATTGTAGGTAATATTTTATTTGTAATAATTTTCCTTTAAAAACATATTGCTGGCAATAATTCTGCCTTCACAAAAGCATTGCTGGTAATAGTTTTTCCTACAAAAACGTATTGCTGGCAATAATTTTTTCCTCAATGTATTGCTGTCAATAATTCTTCCTTCAAAAAGGTATTGCTGGTATTAATATCTATTTTTACACCTCCACAGCATTTTGATCCTTATTTGGGGGTCAACTATTTGCTCATAGCTGGGACCCTAACATATCTTTATATTGTTCTTGTTTTGTGTCATAATCTGTGAACTTACAATTTTTCATGTGTTGTATTGAAAATAATATTTTTCTTAATATTTTTTTTTTTAAATCATAACCAATGATTGAAATATGCAAGTGAGAAAATCAGTTACTATAGAAATTAACATTGATTGATTTGTTTTTTTTTATGGCTTATCAACCCTTTGTGTGTTATTTAAAGCCAAAATGAGTGGAATTCAAACTCAGCACTCTGATTTCTCATTTTGCTCTGCTATCTATTACACCACCCACCCATCCACATTGAAATTAAGAAGGAAACAATTTTTAAATGTGAAAGTGTAATAAGTTGATTATTATTTTTTTTAAATTGTTAATACGTGTCAATTAGTGTTAGCAAATTTAATTTGAAGTAAGGAATAGCAAAACAAACAATCTGGATGAATTAAAAAGTGTTCAGGTGACAAACTTCTTTGAGAAGATAGAAAATTTACTTTTGATGTGGATTAAAGAAAAAGAATTGTCAGTGATAGTATAAGAGAAACAATAATTTATACAAAGGCCAAACAGTTATTTAATGGCCTTAGAGCTAATGTTGTTAATATTTTGTTATTTTAAAGGAAAGAAGCGCTATTTCCAACACAATTACATACCTGCATACATACCATATTAAAATATGGTCAAACTTTATTTTCTACCCAATAACAAACAATATTAAAATCATGTCAAAAAGAATACAACAAACTGTTTAAATCAAAGTGTCTATTGGTTAGAAATTAACATCACCATGTGAAATATTTGACCAATCAGTGAAAACTAAAACCATATTTTTCTCAAGCCTATTATTGGGAAAAATTTCTTATAAAAGCTCACACATTTTGACTTGCAGGGACAGAGACACAACTGTCTCTAAGCCATTCAAACACAAGAGAAAATGTGGTTACATAGCTTTTTTAAGCCCCCTCTCCCAGCATCTGTTGAAAGAAACATGTATCAGTGACTTAAAACAAATTATCTCCAACAACAACAGCAGGGACAGTCAGTGAATCTTCACTGATGATCAAAGTCTTTTCTCAACCCAAGCTTTGACTGTGGCCCAACTACCCAAAGACCATTTTTACTCCATTTTGACTCTTTTGAATTCATGTACATGTGTTTGTAAATACAAATGATTTATTTAACAGGCCTGAGACCATGTTTTCCTTATTTTTATTTTATTATTGTTTAGAATTTGGACTTTTGAATTTTTAATATAAAAAATCCTGGAGGGAAGAAATTCCTACAACTTCCATCTATGAGAAAAAGAAGGAATACCTGGTCTTAGAAAAGTTGAACCTTGGAGAAAAATGATGGACTATGTTGTTTGGTTTGGTTTGGTTTACAGCATATCAACCTCAGTGGGTTATTTAATGCCAACAAGATTTTTATTGCTGGTAATATTTTTTCTAAAAATGTATTGCTGGTAATAATGTATTACTGGTAATAACTTTTCCTCAAAAAAATTTATTGCTCATAATAAAACCTATTTTTACACTTTCATAGTGTTTTGACCCCAATTTGAGGGTTAACTTTTTGCCCATAGCTGGGACCCTAACAGGTGCTACTACCCCAGGTCAGGTTGGACCTGGGAACACCAGCAATTAAGAGGTGGTTCCATGCTCCTCAAAAACCTCCTGATCAGAGGCCTTGCTGTTGGATGTAGTCTATCGTCTTACCCAGAACACGGCTGTAGTTTATCATCATACCCAGGACAGGGCAATGTTGAATGGATTCTCACTAGACATGGAGAAATGCTTCCAGTGAAAGTGATGCTACAGTATTGGTTTTTCTTGTATCAATTTGTTTCCATATTTAATTGTTCTTTATTTATGTATTTACATCTTAATTTTTGTTTATTCCATTTGCTTTTATATGGAGTTTGAGATGATCTTGGAACAAATCACCCCTATTTATAAGTATTTCAATTATTCACAGAACAAACAAATTGGTTAATGAACGTTTTTCAGGAATGGATTATGTTCAAATATAGAGACCCCATTGTATATATTTTTCTGTGTGGTTGATGAGAAAAATAAAATTTACTGCCCTCTATAGGGATTGATCCCACATACTTCAGTCAACCATCAAGAGACTTTAGGTTTTTAATGGAGATGTCACCCTTGATGACTGGAATAAGATCACTCAGTGAAGTTCTATAAAAGCCAATTCTTTTTTCCTTTGGTCACTTTATTGGTCTGTACAGAAATTTTTATATATTTTTGTAAACAAAAAAAATTGTACAGATATTTCCAAAGAATTTTACTATCTTGGATGTATTATTAGGTCCCCTGCAAAATTGCGGTATTTTGGTACATGTTCGAACCGAATGGAGAGGGATGAGTTCTTGCGGTGATGAATAGGTCATGAATTGAACTAGTTAGGAGTAGGATAGTTAATGATGACCAGCCTTTTCCCTTCTTTCCATTCAGCCTTGTGCTACAAGCAAATGTATTTTTGCTAAAAAAAGAGTTTTTTAGTTTGTTGCCCAAGAACTTTTGTCAGTCAGGATTTTGCTAGTTGCTTGATTGCTGAGAAAATCTAGCAGAGAGTGAAAGAGAAGAAAAAAAACTAGGGATTTATGAGTTATTTAATGTTGAAATCTAAATATTTTGAACACAATTGTATGTCTTCAACTACAGATAAAATGTATTGTTAGCAATTCTACTATAAATATTATTGGTAATTTGTTTTCATATAAAAATCTATTGCTAGTATTTTGCTATCAAAATGTATTTTTATATTTTCATATGGTTTTGTTTTTGTTTGAGTGTTAACTATTTGCCTATAGCTGGGACCCTAACAGGTGCTACCACCCCAGGTAAGAGTGGACCTGGAACAACAGCAATTAAGAGGTGGTTCCATGCTCCTCAAAACTTCCAATCTCCCGATCAGAGGCCTTGTTGCCAGGTGTAGTTTTTCATCATACCCTGGACTAACTACAAAGTTAAAACAAAGATTATTACTTGATTTAAACTAATATTTGTGCATAACACTTTTCACAGAGCAAAATTACAGGAGAAATAGAACCAGTTCTGTCTAATATGTTCTACAGATATGTAGTGGAGAGAAGTGAAGGATTGGTTAAATACTAGCCAGGAATTTTCTTTCAAGAGAAAAGTGTAGTGCTCACATTACTCTTGGTCAAGGCCTGTTGTTAATCTCTTCCTCCAAGTAAATGTTTATTTAACACATGAATACATTTTCACAAGTGACATAATAAAACTACTGCCATGATAATAAAAATTTCTGAATATTTACAAATATTAATGGGTAGGGAGTGAACCCAATAATCAAAATAACAGAAAGCAAAACAATCAAGCAAAAATAAAACTGTTATTATAGTCCTGTCCAACCCACAAGAATAAAAGAGCAGCTGCTGTATTCTGTCAATAAACAGAATCAAGAAACTCACTTGCTAGTGGCAGGGGAGGGAAGAAATCATTTTGGGTGTGGGGAAATATACAAGGCTGGTTCAATCAAGATAAACATGAGGATGAAATACTGGGGGAGATCAGGAATCTTGACAAGGACCATAAAAAAAGGGCTAGGCTGGGACACTTTAACTAGAACAAAAGGAAACAAAAGAACAAGGCTGGCATCCCGTTCCCACCCCTTCACTGTTAAAACTGTTAGATGTAGCCGTCTCTTCTACTCCAATAGCTTCATGTCTCGCACATCTCACCTGTGGAACTCCCTTCCTTATTCCTGTTTCCCTGACAAATACAATCTCCAACTATTTAAGTGTAACGTCAATCGAAATCTCCAGTTGCCTTGATCTATCCACTTCCCTTCTCCACATCCTTTCACTCCTATCTGCTCTCACTCCAAATCTTCTGTAACCCCTTTGCCTTGATCGATCCACTATCTTTCTCCACATCCTCTCCTGTACCACTCCTATCTGCTCTTCCTCCAAACCTTCTGTAATCCCTTGCGTGCTAGTGGCTTACAGCCTTGCTTGGGGTGATAAGCTTAAAAAAAAAAAAAAAAAAAATTAACTTAACCAGAGGTGGGGGTCTGCTAGGAATCCACTCTGTTGTGTCCTGAGGAGATTGGCCCAATTCATGCAAGCCTGGCTAACATCTCTACTCCCAAATAAATGCTAACTTGAAATTTTCAACATGTATTTATATTGTTTTTGTGGATTGACTTTTGCTCAGCTATTATTTTTTTATAAATTGGCCAATCAAGGCTTTCATACATTGACATAGTTTCGGTTTCTGTGGTGAACAGTGATGTAGAAGCAAGTGAGCCAGAGTGGCTTGCATTTGGTGCAAAGGAAAATAAGTGTCTTACTTCAACATGCGGCATGTGACATCAGCATTTTGTTCCTTGAAAATGGCATTAATCTCCAATTGGACTGTTCCAACACTGTACTGTAACATGGGATTTTGTACAGCTTGGCATGGTTCAACTAATAGCAAGTCATGTACTGATTGGTCAGACTGGAGGAGGCTACTCGCCTGGGTAACTGAGAACAAAAGCGAAGAATGCTGATTGGTTGGTCGGCTGTGGTGTTGGCCTGATAAAAGAGGGCTGAAGCAGTCAGAAGGCAGAACGAGTTTACGTTTGTGAAGTTTGTGAAATACAAGAACAGCAGATTGAACAAGCGGCATCTTGTATTGTACAAACAACATCCAAGGAATAGAGAGCCATTTAACTACAGTTTCTGCACTCAACATGGTAGTATGCTTGTTGTGAGAAGTGCAATCCATTATAGGGACCATTATCGTAAGGTTCACTATTATTTCGGGCTTGATAGAAAGGCGTACTAAGTTTAGCTGAAATGGGTCAAGTGTTGGTAAGTGAAATCGAATTTACTTTAGTTCTGAATAAAAATCGACAAACGAAGCGGTTAAAAGAACAAGGAGGAATGGACCGTTCAGTGTTTATTTGGACTCATTGGAAACAGAGCTAGCAGTAACTGGGCAGTACTAAATTAGAACTAGACAAGATATCCCTAGACATGATCAGAGGAAGAAGAACAATCCACCCTTGTATAATAAATAAAAGGTTCATTTACATTAATTACTTTATTCAGACTGTTATCCTCATCTTCATTGCCATATTCACAATGTTTCGGCCGTTGTACACTTTGACCTTCTTCAGGTGATTAGAATTTCAAACTGAACCCTTTATTTTCTTCACCAGGGTAGATTGTTCTAATTCCATGTGCCATGCCTCTTCTGGATGTCTCAGTTATTTCCCTTTAACTCAACTCTTAGTGGACATAATATTTGTTTAAAATTTACTATTGCTATGTTTTATTGCTCATTCAACATAAGTATCATATTTTGGGTTAATCCTACTAGACATCTAACCACCCTCTTCACCAGAAAAACATGGTTGGGGAACCAGTTTAGTTCATAATGACCTGACCATACAGGGGGTAGTACTGGGTTACATAGTTACCAGTAGCACTCCTTGAGAGATCTGACATATTTACCAAAAATTGATATATTTGACATCTGCTTATGTACTTATTGATTTTATTTCTTTTTCTATTTATTTATTTCAAGTGAGTTCACCCCAAGCAAGACAGTAAAACCACTAAGACACAAGGGGTTACTGGGTGTGAAAGAATTCTAAAACAGAAACATTACTAAGGAACAAGATCAAAAGAAGAGTAACCAGGACAGTAGATAGCGATTGACTTTACATTTAAAGTATTGAAGACTAAAGTTGATTGGAAAGCATAAAGCAAGAAGAGAGTTCCACAACTGAGAAGTGCCCAAAAATAAACTGTTACCATAGAACTTACGGTGGTTACTAGCCAACTTAAATGTAAATTGATGAGATCTTGTCACCAGTCTAGTACTGCACTTAAATTTATAAAGTCTCGGTACCATAGCAAAGAGCTCATCCAAACAATTACCATGAAAGTATTTATAGAAAAGGCACAGGGAGGTAACTTTAAGGCAATGGGAAAATTACTGAAGCTGAAACGCCAGATCAAGACCAATAATGTTGCTGATTCTTCTTTGGAATTTATTGAGGATCTCTAGAAATATAACACGAGCTCCAGACTATATGTGGCAGCAATATTCTAAACCTGAGCAAATGGTAGACTTATAGATAGGCAAGATAGATTCTGTAGAGAAAAATTGTCTAGCCTGACACTGAACCAACTGTCTTAGCAGCTAACCTAGCAATGGATTCAGCATCGTCTTTCCACTAGATGTCAGCTGAGAACGTTAACCTGAGAAGGTGCAACAAGTCACTCTCCTGGAGGTTAGTGTCAGCCAAGCTGATTGAAGGATTTTATAAGCACACATATATCATATATACCTGTGCCAAGTTTAACCAGTTATTGAGATCAGTACATTATTATGATAACAGGGTTTGAGATGATTTCAGTTGTAAAGAATGCAGGATGCATTCTAAGGAATTCTGAAAATTCTTGTTATTGTCTATATCAGTCTCATTCTATTTCTGGGAACTGGACCCCAAATAGCCTTTAGTAGTTCTAAGATTAGACTTGTGCCATAAAGATGGCCCTTTCACTAGAGATAGGCGTAGTTGTAGATAATATTCAAAATAATATTACTATGGATGCTATTAGATAAAAAGCAATTTAAGATGAAAGAAATAGTAGTCAAAAATTAATAATGGCTGACAATGCTTCATCTAATCCAAATTCAAGATAATATTACTACTAATCCTACTAGATGAAAAGCCAGTGAAATTAAGATGAAAGAAATAGTAGTCAAAAATTAATAATGGCTGACAATGCTTCATCTAATCCAAATTCAAGATAATATTACTACTAATACTACTAGATGAAAAGCAAGTGAAATTAAGATGAAATAAATAGTAGTCAGTATTGTTACTGATGTTGTAGACTCGAATATTTGGTTTTTATTAAGCAAAAATGCCATGAAAAGAGCCAAGACATGTCTCAATTTCGAAAATGACAGTGTCACAATGCTTGGATAAAAAGCTCTACTGTGGTATACCCTGTCTGGTTGCTATTGCATCCCTATTACCAGACCTCCACCGGGCCGAGGTAAGTTTATTAATCAAATACTCTTCATTAAAAAAATTACTACCAAAAGCAGATCATAAAAAATTAGAATTGCAACAAAATTACATAGACAATTCAACCAAGTAGTAAAAAGTTGTGTTATCTAGTTAAGAATGCAGGAATAAAAGACCCTGAATTCATAAAAATTTTACAAGAACTTACTCATTCATGTGAAATATGCATTTGATACAAAAAGACTTGACCCAGACTCATTGTTGGGTTCTCATTAGGTTCATATTTTAATGAAAGCATTACCATGGACATAAATTAATAGAAAAAAAAAATTAATCTAATTGATCATGGTACATGACAGAGTGCTGGAGTCAGGATTCCGAGTAAGGAAAGTTCTTAATGCTATATTCACACACTGGATAACATATTTTGGCAGTCTAGGATCTATCCTCACTGATAATGGCAGAGAGTTCAATAATCAATCATTTAGGGACATTGAACTTGAATATTATAGTACACACTACTGCTGCTGAAATTCCATGGAGCAATGGTTTGAATGAATGACACAATCAGTTACTGGGAGAAATGGTGAAGAAAACCATTAAAGACACAAGTTATAGTTTTGATGTAGCACTTGCATGGGTTGTAAGTGCCAAAAATACACCCACAGTGTCCATGGTTATAGTCCTAACCAACTTGTTTTTGGCAGGAATCCCAATTGCCTTCTTTTTTATCCATCATAAAATGTTTTATGGTGTATGTCTCCTGACCGTAATATACTTCATTAGTGTCTTCCTGGCTGTTTTCATTGTCGGCACAATCCATATTTCTCTTTATCACAACTGGTGAAGTATTTGTTGACGAAGTATCGGAAAAATGTCTGCACATAATTTTTTAAAGTTGTTTGGACATTTCAGACAGTGTTAATTCGCTGATGGTTGCTTTTTCTAGTTGCTCATTCTCAGGTGTCAGATTTGCACATTTTTAATGCTCTGTAGGCAAGTACTGGCTCTGGCAATTGTATTTTGTGGTCTTTTGACATTATGGTTGAAGTTAATAAGGTAGTCGTCTACTGACATGTCATTCTGTCGTCGATATTGTCAAACAATTTGTATGTCATAAAAAACGACCGATCAGCGTCATTCTAAAAAGAGTGTATCCAACTTTTCATATAATTTTTCCATAATGTGCTAATGTCTAGTTCCAAAACTGTCCCTTTCGTTTTTCCTTCCAGAGATAAAAAAAATACTATGAGTGCACAGTGAAATTTGTCAATGCAGGTAGCAAACGTGTATTTTTTTTTTTTTTTTTTTTTAAGCGTATCACCCCGAGCAAGGCTGGAGGCCACTATCACGCAAGGGGTTATAGAAGGGTTGGAGGAAGAGCAGATAGGAGTGGTAAAGGAGAGGATGTGGAGAAAGAGAAAGACAGTGGGTTGATCAAGGCAAGGGGGTTACAGAAGATTTGGAGCGAGAGCAGATAGGAATGAAAGTTGAAAGGATGTGGAGAAGGGAAGTGGATAGATCAAGGCAGCTGGAGATATCGATTGACGCTACACTTAAACCGTTGGAGATTGTATTTGTCAGGGAAACAGTAATAGGGAAGGGAGTTCCACAGGCGAGATGTGCGAGACATAATGAACGCAGTGCTGGGGGGGGGGCGGTCAAACAGCCATTCCTCGACCCATCCACCCCTTTTATCCAAGTGTTGTATTTATCCATGTTTAAAACAGGTGGAGGAATAAATTTGGAAGACATTATGTTGATCGATGTGCTCTGCTGCCAATGGAAATTCAAAGTAAAGGAACTCAGGCACGTAATGGAAAGAGAATGTTTAATCAACTCCTTTATTCTCCACTTGTGGGTCCAATCTAAAATGGCCACTCAACCCCTTCTGGGTAAGCTGCTCCTTTTCCAGTTGAAAAGTTGCCAAGGGGAGTAACTCCTGAAGATTAACAAAAGGGATTAACATAACCTAGCTGGTGCAAAATGATTTTCAATGCTTGATTTAGACAGTTCAATATCTTGATTTGCTTTCAATCCTAACCGATCTACCTCACCATGGGGCATTGAAATTTCCAGTTCAAAATTTCACAAAACACTTTTGAAACACTAAAACCTTCTCCATAAACTGTACAAATTTCTGTGTTTAACTTGCATTTTTACCTTTCTTAAAACAAGAAGTGTAATATGTTGAAAAGGTTGTTTATTTTTTCCCAACTTTGATGTTAGAATCAATAAACAAAAATATACCAACTGCAACAATTTTTCATTAATATGATGGTTGACAGTTGTCAAAATCAATTGTGTCATACCAGTATGCATTTGAAAGTGATGTTTTTTAATGTAGTTAAAACTAAACACTCCTACTGCCATCTACTGATAAAAGAGAATTAACTTTTTGGACAATCTACCACTGTTAACTTCCCTATCATAATAAAAAAAAATGAATGTGTATTAAAAAAAAAAGCTGTTTGTTTTACAAGTTTTACTCTATCTGAATTTGCATTCTGCAAGTATGTACAAGAGTCGCATATCTGCCATTGAAAACCATGAGTCCAGGTAAATGTTCAGCCCTCTGTACAGCACCAGTAAGTACCTGGCTTCTCTTATTATGCCCTATCTTTATGAGATCTAGATCAGGCTAAAAATGGAGTATTGCCGCCATATCTGGTCTGGAGATATCCAGTCTTCACTTTCCAGTCATGATAGAGTCCAAAACCATCTATGTGGCCTTGTGGGTGATGAATTATTTCTCAGAGATAATTGCAAGTCTCTTGCTACTCTCTCGCATGTAAAATATTTAGACTAAATATACTGCTTACCTCCACCAACTCTAACCCTCCCAGCTAAAACCCACCATGCCACATACACTGAGGTGAACCACCATCATTTCCTTCACTTTCTATTAATAAAAAAAATAAGTTACACTTGAACAGCTTCTTCATACAAACTACTACTTTGTTGAACTGACTCCCAAACGGATGCTTTCCCGACCACTACAATGTTTAGGGTTAACTGTTATTTTTCCCCACACATTCTCATAAACTGTGTTCTCTTACTCTTACTACACACACACATCAGTAACCATCTACCTTGAGTGGCTCTTGGGTCTTGTATAGAGTGAATGTTAGTAAAAACAAAAAGAAGATAAATTCAGCAGTTCAATGTATCAAAATGTGCCCCCTCCGAGTACCACAAAGAAGTATTAGTACCAAACAGATACAACATAGTAGTTTGCTTCACTCTCTGAATACAGAGAGCTACCATGAAACCTTTTGTAAAGTGAAGAAATAATAACTGTTAATTTCTTAATTTTAACTTATATTTTTGAACATTCCCAGGTCCCCCAAAATAACATTTACAGTTTCACTGGGATTGACAGCCATAATCAATGCAAAAAAAGTATAAATAACTTTGAAAGTTAAGCATAGCATAATGTCATCATATCGGTACCTTTGTGCACAAATTATACAATTTGCTCTCAGTGACATAATGCATCCTTATAAGTTCACATTACAAACTCTTCCCATAAGTGTTACTGTATTCAAAGGATGAAATTTGCAATACTTAACCTATAGTACTTTTCACATAGTAACTACTGCATACAACATATATAATCTATAATCTTTAACATTTGTTGATAGCTTAGCTGCAGGAATTGCCGGAAGTTTGGCGATGTTGATAATCAACCACTTAACATCAACAAGGGCAGGGCATGTATGGTCTGAGCAGTGTATGGCCTCCATATACCACTGCCCAGGCTTGTTCCCTGGAGAGGTTACCTGGTCTTATCCACAAGGGACTGAATTTTGACCATACTGGATGCTACCATTATCTCACAAGATAAACAGATGCCTACTAAAATTCTTGACAGAATGAATACATCATATAAGTACGTTTGTTTACAAATTATACAATTTGCAAAGCTTCAGAAACACTTCCATTAAATATGATTATGTATAAAGTATAAAAATTATCAGCTATAACTTAACACACCATTCCTATAACTGCCTGTTGCATCCTTAAAGAAGGTTACAAACAGACAAAGGTGGTACTCGATTGAAAGGAACAGCAACATGGACGTAGATGAAAGAAAGAGAGGTTTATTGTAAAGAGAAAACACTACTGAAATACAAGAAATCGGTTAGCAGGTAAGTAATTCCCGAAGTAAGTCCACCAGGTATATCCTGTGCACACTATATATATATCTACTGATATAGTCAGTCCACAATAGGCAATAGGGAGAGTGGGACATTCCATTACGACAACACCCCCCCAGCTAATTTTCCCCATGAAATTTTGATCAATACCACTTCTTTTTGGGATCAGGACATAACTGTTTGACTTTTTCCTCTTCTTAGTACTTTTCTGTCTCACCAAAAATAAATAAAAAAGATAGGGACAAATTCTTTTGGAAACAATAGGCAATAGGGAGAGTGGGACATTTCATTACTGCCATTCTATAAAAGTATACAATTTGCAGTCCATTAATTAATGAATGCTTTCCATAATTATCAATACTATATACAGTATTACAAATTATTATTTTGCTTTTAATAATGATTCAAAACATTAATCTTATATTCTTAATAATTGTTTTGCTAGATCAAAACGTCTCATGAACTCATTTGAAACTCTTTGTTTATGACTATTCAGAGTCAGCACCTCCAAGGAAATTGGTAATTGATCGTAGCTTAATTAAAATTCAATATGATTGCCTTAATATAGAATTATGTTCCCATGAGTATATATCATGTCGATTAATATCCAAATCAATACTTACAGTATTTATTGATCTATAGAAAAGAAACATGGAGACATTAATGAATTTTTGAATTTATACTTGATAAATAGTTAGACCTGCGGATATTCCACAAGTGAGATTTACTTAACCCTCCACTGAGTCAGGTTGTGACACAAGGTCAGTTTTTAACGTGGGGATCTGAGTGTTTTCACTCAGGACACTGGTTCAAGCTGGTCTTAGTTTGTCAAAGCTCATCAGAGCTGTTCTAAGCTAGACATAGCTGGTCTTGGCTTGTCATAGCTGGTCAGAGCCGTTCCAAGCTAGTCGTAGCCGTGATACCACCAGCACAGGGATGGATCCCTGTGCCAGGTAAGTATCATGGATATTCCACAAGTATTGACAGCTAAGATTATTCATCATCTCATGCCTCTTCGCTCACCTTTTGCTATATTTTCTTATTTTTTCCTTTATCCATTCCAATATTTGTTGCCAGGCCAGATTTTTATCTAAACTAAATGGATTCATAGAAATTCAACAAGTATTGACAAAAAAGATTATTCATTATGACATACCTCTGTGCTTTCACATTTTGCCTGTATCTTCTTATTCTTTCCCTTATCCCTTCCAATACAACCAAGATTATCCATTATTACATGCCTCCAGATTTCTCTCACCCTCTGCTTGTATTTTCTTGTTCTCTTTCTTATCCCTTCGATTCTCTGTTACCAGTCTACAATTTTATCTAAAATAACTGGATCCATAGAAATTCTACAGGTGCTACCAACTAAGATTATTCATTATCTCATGCCTTTGATATTCTCTCATTCTTTACCTATATCTTCTCATTATCTCCCTTATTCCTTTCAATCTTTATTGTCCATCCATATTTTTATCTCGCTGTTATACAAATATGGATTAATAAAAAAATAAAAAGTATGCATAAATAAACTTAGCGAATTTTAAGGGTTAATTCAGTATAGTGTATTTAGAGTCTATTTGCTGCAGTGAGGATGAGGAATATGATTGGATGAGGTGATTTACATTTAAACTCTAAAACTATAAACAAATGATACATTATATACCAATGGTCTTTCAGTAGTTTATATTATTATAAAATTTTATTAATAATAATGTCCACTCTGTAAGATGCCCAAGAGCACCTTGAAGTGGAGGGTTATTGAGTAAGAGGTACAGTTTATGGGGATATATGGGGAAGATAACAGTTGACCCTACATTGAACAGGTTAAGATTGTAGTGAACAGGTAATAATCCTCTTCAGTGTCGGGACCAGCAAAGTAGCAGTTCATGGGAAGAAACTGCTGGGGTGGAACTTACATCTCACCAATGGAAAACAAAGGAAACAAGGGAAACCCAGACTAAATTACGAGCAAGTATTTGAATTTCTTATGATTGCCAGATTAATTTACTAGATAGTCTCAAGTGGTGTTGGGTGTGATCACTTGTTTACCCAGGTGTGGTCAGCATAGCTCAATTGATTTTGTGTAAATTTTAGTTCTCATTGCTAATATTTAAGCTTAGTTATGGCTTTCAAGTAAAGTGTAAGCATCTGTGGTGGTGTTGATGCAACAAAAAGGTGAAAGTGTTATAAAAGACTTGAGCATGGTGTTTTGGTGTGGAAGTAATGTGATATGCATGGTACTGGTTGGTTGATTATTGCTTAGCGCCATATTGGCATCCATTAGTTATTTAATGCTGAAATCTAAATATTTTGTACATAACTTTATACTTTTAGAGTGTAATGAATAAACAATGATGAATATAAACTTAAGAAGCTTTATTCAGCAAAACTGAATTGTTAATAAGTAAACCACCTTTTTGGGTGGTTAGTATTGAAATTGGTAGGATGTGATAGGTTCATTAATAACACATATACTAAAAGTATGTTGGGCACTTTGAGGAGGTGTAAAGTTAGCAAGCTTGTCTGGCTAGAACAATTATGAATGAATAGCGAGTTCAATCCTCACTGGGTACCCCTTACTTGAAACCTTGTGCCACATCCAAGCTACTCTTGGAAAATCATTATACTAAAAGTATGTTTTTTCAGATATATACTTTGTAGATCATAAAATGTCTTGTTGGTAATTTTCCTATAAAAATGTATTTTTATATTTTTCAATGATGCATTGTCATTTTACTATAAAAATGTATTGTTGTTCATTTTATTATAAAATTGTACTGTTGAAATGGCTAGATGTAACTGTAAGTTCTATGCTAACAGTTTCTCCTATCACATTTCTTGCTTGTGGAACTCTTTTCTGGCTTCTTGCTTCCCAGTTAACTTTGATCTTCAAAAATTTAAATGCATTGTCAATTGTTATCTTCTGCCTTCTTAATTTCTGTTCTTTCATTGTTCTCTCTCCTTAATAATGGCCTTTTCTCATATTCTCTAACACTTGGTAACCCCTTCTGTGTTAGTGGCTATATTGCCTTACTTGTGTGTGTGGGGAGGTTGAAATGATTTTAAAAAAAAGAAAAATATTAAGATTATAATGTGTAATAAATTTCAAGTAACTGATAAAAATTTAAAAAATTTTCCACAGCTAATTTTGATACAGAGAAAGTTTGGCAAAATCCCAACAGACCCAAGCCTCATTAAGGAAAATAATTCTCATAAATTATCTAAAAATGATAAATATATTTATTCAAATATTTTTAGAAAAATTAATCAAAATACAAGAATTAGAGTCACATGCAAGAGAATTGGATGCATGAAAATTTTAAAATTTTACTTTGTACATTTTTATTAAATTTTTCCATAGATTAAAAATTTGTTATTTTTGCTATTTTCATTACTATTTTCAGCAATTTTACCAGATGCTCATGCAAACTACATTCCATGGTTCCATCAGTTCAGACCTTTACAGTTAAGATCCACCATGCCACTTACACTGAGTTGATTCCTCTTCATTCCCTTCATATTCCATTAGCAAAGAGGAAGTTCCACTTAGATAGCTTCTTCCCCAGAACTGCTGCATTATAGAACAGACCCCCTGAGAGGATACTTCACCAATCACTACAATTTTAACCTCTTCAAATCTAGGATCAACCACTGTATATTTTCATAGGCACCTCTTGCTACTCTGCACTGTACAGCCTCACAACAACCTCATTTAGTAAACTTCTACCTTGAGTAGCTCTTGAGCCTTGTATTGAGTGAACATTACCACACATTGCATTTTGATTCTCAATCTGTTTGGTGTGCACTGAAAGT
>OZ038501.1:87575857-87710857 GCA_964036315.1 Acanthosepion esculentum
CTGGGAACAACAGCAATTAAGAGGTGGTTCCATGCTCCTCAAAACCTCCCAATCAGAGGCCTTGCTGCTGGATGTAGTTTATTGTCATACCCAGGATACTGGGTATGACGATGTAGTTTATCGTCATACCCAGGATGATGTCTGACAATGGCTGCTCCATTTAGTACTTAAAATGTGTATGTAAACGTAAGAACTATTACGGGACAGAAGCAGTATCTGTCCCACAATGATTGCTCCATTTAGTACATAAAATGTGTATGTAAATGTAACAACTATTTTTGGACAAATATAGTATTTAATTTGTTCATCTACTTCCAGTTCTTCTTGATTTGTGCAATACTTCATCCTAAATTGTTGCCTAGCTACAAAGATGTTTTATTCTCCTAATATCCAATTTAATCAGATAAAAGAACAGAATTTCCCAGTGATTGTTGTTGAATCCCAAAGTGCTGAGCAGCACAAATTCTCATCCATTATCCTTAGAGATTTGAGGAACAGACACTCTTTAGCTTGGCAAAGGATCAGAAATATCTTCTTGGTAATTTTGCAAAAGAGCAAGTCACAAGGTTCTGATTGGCAAAACTCCTGCCGGTAAAGAGCTCAAATAAGAATACATCAATGATTGTTGATGCTTCAAATTTCCTTGATCAGAAATTGAATTGTAAATTTTTTTCTTTTTAGAGATTTTGGGTAGCAAAAAAAAAAGAAAAAAGAAAGATGCATCAGTAATAAGCCAAATGAGATTGACAGATAAAAACTGTTTTAAATAAATGGATGAAGGAGGCAGATTTAGAAGACATTAAAAGAGGAGGATTGTGTGGGTGGTACATATACCCATGCATAAAAGTTCAGCCACCTAAGTCTGCTTGGGAACAAAGTCCTGTTGGAGTTACTGCTACTGCATGCTAGAAAGAAAAGAAAGGACAGAAAGTGTTCCATTTTTTATAGGTGCTTAACAGCGCCCTCTAACGACTTCTTGTCGAAATTGGCAAAGTTATGTGGAGATAACCCAGAGTATCAATGCTGTGACAATACCTTGTTAATTTCCAGAGTAATTAATAAAACATTTTTCAAGCATTTTTTTTCTTTTAAGATTTATTACTTGAATATGATTGTAAATGGTATGAATACAAGAAAATGGACTTTGATAAAAGGAAATGGTTTAGAGTCAAACTAAAAAAAAGGAGAAAAATATTTTTAAAAATTCACTTTTATTTGTCAGATCAGTTATTGCCTTTTGAATGTGTAAAATATAATCAACAAAACTCAATTGGGTTACAAATATATTTTATTCATAAGAATCAATCAGAAGAAAGAAAATGTACAACTATCTTAATGCTTCAATAATTCTCTTTTATAATGTTTATCTTGTAACCAGTTGGATGCAGTGATATCTTATTAGGTTTTTATAGTGTCACCTTGTGATCTACTCTACAGAATGAATACAAAAATCTCAAAAATTTTACCAGAATTAGTTTCCTTTATTTTAATACCAGAAGTTACAACAAACTTTTAAAAATTCTTTTGCCTCTGATGGTGACCATTCTTCTAGTGAATTACTTGGTGTAATTGTTTGTTCATTATCCAATAAATAATCAGTTAGTAAATTATTCTTCCCTATCAGGTGATAAACTCATCATCACTGAATAAAAGGATACACAAAAATCATAATAAATATTCGACACTGACATTTAAAAAAAGCTTTGTAGCTATTAAAATCAAAGATTACCATTGATACAATACAAATTCAATTAAAAATGTGCGTTGAAGATTTTTTTATAAAGAGGTTTTCTTTTTTATTAAGAATCAGACATCTTTTATGATTAATACTCAACAATCAATACATTTAAGTCTTTCTAGACCATATCCAGCCATTTTGAACCAATTCTGAAGCTTTGATACAAATTAGAAATCAGAGAGAATATTACTATACATTCATGACCAGACACTCTTTTATGGGATTATGATACAACAGGTACCCTGAATTTTACTAACTAGAAGAAACAAATAGAAAAATAGAAGGTCAGTAATAGACTGCTTCTGGAACATAAAAAAACATGCATAACTATGCATGCATACAAATTAATATTAAAGATTTCTGTTCATCCATCACCGAATTCATATTAGATAAGGCCATCTCTCTAGCAAAAGAATACACAAAAATCATAACAAATCAGCTAAAAATTATAAAACACTGCCAAAAAGTAACTACTATTCAACAAAAGAGAATACTTCAAAAGAAAACAGAGAAAATATTTAATGTAACCATGGGAAACTATGATGGAGTATGGTTAAGTAGAGTAGTCAGAATATATATTCTACACTCACTACCAAGGATTATTAACAAAAAAGACACAGGTCTGTACAGAGATAATGGACATATAATCCTAAGGAACTGCTTTTATGGGATTATGATACCCCAAATCCCTTGAATTTTACTAACTAGAAGAAACAAATAGAAAAATAGAAGTCAGTAATAGACTGCTTCTGGAACATAAAAAACATACATAACTATGCATGCATCCAAATTGATATTAAAGATTTCTGTTCATCTGATTCATGAATCTATATTAGATAAGGCCATCTCCCTTGCTAAAGGATAAAAGTCACTACTATGCAACAACAAAAGATCATGCTTAAAAAGAAACCAGAGAAAATATTTGATGCAACCATGGGAAACTATGATGGAGTATTGTGAACTAGATAGAATAATATTCTATACTCACTACCTACGATTATTAACAAAAAGGACACAGGTCTGTACAGAGATGATGGGCATAAAATCCTAAGAAACTGCAACAGACACAAAACAAATCAAAACCAGAAAAGAAATTATAAAAAAATAAGATTTGAAAGCAACATTAAAAAATTTGCAAGAGGTAAATTTATCAACCATTCAGGAAACTTACTTTGCATACATGCTTCCTCTAATAATTCATCTACAATAATCAAGAAAAAATCCCCAAATTTATCAGCTGCAGATTAGCTGATAGGTCATCAAATGAAGAAGCACTAAAAAAGATTGTATATTGGCATTAAAAAACTTTTTTCTAGAAAAACTGAGTATTTACACCAAATTATACAAAAAAAAACAACAGAAAAAGAAGCATTATATGGTTCAACCTGCAATAAAATAAAAATGTAAAAACAAATATAGGTAAAATATTCATCAAACTCATTAAAAAAACAGTAAAATCACTATCAGGTGATAAATATAAAATCGATTGATCATTTTCACTAAAATATTCACAAAACTCTTCATTAATAATAACCCATTTTGAGAGAAGAAAAAATTAAAATTATCCTTTCGAACTAAACAGTTACTGACTGAGTGGAAGAAATTTGATGTCTTGATTTGGAGATAGAATTGAATTTCTACCGCTGGGAGCAAACTGCCCGTATACAGATAGAAAATGAATTGAGTAATTCTACAAAAACAGGAAGGAGTCTGATGAATTTTCCTCTTTGTCTCTTTGACTTCACAAATTTAAGTACATTAAATGAAACTACAAGGACTTCTATAGAAGGTAGTGAAGGAAGGCAAGAAGAAAGGACTAAACATTAATTGCAAAAAGACAGGATGCGTGGCTGTCAGCAAAAGGAACAGTCCAACATGCAAATTACAAATTGGGGATATCAAAATCAAACAAATACAAGAATTTAAATAGCTGGGTTTTAACAGAGGACGGAAAGGGTGATGCCAAAATCCAAAAGTGCTTTGGGGTAGTGAAAGATGCTAAATACAGTATTAAGAAACAGTAAAATTAGAGCCGAGTTCAAATTCCAGTCAAATCCATTACATTCACTTACGTTCTAATATGCTTGGGAAAGATATGAATCCTCCTCTTCTTCCTTCACTCAGTAAATTATGTGCCATACATGCTTAGGCGATCATGCATACATGACTGATGAGGCAGATTTTTTCCTGCAATAGGTTGCCATTTCTTTCTGCAGTAGACCAGTTGCCATCCAAAGCTATAGAACCTGATCTCTCCTGCTATTTATCCATAGGTGGGGGAGAGAAGAAGAGGATTCATACCTTTCCCAAGGGTCAGTCAGTTATGTGCCATACACGCTTAGGCGATCATTCATCTTTCGATACATGACTGATGAGGCAGATTTTTTTCTGCAGTAGGTTGCCATTTCTTTCTGTGGTAGACCAGTTGCCATCCAAGTCTATAGAACCCAGTCTGTCCTGCTATTTATCCATAGCTAGGGGAAGAGAAGAAGAGGATTCATACCTTTCCCAAGAGAATTAGCATGTAAATGAATGTAATGGATTGACTGGAATTTGAATTCTGAAGAGACACAGTACATAAAAGCAGAAGTGTACAGAAAGTCTTCAAGTAATTGATTGTTCCAAGTGCTTTCAACTAATCTATTAGCAACTTTTAAGTAATGTCGGTATCCTATTGCAAATAGTGTCAACAGAGTTTTGGAGGGATAAAAACAGTCAAAATTCTCTAAGAGCTACAAAGGACAAGAAATTGTGGAAAGCCATGATTCCCAACATCCTGAAGGGACATGGTGCATAGAAGAACAGATTGGCGGCTAGGTTTCATCATTTTACTATTGAAATTGTGATATGTAACCATAAACTCTATGCTAATAGTTTTTTCTCCCACACGTCTCACTTTTCTGTCAACTACAATCTTTGAGAATTTAAATGCAATGCCAATCATCATGTTCTGTTTCCTTGAATCCTTTACTGTCCTCTGTTTCTTTCACTTTCAGTATCTTCTTGTGCCTTAGTGGCTTTATTGCCATGTTTCGAGTGAAAAGAGTAAAAAAAAAAAGGAAGTGTCTTCTCATCAGACTTATTCAACATTTACAGTGAGGCGACCTGAAGTGAAATAAGAGTTCTAACAGGATTTATTATTAGTGAGTACAATATTAACAGCATCAGATAAGCAGATGACAAGTAAAAAAAAGAAGTAAAAAAAAAAAAAATTAAAAAAAAATTAAAAATATTTATTTAAAGAAATCAATTTTTGTGTGTTAGATAATTTTGTGGGGCCAGGGATCATTTTTGCATTATGAATGGATTCAAAAATCTCTTAAACATTATCAGGATTGTCACCTTTATTTTGACACCTGAAGTTCCCAAAAAATAAAATTAAAATATTATTTTGTTTCTGCTGAACAACCACTTTGCCTGCAAAGTACTTGTTTGTTATCTAATAAATAATCAATTGTGACTTCTTCCCTGTCAGGTGATGATAAATCAAAGACTGATTGATCACACTGACAAAGGAGATAAAAAAAAAAAATGAAATTACCTTTTTGGACTAAATAGCTTCTGGGCACTAAT
The DNA here is from genome assembly GCA_964036315.1 of Acanthosepion esculentum. Lineage (NCBI taxonomy): Eukaryota > Metazoa > Mollusca > Cephalopoda > Sepiida > Sepiidae > Acanthosepion > Acanthosepion esculentum. The sequence continues at coordinate 87,581,169 of OZ038501.1, forward strand.
CGGTTGGTAGAAGGTGTGTCGTTTTTTTTTATTCTCTGACCAACAAATACAACTGAATTTCTATCAATTACAACCAAATAGAAATTTTATTGTTTGTAATCTGACTATTATGATTGAGGGAATTTTCCATCTTTCATACTTGAACCATACAACTGTAAAGACTGAGATCCCCATCATGCATTGTTAATAGATTCATGTTGATATAGCCATGAAATAGGCAGGCATTTTTTTCTTCGGGTTTCATATAAAGCATACTGATTTCAGACAAAAGTAAAGCCTATGAAGCATATTTCTCCATTTTCTAGAGAGTCAGTCAATCAGGTACATTTTTTTTTTAAGCATTTCACCCCCAAGCAAGTGCCACTAGCATGCAAGGGGTTACAGAAAGTGAGAACAAGAATGAAGAGGGGTATTTGAGGAAAGGATATAAAGAATAACGGGGATCAGAATCAAGGCATCAGAAGTGTCGATTGACATTACATTTGAATATTTGAAGATTATAGCCATCAGGGAAGCAAGTAGGAGGAAGGGAGTTCTACTGTTGGGAAGTGTGAGAGAAGCTGTTGGAGTAGAAGAGGCAGTTACATTTAACTGTTTTGACAGTGAAAGGGTGGGATTAAGATGCCAACCTAGTAGCACACTTAAATTCATGCAGTTGAGTTACCAGTGAAAGTAGCTCACCAGAGCAGTTGCCATGAAAATATTTGTAGAAAAGACAAAGGGAAGCCACAGCATGACTTTGAGAAAGTGACTGAAGACAAGATGTCAGATCAGGACCTATCACACTGCTTATCCATCTCTGGATTTTGTTGATCATAATTTGAGCCAGAAACTAAATAAAGTATTAAGAGATAGGAAAATTTAATTTAGAAAAATTTGAAATAATCACAGGCAGCAAGATATTGAATTACTGCCCCCTGATGATAATCACAGGTGGTACAAGATTTGAAAGCTTCTTCCTCTTTCCTTTTTGGTTTTGCTAGTGATGTCTCTTCTTGCTCTGTCAACATGTAAGTACCTCAGAGATACATACTGAAGGTTACTTTGAACTCTTCACAATTTTAACTTCATTTCTCATTTTCCTTTTTGTTACATGTCTGTTTTTTTTTATTTGTATAGCTGGCCACTCATATTCGAGGGGTACCCATCTTATAGGGTGGCTAGCCAATCCCTATTGCAGACGCTTGCTCAGGCACATTTGTGTTTGTTCAACACCCACAGAGCTCACCTGTGGTTTATACTGCAACTATGCTTTCTGGGAAAGAGCGTGTTATCTAAGGTGATCAACAATTTGAACAAGGCCAGCATCCTCAAGCCATTGGCCATAATGACTTGCGACTTCATGCTAGCACAGCTATCGAATGCCCTCAAGGGTTCCATCTACCCAATTTCACTCACAAGGCTTGGGTCAACCTGTGGTATGGTTTTCAGGCACTTTCCAAAGGTGCCGCATGCTGGGATCGACCTCTCCAGTCCGGAGACAAATCAACCATGGTGAGATTCGAGCCTGGGTCAGAATGCGAACGTTCTAACCACTTGGCCGGCCATGTGCCTATACATGTCTGTTTAATATACTTATTAATAGTTAAAGCACCCGGTATTCCCAAACGGTCACCTATCTAGGTACTGACCAGGCTCAACATTGCTTAACTTCAGTGATTGTATGGGAACTGGTGTTTCAACGTGAAGCCTGAGGGGTCGTTAAAAAGTTGATAGTGGGCCAGTTCATGACCCGCAGGTCAGTGGTTCACCTTCTTTGTGTTATACCATTATTCTGCAAAGTGTGGACGGTTTGGGAGCCCGGGACCTTAAAACAACAAATTATTTACAATCCTCAGCAATTACCGAGAATGGGGAAATGAATAAAATAGCTGTCATGTTCATATTCTAGGACCTAAGAACTAAACGCCACCATGAATCATGGGCATAAGTTCTCAAGTATTAAATATCTAGTTACTTAATACACAAAAAAAATTTTTTTAAAAAGTCCCTTGTTTGCATAATCGACTCTTACATGAAGGGATTAAATTTAAAGTAATCATCACAACAGATGTGCAGGTCATCATGGCATAGTGGGTAAAATTGTTGCTTCATCGACATACTCGTCTCATTCATGGAAAAGGGATAAAAAAAAAACTTATAAAATAAACAAACACAAAATGCTTTTCGTGTTAATTGAACATTTAAAGTTCAATGAGTCAATGAAGGTCAAAAGATATGTGCTGTCAAAATAAAGAAGCTTTTATTCTATGTGGTTGGTCAGAGTATTTTAGTCTGTTGGTTGTTTTTGTTTAGCGGCATATCAATCCCTTTTGCTTATTTTAATGCTGAATTCTAAACATGACAATTCAAACGTTTTAAACAATTCAAGAGAATGACATTATTTCATGAGTAAATTCTAATTACTTGGCGATATTTTCTTTTTACTAAATAATCTTAGAAAATCAAACGAGGAATGAGAACTTGTTTCTTCTTCCAAGAAATGAGATTAATCATAGAAAATTCATCTTTTAATTTTTGTTTTTTTTACAATGTCTTCAATTTTATTATAAAATGTATTGAGTGCCATTTTTTACTATAAACATGTATTTTTATACTTTCCTAGTGTTTTGATTTTTGTTTGCAAGTTCTTTGTTTGCCCATAGCTAGCACCCTAACAGGTGCTACCACCTCTAGTAGGAGTAACCTTGAAGAAAATATTGGGAGGAAATAGGAATTTCTCTGGTGGTCAAATCAATTGAACTTGTTTGTACACAATAGTAAAAGTCTTACAGCCATATCATGTTGAAACAACGGTTCCTGTACAGTCACCAAAGCTAATGAATGTCAAGCCAGGTCAGTACCGAAATGGGTGAGCACTTGGGAATACCAGGTGCTTTAAACTTGAATGTGCAGTTGGGGTAATGGATAACAGATCAATATTGTTAATTAGAGACCCAAGTTCCAATTCCAGTTGGGTTTGTGATATTCACTCATGCACAAATACCCATGAGAATGGTATGAATCTACCACTTCTCCCCCCACCTCAGCTATGGACTGATTAGTAAGACTTGTATCACTAAATCATTATTATCTAAAAAAAAGTTATTGCAGCCTAAAAATAGGTTTTCTGGCTTTAAATAACCTGCAATGGATTAATAAGTTATAGAAAATGAATCAATCAAAATATTGGGAAAGGTATGAATCCACCTTTTCTTTCCCAATCTATCGGTTAACTAGTAGAATCTGTATCAGTAAATCTGTCAAAAATTCTTACAAAAATTCTAGAAAGAAATTTCTGGCTTTAAATAACCTGCAAAAGGTTGATAAGTTATAAAAAAAACAAAGTTGTAAACATTATACATAGAAATAATTATAATTTGAAATGTACATAGACTTAGTTTTACTTTTCTTCTATAAGTTCAGAGATTTTCTGATGAAAATACTATAATAATAATTTAATAGCATTATAAAAATACACAAACACACAAAATAATGATTGCAAACAAGAAAATGCAATTGCTCAATTGTTTGTTTAATAATGTTGCAAATTTTTTGTTTGTGTTAAGTCAATAAAAATCCATATATTGATTAAAAAAAAAGAAGGATGTCATGAAAAATAAGTTAAATTACTTTCTTTTTTAAAAGTAAAAATTGGAGAAAAAAAAGTATGAATGGAAAAAAGTTTCTTCATTTATTCTCATTTTTCTCGATTTTCTAAATTACACTTGTTACTGTTATTATTTAAGTCTGTTTAACTTAGTTCTTTAATAATTTGTCTGTTTCTTTATATCTATCTATATCTCTGTTATTATCGAAGTCTGTTTCTAATAATTTTCTGTATCTATCTATCACTATCTATTATCTAAGTCTGTATCTATCTCTATAAGTATGCATCTATCTTTATACTATGTATCTAAGTATGTATCTATCTCTATAAATATGTATCTAAGTATGTATTGTTATATTAAGTGTATGATGCAGAACAAAGAAGAAACAACGAAGGTTTAAGGAAATAAATAATTGTATTAATGTAAAATACAACAAATGATATAAATTGATGTAAATGTCTCTCGTTGAAAAAAGGAGATAAGTGGAGTTGTAAAAAGCGTCCACAGAGGTGTACAGAAGGAGAAGGGGGATGAGTTGTAACTTACTGCGGTGACGGCCTTTGGCGAGCTGTCTCTTGGAGATGGGAGGTTGCTTTCCGAAGAACCCAGGCCAAAATGTCCCTTTGATGGGTTTTTATGTCCTTTCTTAGGCTCAAATTGGCTCCAGTTTTTATTTTGTTTCTTTAGATGGGAGTGGTTGCTATTGGGTGGAAATTCTGGATTGTATTGCTTATTTTTTTCTTTGAGTGTGTGAGTAAAAATGGAAGGTATGTATGGAGCCTATGCACAGTTGACGGAATTTTAGTTCAGTTTTGGGTGTCCGGAGTGTTCACATCCGGGCATTGGTGGAAATTAGTGTAGCATGAATCAGAAGATCTGGTTTTAGGAAGAATGTAACAAAGTACGTTTATATCTCTATATAAGTATATATCTATCTACCTAAGTATGTATCTATCTAAGTATGTATTTATCTATCTATCCAGCTAGCTAGCTAATTAGATAGCGATCTGTTAAGTCTGGTTTTATTAATAGTTTGTTCCTAGTTATTATCTAAGTATGTTTCTAATAACTTGTCTAAGTCTCTATTCCTATCTATCTCTTTGTCGTTTTTTTTTAAATCTTCCTTCTCACATGCCGCTTCCCAAAATTCGCCAATCTACAAATCATTTTCTCTCATCTTCTCCACTTTTCTTTTTGACAACCTTTGCGTTTGCTTTCTCTCTCCCCAGCAGCTTCCCCGATCGCCCCTCACTTTTATCATCAAGACTTTTCCAGTCATCGCACTTCGTTTACTTTTAGTTTTACAGAAATGTGAACATTATTTACGATTTAAAATCCCACCTTGTAGCTCTCTCTACCTACTTACATATGTTAATATATCTCTCTCATCATTGGTAGGAAGAGTCAGTCAGCAGCAGTCTGCGAAAATAATCGATAACGTCTTCGATTTTACTACGTCTCTATTACACTGTTCCTCTTCTTCATATATCCGAATAAACACACACCACTGCTGCATGTGTACACAAAACAACATACACATTTACCTTTTTAAATTGTAGTATCACTATTCACTAAATGACAGTAAACCACGGGAATAATTTTCATATGACTGTTTCTTCCTGCGCCATCTGTTCTGCTGGATAAAGACAACAAAATCAAAATTCAAAATACTCTCTACTTTTTGGGGGATAAAAATAACAGACCCACCCGGGGTGGCTTTTTAAAATCCGAGCAGAAATCCGACAACCGGAAATTTGCGATTTCGGATTTCAGAAAGAAAAGAAAAAGGAAAACTTGTGTATGCTTTTTTTATTTTTTTATTTTATTTTTTTTTTAAGTTCACTTCTTTTTTACTAGTTATTTCTCTATAAAAATACATTTTTTCCTCCTTCCAACGCAAGTATTTTTAAAAGACGAGAATATTTTTTAACCAAAAATTAAAAAAAAAAATACTCCAAGAGAAAAATTAAGTGAACAAAAGAAAAAAATAATTGGGGTGCCTCCTCACCCCGCAAAAAAGAAAAAAAAAAAAGAAAAAAAAATCAAATAAATAAATTAAAAATATCAACAATAACAAAACAAACTCATTTGCCTCCTAACACCTGCTGAGACTAAGTCCTTTTTTGGGGTTGACGTTTTTACGCTTTTAAAGAAAAAGGGATTTTCAGCAAACGAGAAAAAACAATTGGTAAGGCTTTTTCATTGATTCATTCAATGTTTGTTTGTTTTCTCTTATTAAAGTTTCTGCTTCATGTTTCTTTTTTTTTTTATTCATAAAAAAGTAAAACGTTTATAATTGATGTTATTGTTATGCTACATTTATTATTGATATGCTTTCTTTAGTGACTGATTTTAATCCGGCCAGATCGATTTCGGCTATATAAACTAAAAAGGAAAGATTGAAATTCAATCGAAGCAACTAGAAAAGGGTCACTGATTTTGTAAAACTGATTAATAATTACATTCGCGCCATAAAAATGTCTAAAAATAGTCTTTATTTTTTTAAAGTCTTTCAAAAGACATGTCAACAGAAAAATATAGTATAACTTTATTAAAAAAACTAAAAAAGTATTTCATTTTCTAAACCAAACTTTTTCACCACATCGCAATTAGAAAAACAAGTCTCGCTAGAAATCTGAACTTGTTTGATGACTGATGTAACGTTGAAGATATCACTTCTTCATTCAATGTGATTTTTAACATTTAACAGCAAAAATAAGTAATTTTTTCTTACATCAGTTATTGAAGGAACACAGAATATAAACATTTAAATTCGATATTAAAATAAAAGTCCGTATGCAACATATTTACTTTAGAGATCACGTTATTGTAACTGTGTACATTACATTACTACAGTAAAGTATAGTTAGAGTATAACTTATACAAAGTTGAAAATTTACCCAAATGGACGATCAAAAAATTTACTTTCAGTTTTATCTTACTTTTTGTATCTAATATCATGAAATATTTTACATCTAAAAAATATTACTTCGTTACTTATAAGTATAAAAATTCAATCAATCAGTGACGAATAATGTGAAAAAGTTCGTTTCTTTCCAATTTAGCAGTTGTAAGAAAAATAGATTAGCTAACAATTGCGTTAACCAATTTCAACAACCAGGTTGATGAGATGTTAGTTTAACATTCTAACTTTAAATGAAATGTCTAATAATTTATGTATTTTCTTTTTAATTGATAGTTTTGTTCAAAAATAAAATTGATTACTACTAAAAAAGAAAAAATATGACCTTTTTAACTCCGAGGTAAGCCTCACATTTTTATAATTTTTTTAAATGTCATTTTTGGGGACATTTAAAAAGAACCAATATATCACAGATAGTTAGGGTGGAAAATTATATTTTAGTATTCAGACTGTGTACATTTTAGTGTTGTAGACAGTGTACAGTACACTAAAAGTCACGATTGTTCTTACTTTTTTTAAAATCAAAATGCCAATGTTGGAAACTACTTTTTATGGCTTGCATAAAAGTAAAACATGTCGGAAATTAATGATTAAATTAAAAATCAATTTTTTGACAATGATATCTGATATTTTAACTCACCGGTAAAACAAGAAATATTAGGGAAAATATAACGCCTTGTCTTGGTAGAGAACAGGAGACAAAAAGAAAAGGAAAACCCGATTTCATCATGAGTTGAAATAGCTCGCTAAAAAACACTCAAAAAGAGACTTTCTTGAACTTGTTTGTCAGTTAGTTGCCGATTGTTCTTATTTTCTGCACATAAAGATTTGGAAAAGTCAATTCTGTTTGGTATTGGTTTAAGGAATTCTTATTTTTAAAAAGAAACGTTTTTATTTTATAAAATCATGTGTATATTTTTTTTGTTTTCACAAAAAACAAAAAAATTGGTACATCATTTTATCGTATATATTCGTGTATAAGTCGACTTACTGCGACCCGTGAATCTTTTTTGCATGAATTTAATGCCCTCACCCACCAAAAATTTTTTTTTACCTGTATATAAGTGCGACTCCTTGTTTTGCGTAAAAAAAAACAACCTAATCATAAACTCGAGTACGATATTTTTATTTACCCTTTACTTCGATTTCTCCAAATAATCGTCGTCAGGTTTTTATTTTTTTTATTTTTTGGAAACAGTGAGTAAGGGGAAAATTCATTGAGATGTAAAATCAAAATTAGACGTCTTTCTTATTTTCATAAATAGACTAGTTTAGGAAAAGGTGTTTCTTAAAGACCCCTTCTAGGAAATTTTTAAATGTGAATTAAAGTTTGACGTTCGTCTGAGAGTCTGGAGAAAAAAAAAATTTATTTTAAGTTTTTGTTTTAATCATGGAGATGCTCATTAGTCACTTTCGACAATATCTTATTAGAAAAAAAACTTGTTTTTAGTGATAAATAAATACATTCTGTATAAAAAAAATCTTGTCTACAGACTGTGGCATCAATTCAACAAAAAAGTAAACGTTAAAAATATTCTAGAATTCGAGTAGCTTTCATTTTATTGCGAGTATCAAAACAAAAATGAGTTGATTTAAAAAAAGAAAAAGAAAAAGAGAGAACATAGGTTTTTTTTGGGGGGGGGGTCATAACTTCGTTTTACGGAGAGAAAAGTTATCAGAGAGAGTATATAGAAAATATAAAATTTAAAAACGAAATTCCTTCGAATAAATTAAATAAATTTTTGAATAATAAAAAAAAAATTGAATGAAGTAGGGAAAAAAGTCCGGGAAACAATTTTTTATCTAATTCTAAAAATCCATTTTTTTTATTTCAGCATGTATCGCTTTTCTGTTCAATTAATTCGATAAACTTTACCAAAAAAATCATGGAAATTTTATTTACACAAATGGAAACTTTTAACCTTGATTATTCAAGTAATCTTTTATCAGCATATTTCTTGCCAAGTTACCTGCTATCAACTTAATTTGATTCAAGCAAGTATCTAGACTAAACATGAGCCGATTGAATTTAAGTCCAACAATATTTTCTAAAAAAGTAAAAATGAATTAAAATGATTATATTCATTTTTATTCTTTATAAAAATTTAAATCCATGTATTGTAGTTAATTTTGAAAACTTGTCAATTTGTCAAAAAGGAGTATTGCAATATCAAAAACCAAAGTAATATTAAAAATATATTTAATGTAATATTAAAAATAAAGTTAAAATAGACATGTTTTTTGCTGTATTCTCAAATCTTCCCAATTTATTTTAAAATGAAAAATGTAAAAAGCATAAAGATTAATAAAAGCATAATCAAAGATATTTATTTTCCAATTCGCTGATAAGCTCTCTGGCCTTCCTTGGTAGTATATTGTATTTGATATTATTCCTTATCTAACTTTTATCATGCAAGAAGAGTTAGTGGTCAGGAACATAAAGTAGTGAGGCAATTCAAATATCTTGGCTTGATTATCAGCACAGAGGCTGGAGCCCTCTGTGCTGATAATCAAGCCAAGATAATAGGAATAATCTCAAGAGTAACACAAACAATGGCAGCTGTTGCAATACTAAAAGCTATCAAAAATGACATCAAAGATCAGACTGTTGCATGCATTGGCTTTCTTAAGCTTTCTATACACATGTGGATCTTGGACATTAACAGCAGAATTACAGTGAAGAGTACAAGCATTAGAAATGAAATACTACATAACCATTGTAAGCATCTCCTATGAAGATTTCATTAGAAATAATGCAGTGCAAGACACTATCAGACAAGAAACAGGCTCAATGGAGGACCTTGTAGTGAGTCCTGATAAAAATAAAATATATAAACAAAAATTAAAAGTATCTGTCTATATTCCTGAGATGAGGTATTATGTACACTATTTACATTATTCGGACTATTGTCCTCATCTTTGTCGCCATATTTATTACAACATTTTGGCTGTTGTATGATCTGGCCTTCTTCAGGTGGTTGGAATGTCGAACTGAACCCTTTATTTCACTCACTGCGGTAGACTGTTCTAGTTCCACGTGCCATGTTTTAATGGATGTCAGTTATCTCCTGTTAATTCCCCTCTCCAAGGTCTCCACTGCCTTAACCGGGTACTGAACTCACACTCAAGTACACATGGCACAGTGGATAAAGGCATTAGTTAGATCCAGTGACAGGACCCAAAGAGTGTGAGTTCAATACTCAGTTAAGGCAGTGGAGAACTTGGAGAGGGGAATTAACAGAAGATAACTGACATCCATGGCATGGCACGTGGAACTAGAACAGCCTACCCCAGTGAGTGAAATAAAGGGTTCAGTTCGACATTCCAACCACCTGAAGAAGGCCGGAGTGTACAACGACTGAAACATTGTAATAAATATGGTGAAAAAGATGAGGACAATAGTCCGAATAATGTAAATAGTGAAAAAGAAAAAGAATTAAAATTAAAATAAGGCATTTGCACTTTCCTTTAAAAACCTTATATCTCTCTCTCTCTGAATTTTTCTTTCTATACTTCTCTCAGCTAACAAGAAGGCAACCCTCGAATAAAAAGAGGAAGAAAAAAACACTGAAACTGATAAAAAATGCCAGATGTTTGCAAGAGCAGTCTACTTATTTGTGAATGAAAAATACCAAAAATCAGAGAGGTTCCACACATAGCTTCCATTAATAAAAAAACTAAAAAACTAAAGAGGAAGGAACACCAAAAAATAAAATAATTTTAGCCAATAAAAAAAATGACACAAAGTGACTTTTGATGTTAGCCAAAACCAATGTCCGTGCCAAATTCTCAAGCCTGGTCAAAAGTTTATAAACCTGGCATCTCTAGGCTAGAGGCAGATGGGACGAGGAGATGACTGAACAAAGGAACATTACCGCATAGAAACCAGCCATGCATTACACGTGAAGAAGCAGTTAAGAGGTCATTTGCTACTATATTTCTGCCCTGCTCATGGCAAAGAAAAATACAGTAGATTGACCTAATTTCTGAGATTATTACTATTCCTCTCATAGTCTGACTTCAAACTACCCAAAAAGACATTTCTCCAGACCGCTATCAATACCACCTTATTAAGAAACTTTTTGCTACGCTGAATACCAAAGGACTCACTCTGAAAAAAATAAAAATATATTATTTATTTTAAACCCCTGAGTCAGTTTGTTTTATTCTCAAAGTTCTGATAAAATAATATACTTACCAACATTATATCTACAACCTCATATCCACTGTCAAGAAAATAAAATTAAAATGTCATAAGAGCCAACAATCTTTCCACTGCCATATGAAAAGGTATCAACCTTGGGCAACATAATACAGAAGAAAAAAATCATCACTAAGTGGACTAGATCATTCACAGGGACTCAGAAATTCGTACACAACTAAGACATGTAGAGGGAGTTGGTCAGGTGCTTAAATACCCAGTCACCCTAAGACCACACGCAGTCATGGGACTGATGATGGTACATGCTATTTTTATTAATTCTTTGAAGCTTGGCTATTACAAAATTTAATTGTATTTAACAATATTTACTGATTTATTCACTTGCCTTGTGACTGAAATAGTCACATTTTGTTTTCATTGGTGCTAGAAATCATCATTCAAGTCTTGCTAAAAGCCAGGAGTGTAAAGCTGGGTTCAAATTTCTAGCTGGTCCGTTGCATTCACTTTCACACTAATGTTTTTGGAAAAGAATGAATCTGTTTCTTCTCTTTCTATAGATAAAATAGCAATATAATAGGAGAGAGCTACGGTGGAAAGGTTTATTCTCCCATTTGTATTTCCCCCATTATGGGCATTATTATATCCATGTTATAATAACATCATATTTCACGGACAGAATGGAATGGCTGAAAGGAAAAAGAATAACAAATATGCTTTCTTCTCAGAGAGTTTTATAATGCTGTCGTACACAAATATTATAGATACATATATACACTTGTCCCATGTGGAGAATAATATATCGCATCTATCTACACAGTGAGAAGAGTATAAGGAGAAACAAAAAGGAAGGATCATACATATAACACGGCGATATTCCTGTGTCTGGAGAAGCCATATTTAGAACTCCAGATTCAAATGGGCTGGATTCATCTACTATGTCCCAGGCGAGGACATTATCCATAAATGGGAATTTCTGGAGTTTCTTTCTATATCTGGGGGAAGATATTTTCCAAAAAGGAAATGGCACGATGGACTTTTTTAAACTGTAGCCTTTGTTGGATGAGGCATATTTAACCTAAGCCTGGGCCATTTGGTCCAAGCTAAAAAAGAAATTAGTTTATATCATTTTCCCAGGGGGATGCGGACCCACCAAGTCCCTCCCCTGGTGACAGGCCTGTGGAAGGGTGGTGCAGGTGTAAAACAATTTTAACCTACATTTCTTTTTTTTTTGCTTTGTTCTGTACTAAGCTAAATTTTGAAAATATCAGTATCTACTGATTTAAAATTGTTTTCATAGGAACTTATAAGGGAGCCAGACTTGTCAATAATTTTGGGTCTACAAAGATTTATTCATGTCTGTCACTGTTACTATTGTAGGCTATTTAGATTTGATTCTTGTTTTAAGTATGTATTCGATTAATCCTGGCTCAAAATTATTGTTTTTATTAGAATTAATAGACATCTTCAGATGAAACTATTTCTTCTTTGCTGCTCTCATTATAAAATCAAAACCTTAAGGATCAAGACTTTCAAGTTATGATTCATTTAAACTGATTTTGTCTTGACTTTTTTTTTTTAATTCAACTGAAATTGTTAAGCATAACTTATCAAAAAAATAATAAAAATCTGCATGCTCAAATTTTTTTAATTCTATTATATTGATTATATTTTATAGTATTGCCACGGCATACACACACACACATATATATATATATATATATATATATATATATATATATATATATATATATACATTATGAAATGGACAAAGTTCGACAATTATTTAAAGACATTTATATGTTTAACATTCTTTTTATAGATACAAGTATTTAAGTAAATGCTGTTTATAATAAACAGTATTAAATAACATTTACCGGCCTGAATGTCTGAGAAATTTTCATAGAAAATATTCGTCCTCCGACAGGATTCGAACCTGTATCCTATACGGAACCGTCATATAGTCTGACGTGCCTTAACCGATTTGACCACTGAGGATCGTTTGGTTGGCAACGTCGAATTTACTGCTTATAAACTTCAATCTTCCATGAATCTCTCACGTACATTCATAACTGCTCATGCCGTATCAAATGTAAACAAATGACATCACACATTATGAAATGGTTATAAACTTCAATCCTGTTGGAGGACGAATATTTTCTATGAAAATCTCTCGGACATTCAGGCTGGTAAATGTTATTTAATACTGTTTATTATAAACAGAGCATTTACTTAAATACTTGTATCTATAAGAAGAATGTTAAACATAAAAATGTCTTTAAATACTTGTCAGACTTTGTCCATTTCATAATGTGTGACTTCATTTGTTTACATTTGATACACCATGAGCAGTTATGAATGTACGTGAGAGATTCATGGAAGATTGAAGTTTATAAGCAGTAAATTTGACTTATAATTCAAGGAATGTTCTTAAGTGAGTTTCTGTAAAAAGGATAAATAAAGAAGTTGAACTTTATTGATTATTTAGTGAGTGATGTGTATAGTCTAAGCCATGTGTGGCTACCAAAAGAGCACTGATTCTAATGTCCTATCTCGACCTTGGCCTGAAGTAAAAAAAAAAAAAAAAAAAAAAAAAAGAGAAAGAGAGATAGCCTCTTGGAATACAAAGCACACATGCTCCCAGTTTTTCTTTTCTTTTTATGCATACCCAAAAGTTGCTGAAAGGGTTATCAATGTATACGTGTCTAGTGAAAAAGTTTAACATCTGCTACAAGAATATATAGCATCAAATTTTTATATTCAGTTAGATTAAATTAAACTGATTTTATCTTGATCTTTTTTACTTCAACTTAACAAATTCTTAAGCATATTATTATCAAAATAAGGTTTAGAATCTGTAAAAGAATTGTGTCGTAATGGATGCTACCTGCCTTACCCATAATTATAATGGATGGTGAAACAAACAGGGAATTGTGAGTAGAAAAGTGGCTATGTGAGTTAATGAGAAATTAATTGGTGAGGAGGCTTGATTGACTTGTCAAACTCACTGTTTCCAGACGAGGCTATACTGAAGGGCAGTGTCTTGTCTGGGAAGGTAGACAAACCCAACCCAATTTTTTCCCAGGCCTACAGGCTATGATTGCCCCACATAAAAATCGGCCTTGTGCCACATCCTGCCTCATGGGGAGGTTGGCTAAATACTGGCTTGATCAAGTAACTTGACAGATGAAGCACAGTGAAAGAGGAAGAACAAAGAAAAGAAGTGTGTAAAAAAGGAAGAAAAACAAATTGTTTTGCCCCCTAAAACTACAGAATTTATAAGATCAATTCAATTAGATTCACTTAAGATGATTTTTTGAATTCAAGTTTAGTAAAGCTGTAAAAATATATCCCTTAGTTCATCAACTCTGGCAAATGAACTATATGACCAACTCCATCCTGAGTAGCTCCAAAACTCATCAGTAAGAAGAAAAGCTGAAAGACATTAACTACAGAAAATTTTGACTGGCTGCAGGCTAAATTTGCACATGGAACTGAACTGATTTATTCAATTATATATTCACCCTTATTTGCAATGACTTGTTGCCGATTTTGAATAAGATTCCACATGTTTTGATGTGAAAAGGATTTTAACAATTGCTTGAATTTGGTTTTCATTAAAGTTTTTCCCATGAAAGCGCTTTGCAGTGATCAAGAAGGGTAATAATCAGTTGATACAATGTCAGGTGAATATGGTAATTCAGGTTGCACATACCAACCATGTTCCAAAATTTTAACTCTGTTATTCTTGCTGTTTTGAGTCTTTGCAGTATCATGGACAACACGTTTCCTTTAATCCAACGTGTATCATGGACAACACGTTTCCTTTAATCCAACGTGTATCATGGACAACACGTTTCCTTTAATCCAACGTGTATCATGGACAACACGCTTCCTTTAATCCAACGTGTATCATGGACAACACGCTTCCTTTAATCCAACGTGTATCATGGACAACACGCTTCCTTTAATCCAACGTGTATCATGGACAACACGCTTCCTTTAATCCAACGTGTATCATGGACAACACGCTTCCTTTAATCCAACGTGTATCATGGACAACACGCTTCCTTTAATCCAACGTGTATCATGGACAACACGCTTCCTTTAATCCAACGTGTATCATGGACAACACGCTTCCTTTAATCCAACGTGTATCATGGACAACACGCTTCCTTTACTCCAACGTGTATCATGGACAACACGCTTCCTTTACTCCAACGTGTATCATGGACAACACGCTTCCTTTAATCCAACGTGTATCATGGACAACACGCTTCCTTTAATCCAACGTGTATCATGGACAACACGCTTCCTTTAATCCAACGTGTATCATGGACAACACGCTTCCTTTACTCCAACGTGTATCATGGACAACACGCTTCCTTTACTCCAACGTGTATCATGGACAACACGCTTCCTTTAATCCAACGTGTATCATGGACAACACGCTTCCTTTACTCCAACGTGTATCATGGACAACACGCTTCCTTTACTCCAACGTGTATCATGGACAACACGCTTCCTTTAATCCAACGTGTATCATGGACAACACGCTTCCTTTAATCCAACGTGTATCATGGACAACACGCTTCCTTTAATCCAACGTGTATCATGGACAACACGCTTCCTTTACTCCAACGTGTATCATGGACAACACGCTTCCTTTAATCCAACGTGTATCATGGACAACACGCTTCCTTTAATCCAACGTGTATCATGGACAACACGCTTCCTTTAATCCAACGTGTATCATGGACAACACGCTTCCTTTAATCCAACGTGTATCATGGACAACACGCTTCCTTTAATCCAACGTGTATCATGGACAACACGCTTCCTTTAATCCAACGTGTATCATGGACAACACGCTTCCTTTAATCCAACGTGTATCATGGACAACACGCTTCCTTTAATCCAACGTGTATCATGGACAACACGCTTCCTTTAATCCAACGTGTATCATGGACAACACGCTTCCT
Organism: Acanthosepion esculentum; assembly: GCA_964036315.1. NCBI lineage: Eukaryota > Metazoa > Mollusca > Cephalopoda > Sepiida > Sepiidae > Acanthosepion > Acanthosepion esculentum. Next base: position 87,596,823 of record OZ038501.1, read on the forward strand.
TTAATCCAACGTGTATCATGGACAACACGCTTCCTTTAATCCAACGTGTATCATGGACAACACGCTTCCTTTAATCCAACGTGTATCATGGACAACACGCTTCCTTTAATCCAACGTGTATCATGGACAACACGCTTCCTTTAATCCAACGTGTATCATGGACAACACGCTTCCTTTAATCCAACGTGTATCATGGACAACACGCTTCCTTTAATCCAACGTGTATCATGGACAACACGCTTCCTTTAATCCAACGTGTATCATGGACAACACGCTTCCTTTAATCCAACGTGTATCATGGACAACACGCTTCCTTTAATCCAACGTGTATCATGGACAACACGCTTCCTTTAATCCAACGTGTATCATGGACAACACGCTTCCTTTAATCCAACGTGTATCATGGACAACACGCTTCCTTTAATCCAACGTGTATCATGGACAACACGCTTCCTTTAATCCAACGTGTATCATGGACAACACGCTTCCTTTAATCCAACGTGTATCATGGACAACACGCTTCCTTTAATCCAACGTGTATCATGGACAACACGCTTCCTTTAATCCAACGTGTATCATGGACAACACGCTTCCTTTAATCCAACGTGTATCATGGACAACACGCTTCCTTTAATCCAACGTGTATCATGGACAACACGCTTCCTTTAATCCAACGTGTATCATGGACAACACGCTTCCTTTAATCCAACGTGTATCATGGACAACACGCTTCCTTTAATCCAACGTGTATCATGGACAACACGCTTCCTTTAATCCAACGTGTATCATGGACAACACGCTTCCTTTAATCCAACGTGTATCATGGACAACACGCTTCCTTTAATCCAACGTGTATCATGGACAACACGCTTCCTTTAATCCAACGTGTATCATGGACAACACGCTTCCTTTAATCCAACGTGTATCATGGACAACACGCTTCCTTTAATCCAACGTGTATCATGGACAACACGCTTCCTTTAATCCAACGTGTATCATGGACAACACGCTTCCTTTAATCCAACGTGTATCATGGACAACACGCTTCCTTTAATCCAACGTGTATCATGGACAACACGCTTCCTTTAATCCAACGTGTATCATGGACAACACGCTTCCTTTAATCCAACGTGTATCATGGACAACACGCTTCCTTTAATCCAACGTGTATCATGGACAACACGCTTCCTTTAATCCAACGTGTATCATGGACAACACGCTTCCTTTAATCCAACGTGTATCATGGAAAACACGCTTCCTTTAATCCAACGTGTATCATGGACAACACGCTTCCTTTACTCCAACGTGTATCATGGACAACACGCTTCCTTTAATCCAACGTGTATCATGGACAACACGCTTCCTTTAATCCAACGTGTATCATGGACAACACGCTTCCTTTAATCCAACGTGTATCATGGACAACACGCTTCCTTTAATCCAACGTGTATCATGGACAACACGCTTCCTTTAATCCAACGTGTATCATGGACAACACGCTTCCTTTAATCCAACGTGTATCATGGACAACACGCTTCCTTTAATCCAACGTGTATCATGGACAACACGCTTCCTTTAATCCAACGTGTATCATGGACAACACGCTTCCTTTAATCCAACGTGTATCATGGACAACACGTTTCCTTTAATCCAACATGTATACTGCCACTGCTGTGCAAAGATTAAGGTTTATGTTAGTGTACTGAAAATTTATTTTGTAACTGCAATATATGATTAGTAATTAAGATTGATACTGTAGGGATACAAACAGTGATTATCTCCATTTGGTCAAGATAAGTCACATGATGGACACTTAGTGACATCATTTCATATAGTGACAAAAGCAATCAGCCCGTCGTTCAGTTTACAGGAGGCAAATGGGTTGCTTTTTTTAATCCTGGGTCCCTTGTGCCAGGCTGAGGCTAAATCTGCCTCCTTCAGTACATGCTACAGCTTATAAGCACATGCCGCCATTTCCCTTTGGGAATATATCTTCTCCAGATATAGATAGAAATTCCGGCTTGCAGTCCTCAATTTGGGAAAACCCAAGACTCACTGTTTCCTTTTCATGGGATATGTCCTCACCTGGGGCATAGTAGATGCATCCGGCCTGTTTGAATCTGAGTCCTAAACATGGTTTCTCCAGAAACACAGAAGAATCTCTATACTATATGTAAGACCCTATCTTTTCGTTCTCCTTTCACTCTACTTGCTGTATAGATAGATATATGTTATATTTTTCTCTGCGTGAGACACATGTAAATATGTATATATAGTTTTGTGTATGTCTTAGTAGGCTAAAAGTCTCTTTGAGAATAAAGTAGGTTTGTCATTCCTTTTCATTTCAGCTATTCCATCCCATCTGTCAAATATGTTGTTATTATATCATGGATATAATAATGCCCATAATGGGGGAAATAGATAAACCTTTCTACCATAGCTCTCCCATTATAATACAGTCATTACAATTGGTTCCTAAAAACAGAAATTACTTATTATTTAACATAATAGATTGTTCAGTAAACAAAGTAATATTTTTGGAGATGGATTAAAAATCCATGTAAATGTAACAGAAAGTAAATTCTTAAGATTTAATTACCATTATTACCAATGACGAACATCTGACATGAAATTATTTGATGATAAACAAGATCCCCAAATTATATTTAATATTACAGAATTAGGCTAGGCTACCAATACTGTTAGTCTGTTATGTTTGGGTAATCATTGGACAACCAGATATCTCAACTTGACATAAAAGACCTAAGAGACATTTTTTGAGTCAATATTTGGAGGAAAAACAATTTGGGATGTTGTATAGCATCAATAGTCTTTTTTTCTTTTCTTTTTTTAATCAATTCACCTTGTAGCAAGTAAATAATGTCAATAAGGCACAAGGGAGAGTGAAAGAAAATGAGAAGAACCCAATCCTAAACAGAAAAACAAAGAATAATTTGATTTGATTTGATTGAACGGCATATCAACATCTTATGGGTCATTTAATGCCAAAATTGAACTTTCTTGGGAGCTTTGAAGTAATAAAAATGTGATATATGTTATTCTGATTTAACAATGAAATACATAGTAGATACTCAGCTTTTGTGCATATGTTTGTCTGGTCATAATTACTAGAGGTGGTGATATGTGTGTGTTGTGGAGTATAGAGTACACCTCTAGTGACAAGGGTTTTTATTCCTTTTTGTGCATTTTCCCTTAGCTTTTACCAATGCACAGATAGAGAAAGAAGCTCTAGCAATCATATTCACTATGAAAATATTCCATAAATTTATTCCTGGAAGAAATTTCACATTGCAAATAGACCATAAGTTGTTATTAGTAATATATGGTTCAAAGAAAGGTACACCTACTCATACAGCTAACAGATTACAGCGCTGGATACCATCCTGTTAAATTATAATTTTATGATGGAGTACCAACTGTCTAAAAAAAAGGAGGACATGTGGATGGATTATTTAGGTTAATATCTAAAAATGTGAAACCATTGGAGGACACGGTCATAGCAGTGGTAAAACATGAAATGGAAATTAAAAACATTCTGTGCAACATAGCACGGGAACTACCAGTTACACTGGATGAAATTGAAGAAAAAGCAGAAAAGGACATCTTTATTGCTAAAATAAAGAAGCAATTAAAGAAATTAAAAAAGAACAGAATCAAGAATTGAACACGTACTCAATATCCGATGGTGTTGTAATGTATGGACAAAGAATTGTAATACTGAGTGTCTTACAGAAACATGTAATATTAAAGAATTTTCATTCCAGACATCCTGGCACTTCAAAAATGAAATCCCTCATGAGAAGTTTTGTATATAGATCAAGATATTGAAAAAACAATAAAAGCATGTAGAAGTTGTGCTCTAGCAGCAAAACTATCTATCACAAAAATAGAACCTTGGCCAAAGACAGATACTCCATGGTCAAGATTGCATATAGATTTTGCAGGTCCTATGGATGGATGATATTATATAGTGGTAGTTGATAGTTTTACAAAATGGAGATTTACAAGTGTAAAAATCCTACATCCTCAGTGACAGTGAATTTCTTGCATGAACTGTTTGCGGGATATGGCATACCAGATACCATAGTATCGAATAATAGAACACAATTCACTGGAAAAGAATTTCAAGACTTTTGCAAATTTTTCTCTATAGGACATATTACAACCCCACCATATCACCCAAGGTCTAATGGACAAGCAGAACCGTTTGTGGGAACATTCAAAAGACCATTGAAAAAAAGCAAGTCATGACAAATTAAATAAGAAGGCACTTCAAAATTTTCTGAGAGTGTACTGGTTAATACCTAACCCCAACACACCATCAGGTATGTTGCCGATGTAATTAATGTTTACCAGAAGGTAAAATCAGTGTTTGACAAGTTATTGCCAAGTTGAAAATCACAAATTCTTAATAAAATGACACCAGTACTTTTCAGTGATAAAGTATTCTTTAGAGAATACAAGGATGGAAAGGAAACATGGGAAGATAGCATAATAACAGCTAGAATTGGAAAATTGGTCTACATGGTGAAAGGGAAAAAATTCCAACATAAAAGGCTCCAAAATCAGTTGAAGAAAAGATTAACTGATGAAACCTGAAAAACTGGTTAAAATGTTGTCTGACATTTTTGATGTGCCAGTACCAAAACAAATCATGGAACTGACAAGTTCAAGGAAAAGAAAATGTACAGAAGAACTAGAAGCAGATCTGGAATGAAAGTGCTACAAATTAAAGTACGTTGCTGAACTCTTCAGTAAGAGGAGAGGGAGATACTAATACGAAGAAAAAAAAAATTATTTAATAAAGTAGTAATCTCAAAAGTGGGGATGTTGTGGAGTAAAGAGGACATCCCCAGTGGCTCTATGAACTTGTCAAATGCTATAAAGAATTCCAGGGTATGAGGTTGTTAGTAGTCGTATTGGAGTCAGTCTTCATAGTAACTATACAGGCAGTACGGCAATAGCCTAAACATTATGTATAGAGAATACTTTAACAAATTACATTATACTAAGTATGAGTGTGTATTACAACAATAACCTTACAATAGGAAGTTATAATAGTGTTTTATGTTGTAGTCTTGTTGAAGTTACATTTTTGGATACAGTTTGATTTCTTTAAGAAATTATAGGATATTATATGGATTAATGTTATGAAAGAATTCTTTCATGTTGGTTGATTTTGTTTAGCAACATATCAACCTCTATGGTTTATTTAATGCCAAAATCTAAATATTTTGAACAATTTTATGGCTTCAAGTAAATATATTTTGAACACAACTGTATGCCTTCAATTACAAATAAAAAGTATTGTTGGTAATTTTACTATAAATATATATTGTTGGTAATTTTTTTCATATAACAATGAATTGCTGGTATTTTTACTATAAGAATGGATTTTTATACTTTCATAGTGTTTCTTTTTTTTGTTTGGGGGTTCACTATTTGCCCATAGTGGGGACCCTAACAGGTACTACCACCCTGGATTATAGTGGCCCTGGGAACAACAGCAATTAAGAGTGTGTTCCACACTCTAATCTCCTGATCAGAGGCCTTACTGTCAGATGTAGTTACAAGAGATAAACCTGTTTAAAAGACGAGGGAGGAGTGTGAACTAGTTCATTACTTACTAAAAGAATTTACTAATTGCATTTCAAGGTGTGGTATCAGTTTTTTTTTTTATCTCTGCCACAGTCCAAGCATGGTGCCACAGAATAAGAAGTGTGTGGGGTTGAGTCAGATATTAAGTTTTAAAGATTTTAAGGTTTTTTTTGTGTCTTATCCTCTCATAAAATGAACATTTTTTTAGCTATACCCTCTTCTCAGTACCAGGAAGAGAATTTCTGTGGTCCGGCACTCAGATTATTTTAAGGCCCCCTGGTCAGAAAAGGAGATCCAGGGAAAAACAATCTTGATCTAGTGTGTCTTACAAGACTTTTTAAAGAGTGCATCTTACTTGGCAACCCGTGCAATCGAGGGTAATTTGGCTTGAGAATTAGACTTTGAGGAACTCATCGTGCATTTTACTTCAATGAAAGTTCAAAAAATGCACTTTTGAGTTGTTTTGGAACTGGTTTTAGTCTTTGTATTTTTTTCAATAAAATACCGATTTGTAAGATTTGTAATTTTGCTCTCTACTTTTTGTAAAGAAGAATGCCCCCCCCCCAAACCCCTAAAGATATTTTATTGAGGTCCCTTGTGTTTTAAGGACCAACTCAATTTATTGCCCTATCAATCACTTACATCTTTTTGGTAAGTACTAGAGTCTTTAATCAATACCAAAATTAAGTGTGTTACTAGACTGACAACTAGGTTTCACCATTTTGAACTAGCTATATACAATCATATATTCTAATAGTTTCTTTTCTTGCACTTCTCACTAGTGGAACCCTTTCCAATTTCTTGCCACCTACAATCTTCAAAAAATTAAATGCTATACCAATCACCATCTTCTGTCTTCCTGAATCTGGCTCTTTTATTGTCTTTTCATTGTACCTCTCCTCACTAAAGTCTCATTCTCTTTCACTCCCAGTAACCCTGTGCATCCTAGTAGCAGTATTACTTTGCTCGGGGTGTGAAATGATTAAATAAAATATATTATTTAACAATTTTGTTTTGATTTACACTTATTTTTATTTTCTGGAATGAAACCGTAGACATTTTTGTCAAAAAATTTTATAAAAAATTTAGAAGCTAATGTTTCCAAAAAAAACTCATGGAAAATGAAATTTTCTGATTTATTTTGAAAAATTAGTGGCAGTAGTGATTTTAAACAAATGATACAGCTCAGCTTGATATTATTGGCATAGATTGTGGCCAAGAAAACAAATTTAGCTGTCTGTTTAGTTCTCAGTGCCAACAAAAAGCACCTTGGATGCTGTCTATATTACTACTCCATTACATTGTTTAGTTTTAGTCTGTTGTGGGCAGGTGTATGCATTTAGAGATAAACACGTGTCTCCTGAAATGTCCACAACAAACATGGCAGACTCAGGATATGAGTCCACATAAAGAAATGTAAAGAAATGACAAGAACCGATATATATGTACAAACAAATGATAATGTATTAACAATAAAGGGTTACAAGTGACAAAAACAAAGGTGTGTGGTTGTGTGTGTGTGTGTGAAATGAATGTGAAAACCTTTTTGGTCCAAAGTATGTGTAGTGAGTGAATGTGCATATGTACATGTGTGTGTATGTATTGTTCATGCATTTTCCAAAAAGAAGTGCATACTCCACGAGAGGTTATATGTTGATTGTTGTAACCTAGGTAAGGTTACTGAATAGAATAATCACACGAAGGTTGGTAATGAATAATAATACTTAGGACAAGAACAACATATATAAAGTTTGCCAGTGGCACGTAGAAGAAGTAGTCAACTGCTAGAAGTGAGTCAAGTGAATTTCACAATGAATCTCCAACTGAAGACCAACATACAGTATTTACTACTATGTGAATTGGGACATACCCATTATTGTCCATAGGTATGCTGCAACATTAACAAATATGTGGATAAAGAAAGAAAAGTGATAAAATATTATCACAGAGTATTTATAATGCTGAGAGCATTTCCTAGTAGCAGCTTCGAAAATTAGAAAGCGGCAACCCGACAAGTCCTTTGAGCACTCAGTTTGTATGCAGTGCTTTTAAAATCAGAAAGAAAGACATTGTCAATAATCAAGAACCAAGGCAAGCATAACTAACAGAATTGGGATAATATAGGGAAAATATAAAAGCACGGATAAATAGGCAACTCGAGAAACACATTGAAAATCAGAAAAAAAATGGATATCGGTGGCAGGAAATTAATATATATTGTTGAAGAAAAACATTTGGCATATGTATAATATAAATGGAAGGTTCTGATTTCTTATAAAATGCATTGAAAATCAGTAAAGAAGGTAATATCAGTACGTCACAATTAATCAATGCTATGAAAAAAAAACAGTCATTATATAAATGGTGAGATGGAAAAGTACTAGGAAGAGGAAAAAAGTCAAACAATTATGTCCTGGCCCCCAAAAGAAGAGATATTGAGCAAAATTTTATGGGAAAATTAGCTCGGGGGAGATGTTATAATGGAATGTCCCACACTCCCTATCGCCTATGTGGACTGACTATATCAGTAGTTATATATAGTGAGCACAGGTTATACCTGGGGGCTTGCTTCAGGAATTACTAGCCTTCCGCCTGATTCCCTAGTGAAGTGTTTCAGTATTGTATTCTTTTTTTACAATAAACCTCTCTTTCTTTCATCTATGTGCTTGTCGCTATTCCTTCACTCAAGTAACACCTTTGTCTGTTTGTAACCACTTTAAGGATATAATAATAAACAATGTAAATTGATTGTTAATGATCTGAAAGAGAATTATGTTGAAAAAACTACAATAAATTTACTGACAGTATCTGGGAATTAATACATGTTAATAAAAGAATGCAGTTGTTATATGCATAATAAGGAATAAATATATAATCATGAGAGAATATAGTATTTATATGCATAATGTAGATGCATTTCTAATGATTTATTATAGAAATTCATTGATAATCAGGTAAAATCTTCTTGGCCATGCCAAGGAATCAACATGATCATGAGAGAATAAAGCTTTTATATGCATAATGTAAATACATTTCTAATGATTCCTTATAGAAATTCATTGATAATCAGGTAAAAGTTTCTGGATAGTGACAAGGAATAAATATATAATCATGAGAGAATATAGTATTTATATGCATAATCTATAACAAATCATTAGAAATTCATTCTAGAACAGCCTACTCCATATTCAATTTCCTTATCTTCTATACTAAATTTGTTATAATTGATCATTTGAGATGCAATATAGAATGCTTAAATGATCAGTGTCCACCTCTTCACAACTGTGTGTCTAGGAAAAGATTAAACAGGCAGGGTCTCTCATTTCTTCCTTGTTATACTCCTGATGAAGTTTGAAATGTTTCTGTATTCGTGTTCTTGCCAGACATGTAAGATTCTATAGATCGATACAGTTCCTCTAGTCAATGCATTCAGAGCTTGGAAGGCCGTTTCTAATGGATGAAGTTTCCATTTCACCACATTCATGTTTGTAAATGTGCAGTGCATAGTCTAGGAAAAGATTAAATAGACTGGGTCTCTTATTTCCTCCTTGTTGTATTCCTGATGAGGTCTGAAATGTTTCTGTATTAGGGTCCTTGCCAGACATGTAAGGTTCTGTAGATCGATACAGTTCCTCTATTATATTGATGCATTCAGAGCTTGGAAGGTTGTTTTTAATGGATAAGAATGTAATGGATTCGACTGGAATTCGAACTCAGCTCTCCGATTTCTCAGGGAAGGCTTAAATGTTCATTGCCCATCTTTTTACATTTGTATTTGTAAATGCACAAGGCATCATCTAGGAAAAGATTAAATAGACTGGGTCTCTTATTTCCTCCTTGTTGTATTCCTGATGAGGTCTGAAATGTTTCTGTATTGGGATCCTCATCAGACATGTAAGGTTCTGTAGATCGATACAGTTCCTCTATTATATTGATGCATTCAGAGCTTGGAAGGTTGTTTTTAATGGATAAGAATGTAATGGATTCGACTGGAATTCGAACTCAGCTCTCCGATTTCTCAGGGAAGGCTTAAATGTTCATTGCCCATCTTTTTACATTTGTATTTGTAAATGCACAAGGCATCATCTAGGAAAAGATTAAATAGACTGGGTCTCTTATTTCCTCCTTGTTGTATTCCTGATGAGGTCTGAAATGTTTCTGTATTGGGATCCTCATCAGACATGTGCGATTTTTTTTGGATTGATAAAGTTTGGTAAAATTGTGGAAAGCAGTCTCTTATGGATAAGAAAAGGACATCTCTATTGATATGGTCACATGCTGATGTCAGGTCAACATAACAGATATACCATTTCTTATTAGGGAGGTATGCAATTTCCTGTTGTTGTTTGATGACATATATACCATCATTACATCCCTTATCAGAATGAAAACCAAACTGGATTGTGAGGAGTAGACTTTCATAAAACAATGACAGCCTAGTTAATATATTTATTAACACTTTCACTATAATGGATCCAACTGAGATATCTCTGTATGTGTGTGGATCTTGAGGGTTACCTGATATTTTTGTTTCCAAAAAAAGTGCAAAGTGCAATAAACTCTGCTTTCTGGAATGCATTTCTGATTCTAGACTTCTTTCATGAAATTGAAAAACTTGTTATTGAATTTGAGGAGAAAGTATGCTATTTTCAAAAGTTCAGCCTTAATATGCAGTGATGCTTTGTTATTCATTAACTTTTTAATAGATTTCTTAATTTCCTCATCACTAGGTTCATTATCGTTTATGTTTAGAGACAGACTTTGTAATGAGTCGATGTATACTGGTATATTTTTTGTTTTTGTGGATATCTTTAGTTTAGTGTTGTTAGGGTTGAAAGGTGACTCAAACTGTTTTTTGAGACCAGAGCATTTCTTTTGTTGTTTGTTTTGGTTGTATGATGTTATTGTAATTTTTTTAAAGTGGCCAGGATTTCAGGGATGTTAGTAAAAGAATTGTATTATAGGTATAATGTAAATGAATTGTTAATGATTTGCTATGGAAATTTATTGAAAAACAAAGAAATTTATTGACAGTGGCCAGGAACTAAAATATGTCAGTAAAAGTGTTGTTCTATGCATAATGTAAATGCATTGTTAATGATGAAAAATGGATTTAGAATTAAAAAGAATGATAATGTCAGTAGTCATGAATGAATATATGAATTGTGTTGTTGTATGCATAATGTAAATGCATTATTCAGGATTTGCTTTGGGAATTCACTGAAAATCATGAAGAAATTTATTGACAGTGGCCAGAAATTAAAGTATGTTGTTAAAAGAATTTTATTCTCATATATATATATATATAATATAAATGTATTGATAATGATTTATTATACAATTTCAGTTCTTCTGCAGATTATATATGTATATATAAGAACACTTGGCACTTTCTTGGTCTCACATTTTCCACTGACATAAAGTGGAATGATTCTACTGAATCAATTGTTAGGTTGACTGCTCAGAAAGTTTGTTCTCTATGTTGTGCCAGACAATGTTTCTTGTCAGTATTCATTTTGCACATTTATAACCCTACCATTTGTCCTTGCATTAATTATTGCTGCCATATTCCATTAAGAGCTCCTGCTATATATCTTTAGATCCTAGACAAAATTCAAAAATGGGTCTGTAATGTAATCAGTACTGACTGGCATCTTGACTTTAGTTACTTTCCCACCACTATGATGTGTCTCCCCTCTGTCCTTTCTATAAATCTTTTCATGGTGATTGTACTGATGAGCTTAACTTCTTGGTACCTCAATGGCACTGAAGCATACTACTAGATTGGCAACTAGGTCTCACTGTTTTACTGTTGAACAAGCTAGCTGTAACTGTAAATTCTATTCTAATAGTTTCTTTTCTTGCATTTTACACCTGTGAAACTTTTTTCATGCTTTTTGCTTCCCTGCCACCTACGATGTTCAAAAATCTAAATGCAACGTCAATAACAACCTTCCACAAAACCTGTTCTTTTATTGTCCTTTCTCCTCACTAACGTCTTTTCATTCTCTTTCCCTCCCAGTAACCCCTTGCATCTTAGTGGCATTTGTGACTTGCTTGGGGTGAAATGATTAAGATATATGTGTGATAAAATAAAGTTTTAAGGTATGCTATATTTATGGGTTAAAATGCGCAATATCAGAGATAGAGTTTATGGCAATATAAAAGTGGACATTGAAGTCAACACCCAGAGGTGACAGTCTGTTTCATACTTAAATGTAATCGTCATGACGATTGTGTTTAGCATGAAACAGACTTTTGCTTCTGGGTTTGACTTCAATGTCCTCCACTTAAAGATCCTTTTAATATATATATATATATATATATATATATATATATATATATATAGTTTTCCAAATTATCATTTTTATTTATGATTCTCATCCAAACCTTTACTCGCTCATATGCACACACGAGTGCATCCAGACCACATTGTATACGAGAAAATTTAAAATTTACCCTTCCTACATCTTCAGTGTTTAGAAATTTATCCCTTATTTCTGTTTTAGGGTTGAGTCTTTGTTTCCTTCTAAAGTCTTCTTAATCTCTTTCACTTCCAGTAACCCCCTTGCGTTTTAGTGATATTATCACCTTGCTTGGAGTGAACTGATTAATATATATATATATATATATATTAATACATGTTTCATTAAATAATATAGATAAGTGTTGTCTATATATTTTATGTAAGTTTTTTTCATATAGTCTGATGAGCTTAATAACATTATCATTAAAAAATGAAAGAAAATCACAATATTGATACATATTTTTTTTAATCCAAGTAAGCCATTATCAAAGATGACAATTACACAATATATTTAAGCAATACACGAACAAGAAATTGATGATAGTCTTGTTTGTTTACATGGATGATTTCCAAGCAACGATAAACACGTGCATATAAAACGCTGAAAGCGAAAATCGCACAACAGCTCATGACGACACACTTCTGTTGGTATGAACCAATGACTTCTGTTACTAATTATAGGCATTTAAGGATATTTTTGGAGACTTCATAGTTTATTTTGTTCAGGTTAGGTTTCAACGATTTTATGTATATAGCTTCAAGAATTTTTAGTTTTGTTTATTGTTTTCATGTTTAAGTAAACCTAACCTGAACAAAATAAACTATGAAGTCTCCACAAATATTCTTAAATGCCTATAATTAGTAACAGAAGCCATTGGTTCATACCAACGGCTTTCCATACTCAATACTCATCGGATTCACTCTCGCGTGGTCATGTGTGTAGTCATGAGCTGTTGTGCGATTTTCGCTTTCAGCGTTTTATATGCACGTGTTTATCGTTGCTTGGAAATCATCCATGTAAACAAACAAGACTATCATCAATTTCTTGTTCGTGTATTGCTTAAATATATTGTGTAATTGTCATCTTTGATAATGGCTTATGTAAACCGAAAGCTTAGATTGGATTAAAAAAAATATGTATCAATATTGAGATTTTCTTTCATTGTTTAATGATAATGTTATTAAGCTTATCAGACTATATGAAAAAAACTTACATAAAATATATAGACAACACTTATGTATATTATTTAATGAAACATGTATTAATGAAAAAATGCTGCCTAAATACACACAATATATATATATATATATATATATATATATATATATATATATATATATAAGCAGTAGGTTATAGAATCCAAACCAAACTGTACAAATGAGACAAAATGAAAAACTTTTTAATGACATGTCATTAAACAGCTTTTTCACTTTGTATCATTTTTTCACACACACACACACACACACACACATATATATATATATATATATATATATATATATATATATATGGCTTTTAAGTATAGAAAATTAGCAGATAAGCCTATTACTTTACCTTGGTTTTAACCTTTCAGTATCTTCAGGTGATTTTGGTCAGTTGATTTCCTAGTCACTAAAACTTACTTAAAAAACCACCAAACTCTTACATTAAAAGTATAAACGAGGAGGCGAAAAATATTGCAGGCAAACTAGGCATAAGTGACAAGATCAATATATTATGCTGTAAGCAAGCATTTCTAGCTATAAAAGACCATAAAGATGAATTCCCCAATAATCCTTCTTTTAGACTAATAAACCCAAACAAAACTGAATTGGGTAAAATAAGTTAAGAAATACTGAAAAAAATGTGTGACTCGTTAAGAATCGCTACAAAAGCCAATCAATGGAAGGATACAAGTGAGTGCATTTCTTTTAAGTATGTCTTTATAAAATACGGCATAAAAAACTTTTGTCCATCTATATCTAAAAAAGCTCTGCTTGAGATTTCGTAATTCACTAAAGGCTTTGTAAATATAACACCTGAACAAATGGACATAATTTTACATTTACAATTTTATTCCACAATGGAGAAACTTAGATTAAAAAATCAAAAAGAATGACTTTGATGTACCTTAAGGTTCTTTTGATGGTGCTGAGGTTTCAGAATTAATAGGCCTACATATTTTATATGAAATCAACAAAATTGTACATATAAACAACCACAGCCTGTATAGGGATGATGGACTGATGATAGTGCCAGACAACAGAAGAATAAATGACAATATAAGAAAAGTGCTTTTCAAACTCTTCAAAAGCCTCAATTTTGAAATAGAATTTAATATGAATAAGAAAATTGTCAAATATTTGGATGTAGATTTAAATCTACAAATTGGTAGTGTCTCCCCATACATGAAACCCAACAGAAAATTAAAATACATGAATGTTAGATCCAACCACCCTACGAGTATAATAAAGCAAGTCATCAAATTCCTCTAGTAAAATAATTTTCAAAGATAAAAAGAAAGAATATGAAAGGACTTCAAAAGAAGTAGGGCATAAAATCAAACTGGAATTGAAACCTCAAATAAAACAACAAATGGAGAACAATTTGAGGAAAAGAAAAAATATTATTTGGTTTAACCCCCAAGAGGTCAAGTGTAAAATAGGGAAAATATTTTTTAAATTACTTAATAAACACTTCCCAAAAAATTCTGAATTACATAAAATATTTAATAAAAACACAGTTAAATTAAGCTACAGCTGTACTAGTAACTTAGAAAACTCAATAAAAAGACAAAATGTCAGAAATTTCAAAACTAATGTGTAGCAAGACATTGTTAAAATTGAAATATGCAATTATAGAAATAAAAATAGATGTTCATTAGATGGAGTTTACAAAACTGAAGCAGTAATTTACAAATCAGAAGTAATAGATACAAATGGCCAGAAAAAATATACATAGGGTGTACTGAGGGTAACTTTAAGAAGAGGTGGTACAATCACAAGTCATCTTTTAAGTTAGAAAGTCTTATGTATTCTATTAGACTAGACAACCATGTATGGAAATTAAAGGAAAAAAACCAAAAAAGATCCGATTGTAAACTGGAAAATTTAAAAAAAGCGAAACCTTACAACAATCATAGTAAAATCTACAACTTTTTTCATCAAGAAAAATTAGCTAAAGTAACATTTCCAGACCAAGAAAAAGTTTTGAATGAGAGATCGGAAATTATGACCCATTGTATACATACTAAAAAGTTCCTTTTGAGTTCATATGAAGTGGGATGAAAAGAAAGTATGTATATTTCATTTAACCCTTTACTAATACATTTCCAATCCAGTTGCTTTTCCCCTCCTTCTCCTCTTCCACCCCACCTCATGTTGTGTGCTCATTCATTTATTTATTTATTTTTTTTTAAATATAGTATTCATAAATTTTTTATGTTAAAAAAAAAATGAAACATTAGGAAATCAATTGACCAAAATTACCTGAAAATACTAAAAGGTAGCAGAATTGGCTGATCTCCTAATTTAATATAATTTAAACATTATTTTTGGTGGATACCCATATTTTAGTAGACACTCCATTTATTTTAAACAGTATTTTATATTTTCTACCATCTTGAACATTCCAGAAATCTTAATAAAGAAGAATGCACTCTCCAGCAGGATTTGTAACTGTGTTCCCCTTTGCAGGAGATACTGTCGTCTGATCTGACATGCTATTAACCACTGGGCTATGAAGACCTTCATAATCCAGCAATGTTCTATTTGCCTTTAAAGCACATTTTGCTCATTCAGATTTCTTCAAAAGTCAATACTGTTCATTTTTCTATCCAAAATGTAAACAAAGCAATGACTTTCAAAGAAATCTGAATGAATAAACTTCAAGATTACTTTTAAGCATGAGACGAACTGTTACCATTCAGTGTTAACCTCAGTGTCTACTTTTATATTTACATATACATGTATACATATATTACACTTTTATATTTACATATGCCATATATATATTACATATACATATATACATATATTACACTTTTATATTTACATATGCCATATATATATTACATATAAATATATACATATATTACACTTTTATATTTACATATGCCATATATATATTACATATACATATATACATATATTACACTTTTATATTTTTTTTTTTTTTTTAAGCGTATCACCCCAAGCAAGGCTGGTGGCCACTATCATGCATGGGGTTACAGAAGGGTTGGAGGAAGAGCAGATAGGAGTGGTAAAGGAAGGGATGTGGAGAAAGAGAAGGACGGAGGGTCGATCAAGGCAAGGGGGTTACAGAAGATTTTGAGCGAGAGCAGATAGGAATGAAAGATGAAAGGAAGTGGAGAAGGGAAGTGGATAGATCAAGGCATCTGGAGATGACGATTGATGCTACACTTAAACCGTTGGAGATTGTATTTGTCAGGGAAACAGTAATAGGGAAGGGAGTTCCATAGGCGAGATGTGTGAGACATGAAGCTATTGGAGTAGAAGAGACATCTACATCTAACAGTTTCAACGGTGAAGGGGTGGGAACGGGATGCCAGCCTCGTAGGACGCTTAAATTCACGAGGCTTAGGGACAAGCGAAAGCAACTCCTCGGAGCAATTACCGTGGAAGTACTTGTAGAAAAGGCAGAGCGATGCAACATCGCGTCTGTGAGAGAGCGACTGCAGACGAGATGACAGATCAGGGCCAATCACATTGCATATCCGTCTCTGGATCTTATCAAGAACCCTGAGGCAACATGCAGGGGCCCCCAGACCATAAATGGCAGCAATACTCCATGCATGGGCGAATGATAGACTTATAGACTTGGAGGATTGATTCCGGAGAGAAGAATTTACTGGCTCGGCACAGGGAACCAACTTTTCTTGCGGTGGATGATGCAACTGACTCGATGTATTTGTTCCATCTCAGATCAGCGGACAGCATGAGACCGAGCAGCCGCAGAGAGGAGCTCTCGAGAAGTTGGTCCTCAGACATTCTAATGGGATGCAGGGATGGGTCCTTGTGGTGGTTAATGGAGAGCAGTTTTGTTTTAGAGGCGTTAAAGTTGACCATCCATTTCTCTCCCCAGTCCACAACCGATTGGAGGTCCTTTTCAATTTGAGCTACCAGGTTAATTTTGTCCGCCTCACTAGATTTGTGCTTGAGGCAGGAGTAAATAGTAGTGTCGTCAGCGTAGATACCGACTTGGGAGTCTATGGCGTCAGATACTGAAAGGTCGTTTATAAATATGAGGAACAGAGTAGGGCCAAGGATGGAGCCTTGAGGAACACCAGCGTTAGTGGGATAGGAGTTGGAGATGAATCCACTGAGAACAACCTTCAAATCCCGGTTTGACAGAAACGATTGAATTAGGTCAAACAATCGACCTGTGATACCATAACCCTGGAGCTTGCGAAGGAGGCCGGCATGCCAAACCCTATCGAATGCTTTGGAGATGTCAAGGGCCACGGCATGGGCTTCGCCGTTATTATGGATAGCTTGGTAGACAAATTCAGTGATGGCTGTAAGTACATCGGCAGTAGACCGGGCAAAGCGGAAACCATACTGCTTGTCTGAGAGCAGATCGTGGGATATCAGGTGAGTAATCACTTCGGCGTTGATAATGGCCTCGAAGACTTTGCTGAAGAGGGGAAGGAGACTGATAGGACGGTAATTAGAAGGGTTGGAGGGGTCGCCAGAGTTCTTAAAGACAGGAACAATGGTAGAGGACTTCCAGCAGTCAGGAAAACAGGACTCCTTGAGGCAGCGGTTGTACAATTTAGAGAGGGCAGGTGCCAGTTCAGGTGCGCATTTCTTCAGGACAATGGCTGGTATTCCGTCGCCACCGGTAGCCTTGTGGAGATCTAAGTTAGAAATAATGCCCAGTACCGACGACGGGGTTATGTGCAAGCCATCCAGTAGGGCCTCAGTTCTGGGAGGGAAGTTGGGCAAGGGTACCCCAGAAGAGTCAAGCATAGAATTGGAAGAAAACTTCCGAGCGAAGCATTCGGCCTTGTTGGCAGAGGTGGTCAGGACCTCAAACTGATTGAACAGTGGAGGAATGGAGGGTTTGTTACTATTCAGAACGCTCTTGCAGAGGCGCCAATAGTCCTTGGAGCCAAATTTGCGGGATGCAATACGTTCCTTCATCCGAGCTGCAAATAGTGACTTGGCATCGTCGAGGGTACGCTTACACTCATTGCGTGCAGAGGTAAATAGACGTCTGTTGGAGTCGGACATGTCACTACGAAAACGGTGGAAGAAGTGGTTCCTATGGGCAATGGCGGCTGAGCAAGCAGCTGTGAACCAGGGGGAGGAGCGCGGTTTGACCTTGAATTTCCTAGAGGGGATGAAAGCTTCGATACTGGCTTTGATCCAGGAAGAGAACTCAGAAGCACAATCATGAGTGGGGAGCTTAAATACAGCATCCCAGGAGACATCGCAGAGGAAGTCCCGAAACAAGTCCCAGTCAGCCCGTTGGTAGCAGAAAGTGGTTCTGGTGGTAGGAGGCTCTTTGCAGAGGGTGGGGCTGAAGGAGATACTAACAGACACGACAGCATGATCGGAGTTACCGATAGGACAGAGCTGCATGGCAATACAAGAGTCAGGGATGGGGGTAAAACACAGGTCGAGGAGTGAGGCCTTACAGTCACGATTGTAGGAAAAATGCATGGGGAAATCGATTATCTGGGTGAGGGATTGAGAGATTGAAAAGTTGAGAGTATGTATGCCAGCGAGGTCAGTGGTAGCGTTCTTTAGCCACTGGTTGTGATGGGCGTTAAAATCACCAAACACAAATATGTGAGCGTACGGATGGACAGAGAGGGCCCTATCTATGCTGTCAGAAATGACATCAAGTATCCCACAGTCCTGAGAGGATGGAGAGCGGTAGAGGAAGAAAAGATAGCTTACAGCATTGAGAAGAGATAGCCGGAGACACAAGTAGGAATGATCCGGCAATTCGAGAGAGGTCTCTCTAGCCAGAGGGAGATGGTCCTTGACGTAGACGCCCAGGCCATGCATGTGGGTTAGAGAGTCTTTTCTGAGGAGAGGGAGGTATCCAGGGATCGAGAGATCAGAGGAAGGGATAGAGGAGTCAAGATTGGTCTCACACAGGGCGAGTATATCCGGGCACTTAGCTATGAGGAAAGACTCAATGCTGCAGAAGTTGGTTCTAATGCCACGGATGTTAGAGAAGGAGATATTTAGAGGTTTGGGTGATTTTTGGAAGGCTGGTTTAGGTTTGTATTTCTGTTTTTTGTTATTCATATTGGTAATTGGTTTTGGAAAAAGAGAAGGCCTGAGTTAAAGGAAGCCGACGGTTGACACCCATGACGCGGACAGAGAGGGGGTTTGGCACAGCATGATTCATAATGTGGCCTCAGGGTTGCCCACCGGAGATGACTGCAGGGACACCTATCCATGCGCGACATGGCACTACAGACACCCCGATATTATGCAACTGTTGATCAGAGCGGCCCCTCAAGATGCTATGCAAGAGTTAGGGCTCCAAACTACCAGTCGGAAACAGCAACCAGGGAACTGTCAACCGTGTACCCTCAGAATGAACAGGCAATGCCACAGACTGCACGTGTCATGGGAGAAACACAGCGGCACCAGTACAGAGGCCAGAGAGAGAGAGAGAGAGAGAGAGAGATCCGGGAACCCCTTCCTAAATATGAAACAAGGTTTGAGCCTCTACTCGCGTCCAATAGAAGGGGAAGGAGTGTAGACCGGGCAGTAGGAAAGCCTACCTTCTCCTATTACATATAACATATACAACGATGACAGAACAAAACAGTAGTGGGGATGTAGTTGGGATAGTTGCAGGGCTTATACTAGTTGAGGGTACTGGGGGAATAGGAATGACTTATGGTACTAAGTTTTAACTTAGTATAAGTCCCATTGGCCTATATTAAAAACAAAATTAAAAAAATGAAGAAAATGAGTAGGAAATATGGTTAGCAGGCTTAGTGATTAAGAAGAACCAGGTAAAAAAAAAAATAATCATTAAATAAAATATTTACTCACTCAAAATCAGCTTCAATGCCGACTACCCACTTCGCAAAAAACACAAGCGAAAGTGACGGCGTGCTCTAAACCCCAAGATGACATATATATATTACATATACATATATTACACTTTTATATTTACATATGCCATATATATATATTACATATACATATATACATATATTATTTACATATGCCATATATATATTACATATACATATATACATATATTACACTTTTATATTTACATATGCTATATCCTTCATACTGACCACTTCTACCCATAAATATGTATATATTTTAGGGGAAAGAAGTATGACAAAATGAAAAAAGTTTTTCTGCGATGCATTTCGTCCTTTAGGACCAGGTTTATGTTTGCAGTGATGTGACTGCACATATGCATGATTGAGAGATGCTGGGAATTTTAAATTTAAGAATAATATTTTTTATGTGTGTTTTGGGTATATAATCTCAGCCCATTACATTCATAACTTGTTATATTCCGTGCTAAGGGATTATAAACACATAACACCAGGTGGATACTAGAAGAAAGGTTTATTGTACACAACAAGTACAATATGAAATACGGTACAGTTATACGCACAAGTCAATCTAGTAGAGAGTGCCACTAATTGGAAGGTCAGACGTGCTTGCATCGTCTCACTCTCACTCCCTCTCCAAGTCTCACATAGACAGTAGACTATATAGGTACTTACTACCTATAGTGTAATCATTCGTGGAGGTGACTGGTTATTCCATTACATCATCTAAGGGAATAAACACATAACACACACAAGTCAATCTAGTAGTGAGTGTCACTAATTGGAAGGTCAGACGTGCTTGCATCGTCTCACTCTCACTCCCTCTCCAAGTCTCACATAGACAGTAGACTATATAGGTACTTACTACCTATAGTGTAATCATTCGTGGAGGTGACTGGTTATTCCATTACATCATCGCTTTTTCTTTTTCTTTATGTTTTCATCACTTTTGTTATTAAACATCCTGCAAAATTGTTCTTGATTTATAACAAAAAAGTTAAATAGTTATTCCATATATAGCTAAAATAATACTCATATGTTACTGATTTCCATGACTAAAAGTTTCATATGTACACTTAGCTGTTGATGCTATTATCTCATAATCCCCAGACAGTAAGAGTGACTCATTAATAGTGATAAAGAAATAAGTAGCATGTCACTCTTCACAACATCAACATCTAAGTGTTCACTTGAAATTTTTAGTTGTACAAAGCAGTAACATATCAGTATTGTTTTACTTATGCAGGTTGCGGTGGTTAAATTGTTGCCATTTTATAATTTTAATTTTGAACATGTGCACTGTGTTTGACTTTGTCGATTGTACAGTATATTCAGATCAGTTGGCACCGTGTGTGAGAAAAAGAGCACCATGATGCAATTCACTCTGCCAGAAATGTGGAAACGGCATGGTGTACTGCTTGGCATTCATACTGGAAGCTCCAATAAAAAACATTTCAGAGTGTTTGGCTGTCAATCTAAAGATAGTGCAGTTGATTTGGAAAGAGTTAGATGAGTCTAATACTGATTACAAAGGTACAGCAGCTGAGAAAACTCACTCTGATTGTTCTGATAAGAAAAGAACTCCCAAATTTATTGGTGAGGGCCTCACTCAAAATAAAGCCTACATCAAGTGCTTTGAGGAAGCAGTGCTACCCTGGGTCAAGAGGGTGGCTGCTGGAAGACCCTATGTCTGGCAACAGGACTCTGCACCATGCCACACAATCAAGAGAACCCAGTTATGGTTGTCAGACAATTTCTGCAACCACATTACTCCGTACATCTGGTTACCTAACTCCACAAACTGCAACTCCCTTGATTATTATATATGGGGCACAGTTGAGTGAGAGACCAACAAAACTCCTTGTAACACCAAAGATAAACTGAAGGCAATGATTATGGCAGCATTCACAAATGTAAACAAGGAGACCATCGAGAAGAGTTGCAGGAGATTCTGAAGTTGTCTGGAGGCCATGATTGAAGCCAATGTTGATTTTATTTAATAAATTCACTCTTTAGTATTTCAAAATATTTTTGTGTAATTTAGGCTCTGTTTTGTATATTTTACATTAAGCAGTCTTTATAGCATCCCTGTCTTGCCCTTATTATATATATATATATATATGTATATATATATATATATATATATAAACACATGGGGGAGTAATGGATAGTGGCTTGGAGAGCTGAATTCGAATTCCAATCAAATCATTTATATTCAGTTATGTGCTAATACCCTTTGGAAACGTTTAAATCCTCTTTTTCTCCCTCCCAGCTTTGGGTAAATAGCAGGATAGACTGAGTTCTATAGCTCTTCAGTGGCAACCAGCCTAGGAGAAAGTAACTCTGAATTCAAAACTGGCCTGGAGAGCATTGGGCTCCAACAGGCTATCTTGCCCAAGAAACACAACTTCGACTGTGGCTGCAGTACATGTGATGCCCTTAAGGGATTTGCGATCATGCACTATATATATATATATATATATATATATATATATATATTCTGAATGATTTTTTTTCTTTTTTGATCAGCTATTCTTAACATTTTCTTTTTAAGTTGAACTAAATTGGTCAAGGCAAGATCAGTCAAAGTGAATTTACTTGTAAGTCAACTCAAGAGATCAAGACAACATCAGTTTAACCTATTTACATTTGGTCTATTGTTCTCATATTTGTTTTTGTTATGACAACATTTCGGCCGTTGTTTTTCTTGGCCCTCATCAGGTGTATATTGATCCAGGTAACCTAGAGAAAATTCCAAATTGAACCCTTTATTTAATCTATGAGCATAGTCTGTTCTCGTTCCATGTGTAGGGATATCTCATTTAGTTCTTATTCTTAGTTTTATTGTTCACCCTGTTTTCTACCAGGGACACACAGTTAATCTAATGGAGTTTAAAAATTTGCTATATATTCAGAATATTTTTTTTTTAAATTATTCTTTTGATAAACTAATCTTGGCAATTTATAAGTCAAAATTATATCAAGATATGATCAGCTTAACTTGTTCTAATTGAATTTTAAAACTTGATGCCTTATATTCTGAGTATACTATTTTGTACAGTATTTACATTAGTCGGACTATTGTCCTCATCTTTGTCGCCATATTTGTCCTTGAGGACACATGGATAAGGCATTGGTTAGATCCAGTGACAGACCCAAAGAGTGTGAGTTCAATACCCGGTTAAGGCAGTGGAGAACTTTCAGAGGGAAAATTAGCAGGAGATAACTGATAACTGACATCCATCAAACATGGCACGTAGAACTAGAACAGTCTACCCCAGTGATCGAAATAAAGGGTTCAGTTCGAAATTCCAACCACCTGAAGAATGAGCTCTGGTAAAAAATGGTTTCTGAAGACATTAGGTTTATAATACCCAGAAATTCATACACAGATGTCCTCAAGGTGGATAAAATCGTTAGTTAGATCGAGTGACAGGACCCAAAGAGTGTGATTTCAATACCTGGTTAAGGCAGTGGAGAACTTTCAGAGGAAAAATTAACAGGTGATAACTGATAACTGACATCCATTAAACATGGCACGTAGAACTAGAACAGTCTACCCCAATGAGCAAAATAAAAGGTTCAGTTCAACATTCCAACCACCTGAAGAAGGCCAGAGCATACAGCAGCCAAAACGTTGTGACAAATATGGCGACAAAGATGAGGACAATAGTCCGACTAATGTAAATACTGTACATAATACCTCATCTCAGAAATATAGACAGACTATAATATTTTGGTTAAATATTCTTCATTTATTTATAAATTGAACTAAAGAAGTCAAGACAAAACCAGCTTAAGTGAATCTAATTGAATTGAAACTTGAAATTGTTGATCCTTAATTGATGTTTTGGTTTTATAATATGAGAACAGCACAAAAAGTAAGTCTCATCTAAACAAGTCTCTTAATTCTAATAAAATCTTCAATTTTGAGCCAGGATCAATAGAATGCATGATTTTAAATAAGAGCAAATATTTTTGGAAAATGTTTTCTTTTGGTTTTCTGTCATCTAACATCAAATGCTGCTTGAGCTTTTAAAATTTGAATGGCTTTCATTATTTTAAAATTAGACCTTTTTCATTCCAAGAATTGTTTAGTTTATTGATCTTATTCTTCTGTTTGTTTTTGTCATTACCACAGTGTTTCCATCAATTTATGCCCAAAAGGAAAAATGGAGTTTCTTTCCATCAGAAGCACAAATACATACAGACTTGTGGATAGATGAAGAACCAAAAACACAGCCTGTCTAAAAATCAGTGATGTATTCCTTAAATAAGGGCTCTTCACAAATTATGAGGAAATTTTCTAAAGAAATTAAAATCAGACCATTTCTTATTCATAGTTTTATCTAAATCTTTTAAAATATTACCCAGAGATTCATTAATTCTATTGAGATTGATTTTTCTTTTTAAGTTTTATCAACCCTTTGTGGATTATTTAAAACTGAAACATATTTTGGATTCTTTTTCTTTGTGAGTGAATATTCAATTAACAATTTTTTGATAATAACAATGAGTTTCCAGATGCAAGTCCTACTATTTAACCTACAGAGGTGGAGAACATGTATTTATTTTGTAATGCCTCAACCAGGCATTTTTGTATTAAGTTAGTGCATTTTAGTGGTACTTTAATTAATTCCAACTATTTAACCGATAGCTAGAGAAGGAGATGGATTCATAGATCTCCCCAAAGGGATTTTGAATGTAAGTTAATGTAACGAACCTGACTGGAATTTGAACTTGGTTCTCTGATATCTCATTTATTTTACTTGGATTGCAGAATTATTCTGTTTGTAAATATCTCCCAAGAAACGGTAAAAAAGTTCAGAATATACACTATTTACATTATTCAGACTATTGTTCTCATCTTTGTTGCCATATTTATTACAACGTTTCGGCCATTGTACGCTCTGGCCTTCTTCAGGTGGTTGGAATGTCGAACTGAACAAGGACACCTGGCATAGTGGATAAAGGCGTTGGTTAGATCCAGTGACAGGACCCAAACAGTGTGAGTTCAATACCTGGTTAAAGCAGTGGAGAACTTGGAGAGGGGAATTAACAGGAGATAACTGACAATTAACATCCATTAAAAACATGGCACGTGGAACTAGTACTGTCTACCGCAGTGAGTGAAATAAAGGGTTCAGTTCGACATTCCAACCACCTGAAGAAGGCCGGAGCATACAACAGCCAAAATGTTGTAATAAATATGGCGACAAAGATGAGGACAATAGTCCGAATAATGTAAATAGTGTACATAATACCTCATCTCAGAAATATAGACAGATACTTTTAATTTTTGTTTATATATTTTATTTTTATCAGGACTCACTACAAGGTCCTCCATTGAGCCTGTTTCTTGTCTGATAGTGTCTTGCACTGCATTATTTCTAATGAAATCTTCATAGGAGATGCTTACAATGGTTATGTAGTATTTCATTTCCAATGCTTGTACTCTTCACTGTAATTCTGCTGTTAATGTCCAAGATCCACATGTGTATAGAAATTTCAACCACCTGAAGAAGGCCGGAGCGTACAACAGCTGAAATGCTGTAATAAATATGATGACAAAGATGAGGACAATAGTCCAAATAATGTAAATAGTGTACATAATACCTCATCTCAGAAATATAGACAGATACAAGTTCAGAATATATTTACTAATTGCCAGTATTTAGCCAAAGATAGTTTTATGCTACTTTTTCTAAAGCCAAGACATTGAAAACAGTTGTAGGAATTAATAGATATGAGGAAAAGGACCCTCAACAAGAAAACATGAAGATGGTGCCCTTGTTTCCCAGTCTTTTATGTGCCAAGTGTCATGGGCGAAGATGGCTCACCACAACTTTCTGACTTTTGTTACTCGAAGTAATTTTTTACACTTTACTATCCTTTTTGTCCCTGTTCATCCATCCATTCATTCAAACCCATGTAAGTTGCATGTAGTTTCTCTTACCTTCAATATGCCCTGTGAGTATTAAGTTCTCTGAACCCTTTTTCTTCATTATGCATCCAAGAAAATACTTTTTTTGTTTTCAAGGAAAAAACAAAACAAAAAATATTCTCAAGGTTTTATATGCTAACTTGAAATCTCTGGAAAACTAATTTTTTACACAGATGCTATAGATTTCCTGTAGTTGTGGTTAGCCTAGCTACATATTTTTCTAACATTAATGCAAATTTGTCGATCTTGTAGATGTCATATATGGAGTACGGGTATATATGTAAAGTTGAGGTATCTTGTAGGCTAATGCTTATCCAGATGCTGAAAACCCCCAGTATTTGTGCCTAGCTTAACTCCATAATCTATATAAATAAATGTGAATGTCACTCTGTCACACTTTTTTAACTTTACTCCTAGAGGCCATAGCCCAACATATCATACCATTTTGGAATCAGGCCGACTCTGTGAGCAAATTAAAAACATTCTGGGTCAGATCCGGAACTGCTATCCTGAAATTTTGGATTCCCAAGTTTTTATTACTGTGATTGTTTTCTGTGAATTTTTTTTTTTTTTTACATGATTTTTTGTGACAAATTTTTTTGTGCGATAACAATTTTTATAATTTGGAAATAAATTTGAAAATAAGCAAAAGTCACTCATAAAATGAAAATAATTGTTTGTATGGAAAGTAAGGACCCACATACATTAAACTGTCTTTAGATTAAGTGGCGGCAGAAGAATTATCATTGAACTTTTAAAAGGTAAGCTTAAATATTAATGCAATACTTAAATGCAGCGAACAATTTTGAGTTCTTCTGTAGTTTATTGTTGTCAATTGCATACAGCAGCAGTATGACTCACAAAAAGAAATCTCCGCCAACAAGGGACCAGATTGCAATAAAAAAAGTCAAGGCTGCAGCGAGGAAAGCAAAGTTCTGTGCAAATGAAAACCCAGATCAAACAGCAGCCAGGAGAGCTTCCGATGCTGAGAATATGCAAAGACTTAGGGAATCTCAAACTTCAGAACAAGCCGAAGGCCTAATCAAGAGCCCCCTGCATGAGCTTGATTAATTGCCACCTGATAGGCTTTTAAGGTAGTATAAAATATACATACAGAAGATATTCATATGTGAAGTTGAGGTATCTGGTAGGTGATCAATTATCCAGATGCTGGAGATTATCATAGATTCTCAATACTTTTATCTAGCCTAATTCTATAAATATTATATTTTTATTTACTCAAACCTTATCATAATTGTTATTACATATATACTTATTGTGAATGTTTTCATTAAATTAATCAAACAGTTTTGATTCCAAATCAGAGAGTGGAGCCCCCTTACGGTCGCTGCATGCCAGCTTTGATTTCCTACTGACAACTTCTGGAGCCAAGTAGATGCTAAATCTTTCACTTTGGATGACATAGGTCAAGCCAAGAAGAGGATTCTATCAACTAGGTATCTCAGGATCACTATACACTTCCCCCAGGTTTCTGCCCTGAGAGATCACTTTAGTATTGATTCTCTTGAGACAGAAATTATGGATAACAGACTTTTGAATTTCTACCACTTTGACTATTTTTGAGTGGAGTTCAGATAAACTAATTTACCTTATAAATACAATACTAAGAAAAAAAAAAAACATTAACTGCAAATAAAGTCATATTGATGTTAAGGTTTTATTTTACCAAGCATTTATTCTGCATTTGATTTTAAGGTTTTGTTTTACCAAGCATTTATTTTGCATTTGATATTAAGGTTTCATTTTGCCAAGCATTTATTCTTTATTTGATGTTATGGGTTTTTTTTTTTTTACCAAGCATTCATTCTGCATTTGATATTAAGGTTTTGTTTTACCAAGGTACCCTAGTTTCCCAGTCTTTTATATGCCAAGTGTCATGGGCGAAGATGGCTCACCACAACTTTCTGACTTTTGTTACTCTAAGTAATTTTTTACACTTTACTATCCTTTTTGTCCCTGTTCATCCATCCATTCATTCAAACCCATGTAAGTTGCATGTAGTTTCTCTTACCTTCAATATGCCCTGTGAGTATTAAGTTCTCTGAACCCTTTTTCTTCATTATGCATCCAAGAAAATACTTTTTTTGTTTTCAAGGAAAAAACAAAACAAAAAATATTCTCAAGGTTTTATATGCTAACTTGAAATCTCTGGAAAACTAATTTTTTACACAGATGCTATAGATTTCCTGTACTTGTAGTTAGCCTAGCTACATAATTTTCTAACATTAAATGCAAATTTGTGGATCTTGTAGATGGAGTACGGGTATATATGTAAAGTTGAGGTATCTTGTAGGCTAATGCTTATCCAGATGCTGAAAAGGTTTTGTTTTACCAAGCATTTATTCCACATTTGATATTAAGGTTTCATTTTGCCAAGCATTTATTCTTTATTTGATGTTAAGGTTTTGTTTTTTTTTACCAAGTATTCACTCTGTATTTGATATTAAGGTATTGTTTTACCAAGACTTTATTGCTTGATGTATGAGTGGGAAAAGGTGTTTTCATAATTGTCAAGGTCAGCACTTATGCACAAAGTAAAATAGGCATTCATCTAGAGTGTTAAAATTGTTCAAGCAGTTAATACCTTCATAGAAGGAGCTGCTTAGTATGTGACAATTGCATATTACAATTAGCCAACTAATCTAGTATAATCTTGTAATAATGTAATTACCTTATTAGAAGCAGGTGCATACTTTGTAGGGTTAGCCTAGGGCTCTGAATAGTTGGGCATCAACCTTGAATGTTGACAAGTTAAAACAAATATTGATTAATTACTTGATATATTCCACAATTTACAGAAAGTATAAACACCCACAAAACACTACCCACCCTCTCTCATATGTGCACATTATTTCACACCCTCTCCCATCTCTCTTATATGTGTACAATTTCACCCCCACCATATCACTTTCATATGCACTCACTACTTTATCTCCCTCTCTTTTTGTTATATGTACACAGTATTTCCTTCTCACTCTCTTATATATTTTGTTTTCAGTATATGCTAGAGTGGCTTCATTACAATGAAGACCTCAAAAATGCCAATGTCACACTCATTGAGGTTATGTTGTAAAAGATGCATCTATGATAGTTTGGCCATACATTGATAATTGAAGACTATTACCTACCAAAAGCCTTTTGTTTCATAGACTGATCACTAGCCAGCATAAGAGAAATGTGTCATAGAAGAGATTCTTTAAAAATACCTTCTCTTCTTATTTAATCAACTCCCTCACAGTGGGCACTTGTTGGGTTACACAGAATGCCTTTCTCAGTAGACACTCATGAAGCTAAGTAATTATATAATTATTTATTTGAAAATTCTAACATAAACATGTTATAAAATCACTACAAAAATAGCCATTTTGTTTCAACACTTCTGGTGTCTTATCAAGTGATGGTGTTGAATGTAGGTTCTACATTCAACAGCATTACTTCATAAGACACCAGAAGTGTTGAAACAAAATGGCTATTTTTGTAGTGATTTTATAACATGTTTATGTTATAATTTTCGAATAAATAATTATATTTGTTCTACTCTGTATTGAGCACTCTTTTAAGAATAGTATTTGTTGGTTATTGGAATTTATTCCGTATACACCAATCCTATACTTATATATATATATATATATATATATATATGAGTTAAAGATCAAATGCAGGTCAGAAGCCAACAGGATGATAAAATAAATAACAAATAGGAAGTGCATATCAATCTAACATTTTTCACTTTTATTAAAGTATCATCAGATTGAAAAAAAATTTATATTTTAAAGAGAGAAAAAGCTGCAAACATTTCAATTATAATGTGGATTTTTTTAACATATATTTTATTCTGTATACATCACTACATGTGTTTCAGCTCTTGTGACCTTCTTCAGGTGAAGTGTGGTTAGTTCCACATATTATTTAAAGGAACAATTTTTTTCTTATGTTACACCTTTTAACCATTGTGTATAGTATTAATCATCTGAATCCATCTTGGACTGGCTGAAAAATGTTCTGGTTGTGGGCTAATAAAACAATTAAATTTGTCAGAAAAAGGAAAAGAGAGGAGGATGTCTTTGTTCTTATCTTTTTATGTCCCCCTTCCTGTATCTTTTCATGATGTCTTCCTTCCTCTATTCTTATGTATTGCGTGTATTTTTTGCCAGTATGTGTATATATATATACATTCTTTCACCATACATATATACTGTATTAGTATAAGGAAACATATATATATATATATATATATATATACACACACACACACTTTGTATGGTGTGTAGGGTTCATGTGTGTGTGTGTGTGGGGGTCCATCTAGTGTGTTTGTGTTTTGCCACTATGTGTGTTTATGTATGTGGGGTTATTTGTTTAATGCTGGTTTAAATTTGTCTATGAAGTTTTTTTCTTGTATTTAGAGGTAAGCGTAATTATCTGTTTTATATATTGGCATAATTTTAAAGTTATCCTTGTATTTGTGGGTGTGTTGTGACACAAAGTGTTTTCTGTTGTTTGGTAATTTAATGTTGCTTTTGTGTAGGGAGACTGTTGTTCAGTGCTTGAGTGATACCTATATAAGATTTGTTGCATTTTGTGCACCTGAGTGCTTAAATTACATTTTTGGAGTTACAGTTTAAGTTTTTCTTTATTGTGAATGTTGTGGTGGGGTTTTCAAAAGTATAGGAGTTACCCTCTATAATTATATCACAATCTTCACATCTTTTCTTGTGGCATTTTGTGACCCCTTGTATTGTGTGTTGATTAAATTTGGATGAGGTTATTATGTTTTAGGTTTTTTGATTGGTGTTTGCTTTTAATTATTTTGGTTGTTTTTAGTATATCTTTCATTTTATCATTCTTGTTAAGTGGGTCTAGGTTTCTTGTTATTTCTGTAAATAGTTCTGGATTGTTCTTGTATATTGAAACATATGCTAGAATTTGTTCATTGTTGCATTTCTTTGGATTTCATAGTTGATTTAAAGGTATTTTTTCTGCTAGTTCAAAATCTTTGTTTATTAGTGGTGTTGGGTATCCTTGTTTTGTTTTTTTTGAGAGTTTTGCATAATTCTTCTGTGCAGGTTTTTCAGAGGTGTTTGTCAGCCACTATAGTGTAAATCATATATGCTAGGGAATGGGGGATGGATTTTAGACAGCATTTGGGTGATAGCTCTTAAAATGAAGATAATGTTAGGTGTCTGTAGGTTTGTGGTAGATATCTGTGATAATATGATTATTTCTATTTTTGATGAGTATATCTAAGAATGGCAGTTTGTTAAAGTTGTGTTCTTGTGTAATTTTAATTTTTGGGTGTAAGTTTTGGAGTAAATTGTGTAATTCATTAATATTGCCCCATGAAGATTTCCAGAAGATGAAGCAATCATCTAAGTATCTCTTCCAATAATTAGTAAAGTGTGTTTTTATATTTTCCCCATATTTTAGCTCTATCTTTTCATAAAGGTTTTCCTCTAGGTAAGCTAAGGTTAGGGTGGCATATGATGGTGCTGTTTTCATTCCCATTGCAGTACCTAGGGTTTAGATGTAGTTTTTGTTATCAAATTCAAGAGAGTTGTTGTTTAGGATTAGGTCTATACTATCGATAATGAATTCCTTGGTGAATCTGGGATGTAGTATTTCTGTGTGTTTTTTAATCCTGAATTTGATTGCCTGTTTACCTAATTCGTGGGGTATGTTGCTATATAGGCTGCTAATGTCAAATTTTGTCTGGATCTACTTTTTGTGGTATGGAGCTAAGGAAGTGGATATCGTCTCTAATGTAGCTCTTAATCTGTTTAGTAAATGTTTTTAGTATGGTGTCTATTAAGTTACTGAGTCTGCTAGTTGGACAGGCTGGTCCTGCTACTGTGGATCTAAATGTGAGGTCATTGGGGTTTGGGATGTTAATACATTCAGATTTTTGTGTCTGGATAACTGCTTTTATTTCACTTGATTTGTGAATTTTCCATAATAATTGCTCGGTTTTTGGATGAAGTTTATTAGGAAGGCACTTTTTTTTTTCACTTGATTTGTGAATTTTCCATAAAAATTTCTCGTTTTTGAGATGAAGTTTATTATGAAGGCACTTTCTTCTTTTTTTGTTAATATTTTATTATGTGTTATGCTAAAGTTTTATCATTTTTTATATAATATTTTTTTCTATGTTTGTATTGATTCATTCATAGTTGTTCTTGTCCCCTAGTGCCTTTTAGAATTTTTATTTTATAGTATCTTCTCCATTATTCTGCTGTTGTCTGCTTCCTTCATAATTATGTTTTATTTCTCTCAATGTTCTCTAAGGCTCGTTTTTGTCTTTAAGTGAGGTTATTGAATGATCTGGATTTTTCTTGTAGGTTGAGGTTCCAGAGTTTTTCAAAAAATATGTTTAATTCATTTGTATTGCTGTCTTTTGTTTGTGAAGAATTTGGATTTATTTTTTACTATTGTGTCATCTGTAATGTTTACGTTATTATTCAATGTTTCTTTTAGTCTGAGTTTGCAGTCAAATTCTATAAGTTTTTTGTTTTTTTTAAGTCTGTTATATTGATTTTCAGGGCAGGGCAGAATTTGAGGACTAATTTTAGTAGGTCAATTTCATACTTTGTAAGTGCATATGTAGATAGGTTTATTATTTTTGGTTTTGTGTTATCTAAACTGTACTTGTTCGGACTGGGATTTCTAAAAAATGATTGTTTCTTTGCAGACATTCCAGTTTTTCTAAGAGATCACCTCTTTCTACATGTTTTGGGTTTTCTAGTTAGTGAGAATTTCTCTTGATAAAATTGGGGTTGTTATTTCTAGATGGTTTTCTATAAGTGTGTTTGTTTTTGTTATAAGGGATGTTCCGGGTGTTTCTAGATTTGTTATTTCTGTATGGGATTAAGTAGAGATTTGTGGGGAATTTTGTTTGTATTTGTTGATTCGAGTAGTGATCGTTAGGTTTGTTTTGTTGTGTAAGGTGGTGGTATCTGTAAGTGTTGGTTTTGTTAATGTGTGTGTGTGTGTGTGTGTTTTATCCTGTGTCTGGTTGTATTATGGTATAATAGTATGTTTGTTTGTGTGTTGTCAAGTGTATTTTGTAATTGTATTTGTTACGTGGGTGTGTTTGTGTGTGGTAGTATGTATGTGGGTTGTTACCTCTGTTATGTAGTTTTCTCTGTATTTGGTGGGGTCATGTTGTGTTGAATTTTGTGTTTTATTAAGAGTTTGGTTTATGTTTTATAGTTTTATCCCATTATCTGATTTTTCCTTACCTGGTAAGGTTTTAGCCAGGTTGCTTTTTTTCAAAATATTCCGGGAGTTTTCCCCCGCCTCTCTGCATTTTGACTCCCATAGTTCTAATAGGAATTAGTGAGTTTGTTTGGGACATAGTTCCATGATTTCTGTCAATAGTTCATTGTTAATCTTGGTGTATTTTTTTGTAAAATGCATTGTTTTATCTTCCTGTACTTCAGTTTGGGCCTAGAATTTTGCTAGGCTCAGTGTATTTTTTTATTTGTTTCCGTTTTCCCTGTGACTTGTGGTGTAATCTTTTCCCAGAATCTCCTTGGCATAAATGTTTCCTCCATTTCTATGAAGGTTTTGTATATGGTTGCAGTTTCTTTGTTTTTGATAGCATTGAAAAATGCTAATTTCCCTTGGTTTAATAAATGGTTTTGTAAACTTCCTCTTGGATGTATGGTTTTCTCATACTTTCTAGGTATACACATTGAGTTTTGAAATATTCTACCAGTGTTTCTGTGTTTTAGTTGTGTTCCCTGGTTTGTTGGGATGTGAGTTGTAGAAATATAGTGTCCATTTTCTTGTATAACTTCTGTAATTCTTGCTCCAGAAGTTCCTGTTAGTATTTTTGTATAATTTTAAGATTTATATATATATATATATATATATATATATATATATAGTGTATTGGGGAAGCAGATCATTATTCAAACATATATTGTTAACTATAACACAACGAATGTCTATTATGTGTGATCGTGAACTGTTCTAAGCTTTGTATAGTGGCTTTAGTTTCAGGAGAAAATAAAGACAAAAACTGCCCAACATTTGGATATTATTTTTTTATGCTGGTCCTTGTTTTAAGCTTTTGGATGTTGCCTCGCTCTGCCTTTTTTACAAGTACTTTCACGGTAATTGCTCCGAGGAGCTGCTTTCGCCTGTTCCCAGACCTCGTGAATTTAAACGCCACATGAGGCTGGCTTCCCGCTCCCACCCCTACACCATGGAAACTGTTAGATGTAGACGTCTCTTCTACTCCAATAGCTTCATGTCTCGCACATCTCGCCTATGGAACTCCCTTCCCATTACTGTTTCCCTGACAAATACAATCTCCAACGGTTTAAGTGTAGCGTCAACTGACATCTCCAGTTGCCTTGATCTATCCACTTCCCTTCTCCACATCCTTTCATCTTTCATTCCTATCTGCTCTCGCTCCAAATCTTCTGTAACCCCCTTGCCTTGATCGACCCACTGTCTTTCTCTTTCACCACATCCTCTCCTTTACCACTACTATCTGCTCTTCCTCCAACCCTTCTTTAACCCCTTGCATGATAGTGGCCTCTGGCCTTGCTTGGGGTGATACACTTAAAAAAAAATTTTTTTAAAAGTTTAGTTATATGGACATTACAGCAGAGATGTTCACCATCGAAGCTTAGAATGGCCCATGATCAAACATCCTTTGAAAATAAATTGCTGGTAAACAAATGAAAATCTGGAAATTCTCTAAGTTCCTCAAAATAATAATTAAGCACTATCTTGAAACTTCAGGTAACAAATATTTATTCTTAGTGATAAAAAGATGATTATTCATTCTTTGTAACAGGTAAAAAAGAATCTTCAATATTTTACATTTGAGAAAAAAGCAGTTTCTCAAGATCTTTCTCAGTGTTGAATGTCTTAATACAGATCAGTGGTAAAGAAACTAGTCTTGTAAACCTTTGCGAATATGTAGTGAGTTAGATATCCTCAGTGTGCACTACAAATGTGTCAGATGAACACTATTTACATTATTCGGACTATTGTCCTCATCTTTGTCGCCATATTTATTACAACGTTGTACGCTCCGGCCTTCTTCAGGTGGTTGAAATGTCAAACTGAACCCTTTATTTTGCTCACTGGGGTAGACAGTTCTAGTTCCATGTGCCAGGTTTTTAATGGATGTCAGTTGTCAGTTATCTCCTGTTAATTCCCCAACGCCTTTATCCACTGTGCCATGTGTCCTTAATAATATACAATAATATATACATAATACCTTATCTCAGAAATATAGACAGTGTCAGATGAAGTTAAATACAATCAGTATAAGAAAAATATTACATATGCAGAAATACAAAACTTGCAAGTTAAACATTATTAATTTTTGACTTAATATGAACTCAGTGATTTGTAACTTTGTTCAGTAAAAATAAAAAGGCAGTTTCTTTTGTCCCATGTGAACCACAAGTGGCTCCTTAAATTGAGCGATGCTAAATCAAGGATTTATTGTAATATTATCTTAAATTTTTAATAGATGAAGTATTGTCAACCATTATTAATTTTTGACAAGTATTCCTTTCATCTTAATTTCACATGCTTTTCATTTCATAGTATTAGTAGTAATATTATCTTGTATTCTGATTAGATGAAGCATTGCATTAAAAAAATTTTCAGGAAATGTATTTTTTTAAGTCCAGTAACTGTTATTGCTCTTTCCATTATTGATGGGGGCTTCCTTCCTAACCTTTTGTTCAAAATAGTGTGGAATGTCAACATCTTGATTATGTCATTATTTTCTCTTGAGTTACATATGATATCCATTGTAGTTGTTGTCATTGTTGTAATTCCTAAAGTGATGTTATTGTTATTTGGTGCAGTTCTTTGTTAGTGATTCTGTAACAGCAAGATTTGAAAAAGGATGGTCCTCACTAAGACCTACAGGATTCATTCACTCAAAGCCATTTTTAATCATTGATCTGAGAAAGTGATTGTACAGCAGCTAACAGTTTAGACATTTCTGAATGAGTTTGGTGCCATGAATGACTTTCATATGAAAGTCTCATCAGATTGAGACTATTTAAGAACATGACTAGTTCTTAGGTTAATGTTCTGTAGCAATTTGCAGTATTGAGTGAAACTACCCCAAGCACAGCCTATAGCAGTGCTCAATATTGGAGATAGAATCACTATAGACTCAAGTATAGATCAACAAGTAAAATAATATATATATTAAGTAAAATAATATATATATGTGTGTGTGTATATAGATTTATGGTATGCTATATTTAACATACAGGTCTATCAGGGATAGACCACATGTAAATCTAAAAGTGGACACTGAAGTCAACACTGAGTGGCAACAGTGTTTGATAGTTTGTTTTTTTTTGTTTTTTTTTAATCATTTCACCCCAAGCAAGGCATGAATGCCACCAGTACACAGAGGGTTACAGGGAGCGAAAGTGAGAAAAAAGACTGAGTGTAAGGAGGATTGAGGAAAGGACAAAAGATGAACAGGATTCGAGGAGACAGAAGATGGCGATTGACATTGCATTTAAATTTTTGAAGATCATGGTTATCAGGGAAGCAAGTAAATGGAGGGGAGTTCTACAGGTGGGAAGTGCAAGAAAAGAAACTATTGGAGTAGAATAGGCTTTTGCATTTAGCTATTTCAACAATAATCAGATGGGACTTTGATGCCAATCTAGTACCATGCTTAAATTCATGTAATCAGGGAACCAGGAAAAAAAGCTAGTCAGAGCAGTTACCATGAAAATATTTGTAGAAAAGACAAAGGGAAGCCATGCCACTTTGGTGAGAAAGTGACTAAAGTCAAGATGACAAGTCAGGATCAATTACATTAAAGATTCTTCTTTGGAAAACCTGAACGAAATGCTTGAATGTTCTGACCATGAAATCAGTGTTCAAATCTCACCATGGTCAGTTTGTCAAGTAAATGACTTCTTGAGTATGTTAACCTTTGGTTACAATCCCACGGTGTAGTCTGATGCATGAAAACTAATCTGTGGCTGGCCCAAGCCTTGTGAGTGAAATTAGGTAGACAGAACTGATTAGAAGCCATCGATGATTGTGCTAACATGAAGACACAAGTCATTTGTTCAGAAATTTATATAACAGCTCAATTTCAAAAGAAAATGAACAAATTTCCAGTCCAAACTTGAAGATCCAGGGAGCAGAAAAAAATGTCAAAATCACAAATCACATGTCCGATGTCAAAAATCCCAATACATATAAATGGTCAGAAATCCAATGCACAGGACAATACTCACAGTCACTTGCAAGCCGATGAATGAAATAGAAAAAAAAAACTGCTCTCTAGTTCGAGAATACCAACTGCTTTTATCAATGGAACAATTTTCTTTTTCATTGGTTGATGGTTGGAGTGGACAAACAATATTAGCAGATCCGAGATGCATTTATGGCAACAGCTGCCACAGACTTATTTTTATTGTGGTTATTTTGTTTTTGGCATATCATACAGAACACACATTCCCTTTTTCACAGCAATTGACTTTCTCTTTAGCCACCTCGCCACAACAGAGTGTTTGAGTATACTGATCTTGTTCAAACTGATGATGGCATCAGATTATGCACTCTTACAGTCTGATCAGCAGTTGCAGTATAAACCACAGGTTGGCTTGTGTGGCAGACATGATGAGGCAGAACCTGGGACGAGCACAACTGGTTGCGACTTGCCTTTTCCCCGCCAAAAAAAGAGCCCGTATTTGCTTAGCATGTAGGGCTACTGCAGTTGAAATGAAGGAGAAAAAAAGAAAGCACTTACCGCTCTGCCGTAATCCGTCCTCGGCCAGATAACGTAAAAGAATAAGGGGAGACTTGCATTGCCTTTTTATGCAATGAATATGCAATGCATTATGGGACAGAGACGGAATGAACTATGGGATCGCATGAAGACGCAAGGGATTATGGGTATATGGACAAATATAAAAGCACCTAGTTTTTCCCAGTTCGAGAGAAGCTTGGAGTGACGTTCCCATTTGGCGGCTGGAAAAGTCTGTTTGTGTGATTTTGAGACGGAACAACTAGAGGTTGGATTACCAGTTGGGAGAGCTCGAATTTACTCGCTGGTGGCCGTTTTTCTTTTTATTTCATCACAGCTTGTTGGCATTAAAGATATACAAATGTGCCTGTGCAGGTGTCTGCAACAGAGATTAGTTAGCCACTCTAGCAGACAGGCATACTTGGAAACACGTGGCCAACCAAAAAGGATGTTGAGAGAATATATATGTCAATATGAAGAATTTATAATAATAGGTCAACACAAAGATGATTTTTAAAAACAATGAATGACCAAAAAGAAAATTTTTTTTAATTTTGTGGCCTCCAGAATTCATATTGCTTGTTTTACTTTCTTCCGTCAGTGTAAATTTAAAATTGCTTTGGAATCTATTTTCAGAACTGAACAATACACAGTTTGTAGGATACTAAATGATCCATTAATGTATGAACTTTACTTCCATTCCATTTCCTTCTTTGTAATAAAATGATTCATTTAAAAAGAAAAAAAGAAAATAGCAGGAATTGTTCTCCCTGCCATCACCACAAAAGAAAGGAAAAGAAAGAAAAATAAACTTGAACTTGATGCAGTTCTCTAAGAGAACTATTCAGAAATTCTCATTCATCACCTGCCCACATTTAAAGAAAAACCAGCATATTGATTAAGATTTTTTTCTTCTTTGAAAAAAAAAACCAAAAAAAACAAAAACAAAACCATTTTAAAAACAAAAAAACAAAACCATTTTAAAAACAAAAATGCTTAAAATTTATTGCTTAAATTCTGAAAGAATTCTCTTAGAAATTAAACACAATAAATTAGTAATTCTCAAGAAAAGGCAAATTTCACCTTTCTCTCAGCTCTGGAATGTTATTCCCACGCAAAAAAAAGATAGAATTGTGAAATTGTTAACAAAAGACAATCTGTTTTTGTATGCTTAACATTAAACTCTAAAAATAGATATTACAATTTAAACTCTTACCTTTCTCTCATCTCGGTAACTTTAGAATTTGACCTTAAACACGAGAAGATTTTAGTTTTAACTTTTATAAATTCCTATGGAAGTGGCAGTAATACTCAGCATTGCATGAAACTAATGCATTTCCGTTGCTCTGCTACACTATGCAGTCATTTCTTTGTTTGCATATGATAAAAATGGTATCAGTAAATTTTTCATAATTAAAGCAGTTTGATAGGTTTCAACATTTTAGTACTTATTTATTTTGATCATTTCACCCCAAGCAAGGCAATAAATCCACTAAGACAAAAGGGGTTACTGAGTGGGATAAAATATGAGAAAAAAAATCACTATTAATTATTTCTAGAATTTTGAGTCATTCTTGCAATGAATCCTGTATATTTTGGTATTATCTATGAGGGTGGGCTGAAAAGTTCATAGGCTGACTATGATGCTAGAGCTATGAAATCTTGCATGAATTAATTTCAACTCTTCTTATTAACAGCTGCATTGTTTCTATCCAAGTAAACTGACATCTGACTGTTCAAAGAAGACTGTTGGTCAAAAATGTCATCAACAGCAGATATGACATTATCGTCACTGCGATACTGGTTTCTAGTGAAGTGTTTTTTTTTCATGTTGGGGAACAGATGATAATCAGATGAAACCAAATCAACAGAATAGGGAGTGTGAACAACCAGTTCAAAGTCACATTCATGCACAGCAGCTATTGAAACCAAGGACTTCTTGGAGCATTGTCCTGATGAAACAAGACCCTTTCGTCAGTTTTCCTGTGAGATTAGTATTGATAGCATTTCATAACTACCTCAGCAAGTTGGTATAGTACTCTCCATTGATGGTGTAGCCCTTTTAAAGATAGTCAATAAACACAATGCCTTCTGCCTCCAAAAAACTGAAACCATCATCTTCCCTGCAGATATAATGACCTTGGCCTTCTTTGGAGCAGGTGGGGAGGGGTGTTTCCATTTTATGGATTCTCTCTCTGGCTCAAAGCGATGAACTCATCTTGGGTTAGGAAATGTTCCAGGAAACCAGCTGGATCTGCTTCAAACAATGTCAGATTTTCCTGTGATATGATCAGGCTGATGCACTTTTGGTCAGGTGTCAAAAAACGTAGTACCCACCCAGCAGAATCCTTCCTCATGCCAAATTCATTGTGCAAAATATTCTTAACTCTCTTACAAGGATATAGTAATAGCATTGGCTATTTGATTTATAGTAAATCCCTTGTCATCCATCACCATGTGGTGAACATAATGTTTTCCTCGGTGGTGTAAGTTGCAGGATGTCCAGACTTTGGGTCATTTTGAAGACTCTTTGCCTCTCCTAAATTCAGCTGCCCACTTTTGCACTGTTGATAAATCTGGAGCATCATCTAATGTAGCAACCCTGTCAGCATGAATGTTCTTGGGGGCTAAACCCTTCTTCTGCAGTTACTTGATAAAACCATAATGTCAAATATTATTAATTTTCAAGAGAAAAGTTTGAAGTCTCCTTTGAACATTCAGATGTCAGTTTACCAGGAAGGAAACAATACAATTATTAATAAGAAAAATTGAAATTGTTGCATGCCAGATTTCAGAGCTCTAGCATTACTCCTTCTTAGTCAACCTATGAACTTTTCATCCCACCCTCATATAAAATTTCTTATGTTAATAGTATTTTGGTTATTTGTGACATGTTGATTTATATGTGCACAGATTACACCTAATTTTGACAAATGACAAGTCATTCTACGAGGGAGTGTTATGCATATGTGGTCAATGTAAAAATTTAATGTTTGTTGATTATTAGTATTGGAGATACAAAGGGCATGCAAATTCATAAACAACATTATTTTTACAAATATGTTTATGTTTGTCTCAAAGTTCTTGATAAGATCCAGAGACGGATATGCAACGTAATTGGCCCTGATCTGGCCTCACATCTGCAGTCGCTCTCTCACAGACGTGCCATTGCCTCCCTCTGTCTTTTTTACAAATACTTTCATGGTAACTGCTCTGAGGAGCTGCTTTCGTTGGTTCCCAAACTTCATGAATTTCAGTGTTCTACTAGGCTGGCATCTCACTCATACCCTTTCACTGTCGAAACTGTTAAATGTAGCCGTCTCTTTTACTCCAATAGCTTCATGTCTCGCACCTCTCGCCTGTGGAACTCCCTCCCCTCTTCCTATTTCCCTGAGAGCTATAATCTCCAACTATTCAAATGTAATGTCAATCAATGTCTCCAGATGCCCTGATTTATCCCCTATGCTTCTCTTCATCCTTTCCTCTATCACTCCTATTTGCTCTCGCTCCAACTCTCTGTAACCCCTTGCGTGCTAGTGGCTTCCTGCCTTGCTTGGGGTGAAATGCTTAAAAAAAAAAAAAATCAACCCTGGCAGGACCCAAAGCCAAGATTCATGGTTGGAAAGGAAACATTCTAATCACCTGGCCACATGCCTATAAATATAGCATACCTTAAAATTGATGCGAAGCATATGTTGACACACCTCAATGCTAGGCATACCCAGACCGCCTTCAGATGGGTGGAGGCAACAGATCTCCCGAGATACCTTAGCGGCCTTGCCTCCCCACAAGAAGAACAAGAGCCTTACTAATGACAATAGTGTGGTTTACAGAAGTGGAAGTACAGAGTCAATAAAGCAGAATCAGGTAGAGGTGTGAAACACATATTTTCGCCCTTCTCTTTAAGGAAAGATACCTCCGAGATCACAAATTAATTGTGATCTCGGCTTTCTCTTGTATCTCCGACCAATTCATTTTCAACTCGATATCAGGACCGAACCAGACACCAAGTATCTTGATTGGCCTGTCCGTCCAGAGGAAAGGTCCAGGAAGAGAAACTCCCTTCCACACACCCAACCGCAAGCCAACAGTTTTCTATAGGAGAGAAAAATGTATCAAAACCGACAGCAATAATTTGGTACCAATTGTTATGACTA
The DNA here is from genome assembly GCA_964036315.1 of Acanthosepion esculentum. Lineage (NCBI taxonomy): Eukaryota > Metazoa > Mollusca > Cephalopoda > Sepiida > Sepiidae > Acanthosepion > Acanthosepion esculentum. The sequence continues at coordinate 87,638,674 of OZ038501.1, forward strand.
TGAAGTGAAGAAAGACAATTTACCTTCTTGAAAAGGTCCTGGATATGATGATAAACTACACCCAGCAACAAGGCTTCTGATCGGCATATTGGAGGTTTTGAGGAATTCGGAACTACCTCTTAATTGCTGCTGTTCCCAGGTTCACTCTGACCCAGGGTGGTAGCACCTGTTGGAGTCCCAGCTATGGGCAAAATGTGAACCCCCAAATTAAAACAAAACACTATGAAAGTATAAAAATACATCTTTATAGTAAAAATACCAATAATACATTTTTATATAAAAAAATTACCAACAATACCCATTCATAGTAAAATGATCAACAATACCTATTTATAGCAAAATGACCAACAATACATTTTATCTGTAGTTAAAGGAATATAATTGCATTCAAAATATTTAGATTTTGGTATTAAATACCCCAGGGAGGTTGATATGCCACCAGACAAAATCAATCAATCAACCAACCAACCAACTTTCTTGAAAATAAAAACTGACCAAAAATATTTACTGGAATTTACTTCTTTCTTGGCAAATATGGAAAGAAAACAGCAAGAACTCTTAAACAAGGTAGTAAAGGAAGGTGGGAAGAAAGGACTAACCATCAATTATAAAATCACAGAATGTATGGTTGTGAGCATAGCCCAAGATATAAGCTATGGATTGGAGAGGTCAAGAGATGGGCATACCATGAAGAATGTGTGGGTAGCATAATGGTGATCACCACAGAAAGTGGGGTCAGACAGAGAGCCACATTCAAGTTCTACCATGGTCAGTTGCGTTCACTTTGCACTAATGCTCTTGGGAAAGACATGAATCAATCTCTGTTCCACAGCTATGGATTAAACAGGACATACAAGGATCTTTAGTCTTTGATGGTAGCAAGTCTAAGAGAAGTCAATGGAATACCATTCCACCATCTATTCCAAGAAGTCATGACAATTCACAGACTATAATGAAAAAGGATAATGCATTTAAAAAAAAAGAAAAAAACAAAAGTCATAACATGATGTTCATGCCTAATACCATTTAGGCTCATCTCTGAAACCATTTGATCTTTACTGGCTGAATTGTGATTGGTGTTATGCTAGGCTAAGCTAAATTTACTAAATTAATATCTGGATGCTTTACATTTAAGTATTGCTTTGTGATCTAGATTGGCAGACAATATTATGTAGTGGATTTGATTACCCCCACAATTATAATTTTAGGCCAGATTTGGTTAAACTTAATAAATACCTGCTGATCTTTTCAGAAATCTATGCTTTAATTAGATAGGACAAAATTAATGTTTATAATTCCTTCATTGATATAATAGACAATTTCTTTTAAATAAAGGGTCATACAAATTTATAGTAATGATACTGTTATAAAACTCCCTTCATTTTTAACAGCACAAGTACACTATACTATATATATATAAATATATATATATATATATATATATATATATATATATATATATATATATATATATATATATATATATGTGTGTGTGTATGTTTTTATGTCACTTCTTCAAATATTACCGTCCTGGGTATGACGATAAGCTACATCCGCGTCTTGGGTAAGACGATAAACTCCGCCGCCCAACAGCAAGGCCTCTGATCAAGTTTTGAGGAGTGTGGAACCACCTCTTAATTGCTGGCGTTCTCAGGTCCACCCTGACCCAGGGTGGTAGCACCTGTTAGTGTCCCAGTTATGAAGAAATAGTTACCCCCCCCCAAAAAAAAACTGGGGTCAAAACACTATGAAAGTATAAAAATAGGTTTTAATACCAGAAATACTATGTAAAAATTATTACCTGCAATACATTTTTGAAAAAAAAAATATATTACCAGCTATACATTATTTGAAAAATATTACCAGCAATACATTTTTGGATAAAAAATATTACCAGTTATAGATTTTTGAAGAAAAGAAAATATTACAAGCAATACATTTTTGAAGGAAAATATTACCAGCAATAAAAATTGTCGGCATTAAATAATCCATTGTGGTTGATATGCCATAAAACAAACCAAACCAAACCAAACCAATCCAAGTATTAGATTACCCAAAGTTAACACTCATAATTGCAGATTTTCTTTTAATTTCTTAATCAAAAATATTTATCAACATTAAGTTTAAATTGAACTTTTCTGGTAGTCATTATAGGATTATGCACATAATATACATACCAGCTATAATTAATTTATTGAGAAAAAAATATCTTTAGATGATCAATAGTATCTATTATTCATTAATTACTCTTGGTATCATATAAATCGCTTTTTGCTCAATATCTTTTCATGTTAAAAATTTTACGTGTTTAATAACTCAAAATGGAAACACCTCTCAAAAGAAAATAAAGATGAGCAAGAGAGTGACAAAAATGATGGTGACAAAGCTCATCTTAAGACCAAGTTGAAGCAAGACAATCCTTTAGTAGACAAAGGTATCTGAGTGCCTTTTAAAAAAGACTTGAACAGATAAGACTGCAGTCTAAGATTCATAGTACAGATTAATTAAATGGTTCATTGGTCTCTATTTTAGTTGTGAATTCTAAATTCTACTTCAACTCTATACTTCTAATGTTTCCACATAAACTCTAAAATTTTATTTACTATTTATTTTTCCTCAAATGGGAGTAGATAGGTTTGCTTATCATTTGGTTCACACTCCTCCTCAGTCTTTTGAACAGGAGTAGAGGTTTACCTCTTCTGTTTAGGATTGGGTTTTCTGATTCCTTCTAAAGTCTTTTCATTCTCTTACACTCTCGGTAGCCCCTTGTGTCTTAGTAGCATTATTGCCTTGCTTGGAGTGAACTAATTAAAAAAAAATTCTGGATCTCCTTTTCATTGTATCTCAATATTAAAACTTTCTTGCAATTGCTGTCAATTCTGATGGCATAAGTACACTAGTACAATATGAAATATCAAATACTATATTTATAACAAAGAAAGTCAGGAATTCTTGACCTGACATGCTTCAAAAAAAAAAAATATTGAGGGTTATTTAATTGAAAAGAATGTTTTTTTATATCATAACTTGTTAATTTACAGGCTTTTGGGGGCTTATTTTTAGAATTTTTGGTAATCATTGACTAAACCATGTCAACAAAAAATGTGGAGTTTTAAGTTTTGAACTCCAGGCTATTGTGAAGTTTCTGTTTTTGAAGACAAAAACTCCAAAGGTGATCAAGGAGTCTATGATGCAAACTCTGGGTGACAAGTGCACATCATACTCACCTGCAAAGAAATGATATTATAAATATGCAACACCTTCCCAAGCTTTCCATTGACCGGCCAATGATTGCCCCACATTGCATTTTGATTCTCAATCTCATCAATGTGCACTAAAACTGGGAAAGGGTCTACTGCATGCTCACAAGGTAACAAAATGAATGACAAACATCATATGGAGTAATGATAACATGAACCCTATTTTCAATATTATCAAGTAGATGTCTTTATTCAGGGCCTCACCTGCTTGTCTGGATGGGTAGGTAGGGGATACTTGGGACAACTTTTATGTTGATCTAACAGTTTGATTCTTCTCCCTAGCAATTCCTCACCCATCTATTCATCCCAATGTGTAACTGGCAATATGAATGGACAGTACTGGAACCCGTGCCAGACAACTGCATCTTCCACCAAAGGCAGGTGAGAAGTGACTTCAATCCCATGCATAATTGTTAATATAGTCTAGCACCTGGATACACCCTATTTCTGGTTTTGCTGTCACTTGATCTCCCAAAACCCCTCATCCCCTACTTTATTTCCCTGTTCCCCATCAGTCAAAGTGGATGTCACTTAGAGAACTAGCCTTTAAAAGGAACCACCTGCTGGCTATTAAATAGAAACACTTGAGATCAAGATTAAACCACATCTCCTTTTTTCATTGTGGGTGTCCATAGTAAGCAAACTTCCAGCATGAAGGTTTTGAAACCCAAGATGCAATGCAGTCTCCAAGGCCTTAACAGTGCCAAGTTTTGAAATTATTGATCATTTTCATGACCCAATTGTGGCCAATCAATAAGTCTTAGCCAAAATAATTACTACTAAAGGTATCCCAGGGATATGTAGGGTTTATAATTCATGAGAATGTTTGGTTGTTTTTGTTTAGTAGGATATCAACGCAAATGGGTTATTTAATTCCAAAAACTAAATATGAAAATTTAAACTTTATAATTAATTCAAGAGAATGACATTATTTCCTGATTAAATTATAATTAATTAGCTGCACTTTTTTTTTTTTACAAAATCAAACAAGGAGTGAAAAATTGTTTCTTCTAATAAGTGTGAGACTACCCACCTCTGCAACTCGTTGCACAAAGATATAGACCCCACGTCGTAGAATTTCTGTGCGGCGGATCGAGCGAGAGGCAGGCTCACAGGTAAAAGAAAAACACAACTACAAACTTGGGTAAGACGAAAAGAGGAGGGAAGGCGTGTGACCTTTTTGTGGATGATAACTCTGGGCTGATTCTCAGCTGGCGAAGAAAAATATATATCTTAACTAACAATGTCCGGCTGCTAATGGGTCGCTCTTCGATGTTACGTGCTCCGGCCTAAATCAACCTTCCTCGAACCTAAACTAAGCCTAACTACCTCGTGGCCCAAGGCGCTCCCGTATATATGCAGAATCCTCTTTCAGCATTTCCGGACAAGGGACACCCACGAATAAACCCATAATTTTTTCATGACCATTTCTCCCTTTGAAGAAAGTGGACATAAAAATATTTCTTAGCCTAGCTGACTCCGATTCAGGGACATTAAATTCAAACCCTTTTAAGTTTTGACCAGAGCCGGTCTTTTTCCTATCTTCGTATTTTGACAAGTACTTAACACTTATCTACCCTTTTCGCCATATGTCCAAAACATGTTTTTATCTAGATTCCTAATCTAATCATTTGGTCTTGAAGTTTGATACCCAGGTCAAATCTAACTAATCTTCTCGCACATATGTGTGCGCGCGCACGCACACACAGATGTGGGGGTGTATATATACACACACACACAGATGTGCGGGCACACACACACACACACGCGTGCGCATTTTTTTTACAAAATCAAACAAGGTGTGAAAAATTGTTTCTTCTAATAAGAAATGAGATATAATAGCAAATTGTTTTTGTTTTTTAGTATTTTTTTAACAATCTATACCATGTCTTTAATTTCACGACAAAAATGCATCATTGGTAATTTTTTGATAAAAATGTCTTGCTGGTATTTTTTCTATAAAAATGTATTTTTTATACATTCCTAGTGTTTTCAGTTTTGTTTGGAGGGGTTCTCTATTTGCCCATAGTTAGGAACCTATGAGGTGCTTCAACTCTGGAACAGGGTGGACCTGGGAACCACAACAATTATGAGGTGGTTCCATCCTCCTCAAAACTTCCAATCTCCTGATCAGAGGTCTTGCTGCCAGATGTAGTTTATCATCTTACCCAGAACAGAATCCATGAGAAGTTTGATATGCAGAATTTGTTGGTCAGTTGAGTGCCAAAATGTTTCAATGCCAACCAGAAATAATATCAAGTAGATACCTCTAATTAATTTTGCAGCATTCTCACTGAGCTTGTGATCATTTTTTGGAACAATCTTTCATTAATGATTCCTCTTAGCTTCAATATGCTTAACTTCAGCAATTGTTTAAGAACTGGTGCTTCAATATGATATGACTATAAGCCCATTATATCATCTGCACATCCAAGCTTGCAGTTCTCAGCATCTCCAAGTAGTCACCCATCTAGGTACTGACCAAGCTTAACATTGCTAATCATACAAGAACTGATATTTTAATGTGATATTGCCATAAACCCATTATACCATCTACACATCCAAGCTTACAGTTTCTGGTATTCCCAAATGGTTACCCCTCTAGGTATTAGCCAGCTCAACATTGCTTAACTTTGGTGATCATATGAAAACCAGTGTTTCAGTGAGGTATGGCCATGAGCCCATTATACAATCTGTACATGCAAGCTTAGTTCCTGGTATTCCCAAGCGGTCACCCATCTACGTACTAACCAGGCTCAATGTTGCTTAACTTTGGTGATTGTATGAGAACTGGTGTAAACCATTAGCCTTGTAATTCATCAGGATATGAAATGATTGGCAAGTTGCAGAGTCTTTTTGGCAAGATCATTCAAAAGTTTTTCTTCAAGTTGAAGTGGTCAAATTAAAGAGGAAAAAAAGTAATTTTTAAAGTTCATGCCAAAAAAAGCAATTATCATGCAATGATGCAAAAAAATGATTCAATCATTACATGAGTTCTGAGTGGCTGCAGACAGACAATTAACTTCTTTTCAAGATTTCTATTTTTATTACAACACTCAGATTATTAAGTCATTGTTTTTATTTTTGAAATTAACTCTGTTCAGCAACATATTTAAGTTTTTCTTGGCCTGAATTTCTGAGATGAGGAATTATCATTATCTACACTATTTATATTCAAACTATTGTCCTCACCTTTGTTGTTATTATCACCTGATCACCTTCTGTCTGAATTTCTGGGATGAAGAGTTATCATTATCCACACTATTTATATTCAAACTATTGTCCTCATCTTTGTTATTATTATCACCTTCTGTCTGAATTTCTGGGATGAGGAGTTAGCATTGTTTACTTTATTTACCTGTGGACTATAGTCTTCATCTTTGTTGTTATCACCTGATCACATTCTGTCTGAATTTCTGGGATGAAGAGTTATCATTATTTACATTATTTATATTCAGACTATTGCCCTCATCTTTGTTGTTATTATCACCTGATCACCTTCTGTCTGAATTTCTGGGATGAGAAGTTATTATTAATTACTTTATTTACCTGTGGACTATTGTCTTCATCTTTGTTGTTATCACCTGATCACCTTCTGTCTGAATTTCTGGGATGAGGAGTTAGCATTATTTACATTATTTATATTCAGACTATTGTCCCTATCTTTGTTGTTATCACATATTTCAGCCATTGTGTTCTCTGTTTTTCATCAGGTGTATATAGATCTGGGTTATTCACAGGAAATTTCAAACTGAACCCATTATTTATTCTATGGGGGTTAAATTGTTCTTGTTCCAGTGACCATGTCTAGGGATATTGTCTTGATCTTATTTTCATTTAGTATTGCTCTGTCAAGGGATTGAACTCACAACCACTATGTCACAAAATTCACAAACAAATGCTTTTACACACGAGGTCATTGTTCCAGTGGGAACTGGCACACAATAACTGAACAATACTAAATAAAATAATAACTAGATGATATCCCTAGAGCAGTGGAATGAGAACAGTCTACTCCCATAGATTAAATAAAGAGTTCAGTTCAGAATTCTTTGTAGGTTGCCCAGATTGATATACACCTGAGGAATGTAGGTTACAACAGCTGAAATATTGTGAGAACAACAACAAAGATGAGGACAATAGTGTAAATAATATTTACGGTTATGTTACACTATATATTTTGTTATACTTGTTGAAATGCTCTTCCTCATAAAATTCTGGTGTAATTTTTATGGTCATGTACATTGGCTTGGGAAAAGAGTATATTTCCAAGCCAACGTACGTGATCATAAAATGTTTTTAAATTAAAGAAATAATTTAAAATTAAAAACTTCTATTATTTATATTATAAATAAATAAAAAAATATATAAACAATTTATCAAATTAAATAAATAATAATTACATTAATATATTAAAAAAGTAATTAAATAAATATATATAAAAAAATATGAAAATAAAAAAATTCAACATTTACTCACTTTCATTTATTAGGCATTAAACTAAATCACTTAACATCTTCCATAGTTTACCTTGACTTTCACAGCCTTAAGAAAAAAAATGAAAGTGGAAAAAAAATTAAAAGAAAATGGGAGGACAAAACTGGTGCATGATTAAAAGATAAAAACCCCTTAAAGTTTATTTTTTGTTTCTGTTAAAAAAAAAATTATTGTTTCATCAATGATTTCTTTCTCTGTTGAAGGGTTGGTCAAAAGATTCTTAAGATATTTTCCCCCTATATTTTTAGTATTTAGATGTTTGCATCAGTTCTATTTAAGAAAAGTAAATTTTGTGGTATCAAATCATTGTTTAAATATTTGAAGAAGAGATACCCCACCAACATTATTAATGACTTGAAAAGTGTTATTTGTTTGAGGGGCAAATCGAGATCTTTACACCTGTTAAAATATTTTCTTGAATGTTGTCTTGTTCACCAAGTTGTTCCTTCATCTTTGAGACATAATTTGTTCAAATCCCAAATAAAATTTAGCTTAGTTTTGGAGAAGGTTTTTATAAAGCAGAACATATCCAAATTTTCCAGTAGAGTGATGCACTTATCCATTCAGTGTCGTTCATACTGAATGACACTGAATGTAATTTTTAATCTTTAATGTAATATTCTTTTTTTTTTTTTTACTATTTATTTAGGTTTCTCCTGTTATCAATCATCTGGTAGTATGTATATGGAGAAACGGGACTTTTCAAAACAGCAAAGATATTTAAATTATAACGATAAGTTATGGTTCCATTTCTGCTGATCTGTCTAGACATAAATTCGTCATTCATTTACATTGAGAAACTGGCATTGTCTAAGAGATTAGAATGTTGTATTCTTCCATCCAGAGTTGATAGGGAGAGAGTTCTTTCAGAGTTTGAGTTGCTTGCTTCATAACTCAAGCATCGTATCCCTGCAAATAATGTTGATGTTGTGCAAATAAAGACAGCGTTACTTGATTTTTCACACAGATATGATAGCTGTCCAATTAATAGGGAGGGTTGTCTGTGGCATTCTGTCTACTTTCAGGCTGTTAAGTCTATTAAGAACAACACTGATATATATGTCACTAAGCCTGATAAAATTCTAGTGTAGTTATTCTTGATAAACAAACTTACATTAACAAGATGGAGGCTATTTTGCAGTGGACTCTCATGGTTTTACTAATAAAACTGAATCAAGGATACACTGGCATCTTTTGGATATAAGTGTAATTTGTTATCCAAATCTATGTATCAGAGGGTTAGGCCAGTAGATGGGTTGCCTAAAATCCACAAAGGTGGAGTGCCTCTGAGACCGATCTTCTCTATCATTGGCTCTGCACAGCATGGTTGGCTGAGATATTGGAATTGGTTTCATCACTTTATTCAAGTAACTGCATTCTCGATTCTTTTTGTTTTGTTAGATTCAAGAATCAGATGCTGATTCTGCCTCTGGGTTTATGGTGTCATTTGATATTGTTCTATATTATTCTATTTCTGGTGCTTTTTAAGGTTTGTTTATCAATCTTATTTTCTAATGTTGATTAAGATGATTTTATATTTTAATCATGTGCCAGGTTTGTTCTCCCATTTAGTTTCTGAAAGTGTATTTTTATTCCTTTTAAAAAATAATAGTTTTGCCAATGATTTTTTGTCCGATGAAGAGTTGGCCAAAAAGTTCTTAAGATATTTTTCCACATTTTTCTTAGTATTAAGATGTTTACATCAGTTTTATTTTAGGTGAGACACACACACACATTATATATATATATATATATATATATATATATATATATATATTTCCACATATAAGGTGACCTTTAGATGAAACAAAGTTAAAAAATATATAAAATTTTCATGAATTTATCCTATACCTGTAGTATAAGACAACTGCTTATTGATTATATAAAGATGATGTTGTTCGAAATGCTGTTACCTACTGTATCCTTAGAAATTAAGAAATTATCATGTTTTTCCTACACATGTCCCCTAAAAGTGAAAGCATTGTTTTGTTTACATTTCATCACGTGATCTCTTGCAAATACTGATTCTTCTTCTCCCTCTTCTTTTCCTATATCTAAACAGTTAAAAACAGCCTGGTATACTAATGGCCATTTACTTATACTTCATCGACAGTCGCAAAATACTGCTAATAACAGTACAATAATAGTATATTCCATTGCTGTGAACATAATCATAAACTGATGTTTACATTTTCTCAGATGAGCTTGCATGGATACAAATTGATTTCATTGATATGGAATTATTCTTCAAATTGGAAATTTATTATGAAGTTATGCCAGTAATATATAAAGTAGAAATGGTTTTATTACTTTTATTATCAGTTTATTTGATAATGTGAATCTTTTCATGTACGTTATTGGTTATTGCACTGAGTTTAGGCTACCAACAAACATCACTCAGAATTTAAAGTTTTCATTTTAGAATTGTAGTATAAAACAACCCAGAATTTTTAAGGGTGATTTTTGAGATTTAAAGGTCGTCTTATATGAGGAAAGGAAATATACAATGTGTGTGTGTGTGTGTGTGTGTGTGTGTGTGTGTGCAAATATATAGAAAAATAGGAAAGAACACGTTAAGTAAATAATCTGAAGTTCTTTAGTATTTTTGTTTTTATTTTTCAAAAACAGTGCTCAATACAAAAGTAGAGCCTAAATTATAATTATTTAAAAAAAAATAAAAATTCCAATAATTTTGCTTGAGAATGAAACAGAGCTTGATACTTTAATTCAATTTAATTTTAATAATTATATTGAAGTTTTTGGCTTTTGTTTTTGAAACATGAGAACTGTTATATTTTAAAAAAATATAATTATACAATATATATATATATATAGGAAATAGATTAAATCCAATGTGTTTTTAATTCACTTGTTTAAACATTATTTTTAATGGATGTTCATATTTGAGGAGGTTCTATGTGGCCGAGTGGTCAAGGCATATCTGATCTAATGACAGTTTCCCCTAGGGGACGCACTTTCGAATCTTGCCTAAGGGTGCATATTTTTCTAACAAGATTTCTCGAATATTCAGGCCAGTAGATGTAAATAAATAAATATACTGTTTAATAAATAAATAAAAACAGAGTATCTATTCAAATATGAGTACCCATTAAAAATAACATTTATATATATATATATATATATATATATATATATATATATATAAAATATAAGGATGAACATTCATAGTTGTTCATGGCTTACCAGAAATATTTAGAAAAAAATCTAATTAAGTTCTATTGATAATTTATCTATACTTAATACATTTTTTTTTTTTAATATTCTAACGTTATTTTGAGTTCTGCGGTTTTTCTTATATTTTAACACTATTTTGATTTTTAATGATAGTTTAATCATTTTTAATCATATATATTTCATTCTGGGGTCATCAGGGAACTCATGTTTCAGATGAGTGTTAGACACAAGTTGATTTTTTTTCTTTGGAGCAAGAAGTACTATGCAGAGAGAATGAGTTCAAGACAGACACATAAAATGTAAGTGAATCGGAATAACATGATCAGCTGTACACTTGAGCAAGAAAACTAGACGTGTATAATTTCAATGTTGAAACCAATAAATGTGAAAGCATTGCTGATACCATAATGAAGTAATTATCTTTGCTCAATTTCATTGTTAGTTGCACTATGATTAGGTCTGGCCATGATATAATTAACCAGCAAAGAATTACACTAATAAGCTTCCATAGCAGTCAACAAACTATTAATTACATTAATTTGACACATACGCCATTCGATGAAAATAGTTTTCTCTTTGTCACTTTATATACAAGCAAATTACACTAAGCTCATAATGAAATTACATATTAGGAAGTAATTGAGAATGCTAACACACCCACATATCCAGAATATGTTATTTATAAGTGTGTATGTTGGTATGTATGTAAGTAAAACATAGATTGCAGTTCTTTTTCAGGATAAAAATTCCATTTCATTTTAGTTACCTGAGTAAAGCATCAAATTCTGTTTTGAATTACACATAAATTGTCATCTAAATGATGCAAAAAATGAAAATAATACTGACACCTCATTTTAACAGATATATTTACCAAAATTACACAAAAATATCTTGCAATACTAAAGAGTAAATTTATTCAATAAAATTGCCATTAGCTTCAACCACGACCTCCAGACAACTTCAGAAACTTCTGTAACTCTTCTGAATGGTCTCCTTATTTAAGTTGGTGAATGCTGCCATAATCCTTGCCTTCAGTTCATCTTTGGTGTTACAAGGAGTTTTATTGACCTCTTGCTCAACTGCACCCCACACATAATAATCAAAGAGGTTGCAGTCTGGGGAGTTAGGTGGCCAGATGTAAGGGAGGATCTGGTCAGAGAAATTATCTGACAGCCATGAATGGTTCTCTTGTTTGTGTGGCATGGTGCAGAGTCCTGTTGCCAGGCATAGGGTCTGCCAGCAGAGACTCTCTTAACCCAGTGCAGGACTACTTCTGCAAGGCTCTTGATGTAGGCCTCTGTGTTGAGTCTGAGGCCTTCACCAACAAATTATGGAGTTCTTTTCTTATCAGAATGATCAGAGTGAGTTTTCCAAGCTGCCATAACTTCATAATCACCATTAAACTCATCCAATTCTTTTCGAATTCTCTGCACTGTCCTCAGATTGGCACCCAATCACTCTGAAATTTTTGTATTGGAACTTCAAGTGTGAATGCCAAGCAGTACAGCATGCCATTTCCAAATTTCTGGTGGGGGTGAATTGCATTATGGTGTTCTTTTATTTACAGTGCCCAACTGACCCTACTATACACTGCAGTCAACAAAATCAAAAACAAACAACACACATGCACAAAATTAAAAATATAAAATGGCGACAATTTACTCATCACACCTGTATGTATGCATATATATATATATATATATATATAAATAAATTATTTTCAGACAGAGCGTATCTGTAAAGAAACAAAGTGAATATTAAGAGACAAGAGGAAAAACTATTCTTAGCCAATGCGTTTTATCATCTGAGGACTTTATCAAGGCAAGGCCATACACACACACACACACACACACACACACACACACACACACACACACACACATACATATATATGAAAATAAAATGAAAACTTACCTTAGCTGACATGTTTCATCCTCAATGCAAATGTAAGTATTTTGTTTTGCAACAAGTATTTCTAAACAGAAGTAAAAATGTCATTAGTTTTTCAAAATTTTTAAATTTAAGAATGCTCATAAATATAGTTTGGGCTAACTGAAAGTCAAGGTAAATTATGGAGGATTATAAGTGATGTAATTTAATGCCTAATAAATTATGGAGGATGCTAAGTGATGTAATTTAATGTCTAATAAATTATGGAGGATGCTAAGTGATGTAATTTAATGCCTAATAAATTATGGAGGATGCTAAGTGATGTAATTTAATGCCTAATAAATTATGGCAGATGCTAAGTGATTTAATATCTAATAAACAAAAACAAGTAAATGTTGTTATTGTTAAATAATAATTACATTATAAAAATTTATGTTATTTTAGTTTGTGATTAATTTATGGAATTGCATATTTTAAATGATATAAAATTTGAAATAATTTAAGTTTTTAAAATTTTGTAGTCATGTATGTTGGTTTGAGAAAAAGAGTATTTCTTCTAGGAAAGAAGATATTTGAAAAGATCTGGGGTGCAGATTTATATTTTGGTAAAATTTCATAGTGGCACTCTCAAGAATTTCTATAAGTTACCTCCTGTTTTCCTATTGTCTTTATTCATATTGTCTTTTTACAGATATTTTTTTTAATTATATACCAAGGTATCAAACCTTTATCGCTTTCTCTGTCAGGGAAAGGACTTCTATAGCCGAGACATGCCACTACCAGTGTGGCCATGAGAGCCATCTTGATAATGCAAGGTTTGAATTACCTATTTAAGGATTGCACATCTCTTGTTTGAACTTCTACAAATCTATAACAAACCTTGCACTATCAAGATGGCCGTCTGTAGCTAAATTAGCAGCATCAGTGTCTTGGTTATAGAAGTGGTTTCCCTGACAGAGTAATGATTACAGGTTCAATTCCTGTCAGAAGGCACAAAGACTTTTCAATCCAGGTCAGTTGTTATTAATTTAATTGTTTGAGTGAAGTCTGGGAGTCTTGACGTTTTTGAATACTATGAACTGGCACTACAGATTCACAAACAAAGAACTGTACCAAATAACAGAAACCCCATCACTTGAAGTTTTTCAACAGAAGCAACAGCTAAAATGGATAACACATGTAACTTGTAGAGAAAGTAATGGTATAATCAAGATGTTTACATTCCACACTACTTCAATTAGAAGATTAGGAAGGAAAACCCCATCAATACTGGAAAGAGCAACAACAGCTACTGAACTTGAGAAGCCTATTTTAATGAAAAGTTGTTTTAGGTGAAAGATTTTTATAAATTTCAACCAAAAACAGTACTAGCTGCTCGGTCAATGAAAGCTAAATGTTTCCTTATAGGGAAATGGCTAATATTATTACTATTATCATTATAAAAAAAAAGAACAGGTTTAGCAACTCAAACATGTGTCCACACTAAAAATAATGCTTATAGTAATAAGAAAGATGGTTGGATTAAAAAATTCTTTTCAAATATATTTAAATAAGGTGTATTTAAGCAGCCAGAATTAATCCAAACAAGTTTTGTCAAATTCAACCAACAAGGTCTGTTTATTTAAATCTATATAAATAAATGTGAATGTCAGTGTGTCACACTTTTTCAACTTTACTCCTAGAGACCGAGGTCCAATATATTATACCATTTTGGAATCAGACTGACTGAGAGCAAATTAAAAACATTCTGGGATCCAGACCCACAATCCTGAAATTTTGGATTCCTAAGTTTTCAATACTTCAATTGTTTACAATGTTTTTTTTCTTTTTTTTTTATTTGATTTTTTGTGACAAATTTTTTTGTACAATAATTTTTTTTATAACTTAGAAATAAATTTGGGAATAATTGAAATTAATTGTGAAATCCAGCAAAAGTCACCCATAAAATAAAAGTAATTATTTGTACAGAAAGTAAGGACATATGTACATCAAATTGTCTTTAAATTAAGTGGTGTCAGAAGAATTATCGTTGAACTTTTTAAATGTAAGCTTAAATGCAAGCTGCAATGCTTAAATGCAGCAATCAATTTTGAGTTCTTCCGTAGTTTATTGTTGCCTATCGCATATGGCAGCAGTATGCCTCACAAAATGAAATCTCCACCAACAGAGGAACAGATTGCAATCAAAAGAGACAAGGGGGCAGCGAGGAAAGCAAAGTCCTGTGCAAATGAAAATGCAAATCAAACAGCAGTCAGAGCTTTCAATGCTGAGAATATGCAGAGACTTAGGGACTCTCAAACTCCTGAACAAGACAAAGGCCCAATCAAGAGCCCTCCACAGGAGCTAGCTTAAATGTCACCCTAAAAGCTAGTTTTATTATATTTTTAAAAATTTCCGAATGTGATTGAAATTATGATTAAAATTCATGTTTTTTTTTTCCTAATTTTGTTCAAGTGCTTTTGAGTATCTCAGTCATTATCAAAAGCTGGGTGTTGTCAGTATGGTAGACAAAATCATTTTTGACAAGATCCTGGCAGTTTTGGATTGCTGGAATTAGAATTAGTTCAAAGTGATAACATATGCAGAGTTCACCAAAAAAATGTCTACACACTTCAAGAAAGGAAAGACTTATCTTTTGTAGTTTTATGAAATTGCAATAACACTGCTATATGTGAACTTTATAGAAATGATGAATTTTTCTTTCAACAAGATGGTGCATTGCCACACTACCAGCAAGATATGCGAACTTATCTGAATGAGAATTTGCAAGGACACTGACGAAGATGAAGAGGTGAAGTTGTTCCTCCCACATTCTCCCGATTTAACACCTGCAGACTTTACCTATGGAGGATCCTAAAGGATATTATGTATCACAGAAAACTGACTACATTGGCAGGCTTTAAACAAGAAATTGAAAATACATGTGCAGAAATCCCACTGGACACTTTGGCCAACATTGCTTAAGCAGTAGTTTACCATACTAATAAATGTTTGGAAGCTAAAGGCAACCATTTTGAGCATCTCTTGTGATTTGTAGAGTCACAAGTTAACTTCTATTAATCTCATTATGTCTGAATAAATTTAATATTACAATATCTTTACAAGTTTTTCCTCTCCTGAAGTGTGGATATATTTTTTTGGCAGGATCTGTAAAATGTTAAATGAAAAATATTTATACGTTATTTTTTTATATGCATATTAAGTATGTCAAACTTATATATATATACTTTATGCACACTTCAATATACCATCAGACAACACCCAGTTCTTGATAATGACTGTGACAGCTGAAAATATTTGAACAGAAAAAAAATGAACTTTGGACAGTTTATTCATAATCTCAATCCCTTATTCGGATTTTGGAAAATATAATAAAAATCAGATAGACAGAGCTTGTTGGTTGTATTTAACACAACTTGTCTAGAGGTCATATACATATATATCAGTGAGAGAGGACCATCAGTCTTCAAATCCTGTAAACTAGTGCTACAGAACCAGGAACAAAGAACTGTACCAAATAATGAAAACCACATCAATTGAGGAATTTCAACAGCAGTAACAACTAAAATGGGTAGCACATGTAAGAGAAAATAATGATATAATCAAGATGTTAACTTTCCACACTACTTTAAACAAAAGGTTAGGAAGGAAACCCATCAATACTGGAAAACTATTTTCCTGAAAGATTGTTTTAATAGAAAGATTTTATTAATTTCAACTGAAAAAAAAAAAAAAAAGTCCAGAATGTTCTTTTACAAACAAAAGAAAAAAAAACAAGTAATCTGAACAACTTGTGGAATCATCATGGTGACTCATCTCAACATTTTAGAAGATATTTAACATTTTTTTCACCCAATATAAGTCCCAAGAGCCACTCAAGGTGGAATGAGTTTGTTGTAAAGGCATACAAGAGCAAGAGGTACATATGAGTAAGTGTAGGACAGATAACTGTTGACTCTAGACTTGAAGAGGTTAAGATTATAGTGATCAGGGAAATATCCTCTTGGGAGTCTGTTCCACCAAGTAGCTGTTCTCAGGAAGATGCTGCCTGAGTGAAACTTCCCTCTTATCAATGGAATAAGGAGGGAATGAGGTGAAGTTATCCCCGTGTACATAACGTGTTGTGTCTTTATTGGGAAGGTCTGAACTAGTGGAACATGGCAATGTAGCTCATCTGAACATTTGTCATGAAAGTAGCAATAGAGCAGTGATAGATTTGCAATGTCGCATTTGTGTGAAAGAGGCTGTAAAGTGGGAAATAATTCATCACCCACAAGGCCATGTAAATAATTTGGAACTCTGTCAAAGCTGGAAAAAATACTGTATATATTTGAGTATTGGGCGAGTTTTATGATCAGTTTTCTTACACAAAAAATAATCGATCACACTATACAGAGGTAATTTTTTTTTCAGGTATTAATAAAAACAAAAGTACAGTATCTAAATCTTTGTATCAAATATTTCATATTAAGTGTTTTTTTATCACCGTTTTGGAGTAGTGTTAAGAGAATCTATTTTTTATGAATGAAACTTCTGAGGCCTGGGTCATTTGACACCGTTTTGGAGTAGTGTTAAGAGAATCTATTTTTTATGAATGAAACTTCTGAGGCCTGGGTCATTTGACACCGTTTTGGAGTAGTGTTAAGAGAATCTATTTTTTATGAATGAAACTTCTGAGGCCTGGGTCATTTGACACCGTTTTGGAGTAGTGTTAAGAGAATCTATTTTTTATGAATGAAACTTCTGAGGCCTGGGTCATTTGACACCGTTTTGGAGTAGTGTTAAGAGAATCTATTTTTTATGAATGAAACTTCTGAGGCCTGGGTCATTTGACACCGTTTTGGAGTAGTGTTAAGAGAATCTATTTTTTATGAATGAAACTTCTGAGGCCTGGGTCATTTGACATGGTCAGATGACCTTACAAGTGGAGGTCGTTCATCTGGGCATTTGTATTCATTGGTTGGTTGGTTGGTGCCAAAATTAAGTGAGTTGGTTGGCAAAGTCAGTTGTAGAGTTCTGCTTGAGAGCAATTTGTTTACTACTATTCGCTGATCTGACATGTAAACTATACCACAAAAACCCAGCAACTCCTGACTGAAGTTATTTTGAAGTATTTCTAACTTCTTGTCGGTAAGACTTTTTTTTTTTACCTCTTTTAGCCACTGACTAAATCACTCAAATTATAATAAAGCCTTTCTTTTCTTTGTTATAAAAATGTAGTTGGTTGTCTTGTCCTTCCAATTGCTTTTCTTTATTGTATTTCTTTTGTTGCACACGTGACAGATAGCTTTATACAAAAAAGAATGAAGACCATTTATTTGCCAAAAAATTTGTCCAGGATGATGTCCAGTACTGCAATATTTGACTATGGTAGGCCTACTAGTATTGCTCAGAAGCTGGGGTTGTATTATACATGAGCTACATGAAAAAAATCAGGTTGTTCACAAAGAAATTCAGGGGTTGCACTATACATGAAGTAGGCTTATACACGAGTCTATATTGTACATAAAATGTAATGTCTATCTGTCATTATATATTTCATATCTAACTAGAAATATATCTGTAAAAGGACAATATGAATAAAGACAAAAATGTAAGCTTATCTCAACCGACACATTTCATCCTCTGCAAGGATTTTATTTTCAAACTGGTATTTATAAACAAAAGTAAAAATGTTAGGTAGGCCTAAATTCTCACGGTACCGTAACCATTTATTTGCCATAAAATATGTCCAGAAGATGCCCAGTATGGCAATATTTGACTACGGCAGGCCTACTCATATTGTTCAGAAACTGGGCTTACATTATACACATGCTATATAGAAAAATCAAATTTTTCACAAAGAAATTCAAGGGTTGCACTATACATGAAGTAGGCTTATACACGAGTCTATATTGTACATAAAATGTAATGTCTACCTGTCATTATATATTTCATATCTAACGAGAAATATATCTGTAAAAGGACAATATGAATAAAGACAAAATGAAAGCATATCTCAACCAACACATCCTCTCATGGACTTTATCAAGGCAAATGCAAGGATTTTCAAACAGGTATTTATAAACAAAAGCAAAAATGTTAAGTAGGCCTAAATTCTCATAGTAAGATAACCAATTATTTGCCATAAAATATGTCCATGATGATGCCCAGTACAACAATATTTGACCATGATAGGTCAACTAGTATTGCTCAGGAGCTAGGGTTGTATTATACATGAGCTATATGAAAAAATCATTTTGTTCCAAAAAAAAATTCAGGGATTGCACTATACATGAAGCATGCTTTTATACAAGTATGTATAGTAAAAAAATAAATCTGACATTGCAAAAATGTTATACAAAAATAATTTACAACTTTACTTTTGAAAATTATTGAAAATTTTTAATTTCTGAATCTAAACTCACATTTTTTTTTTTAATTTAACAGGTGTTTATTAGAAGAATTGGTGGCAACAAATCTTCGCCTTCAAGGGAATCAACCAAATCCAGAAAGGATCCAATGACACAAAACAGTAACAACATTTGCACCAAATCTTGCCTTGTAGAAATTGGATTTGAGAAAATGCAGAGCTGATCTTTGCATTCATACTAAACTCTATTTTGAGTCAAATATGTCAGCTCACAAAATACGAAAGAAAGAGACTTTTACTCTTCATTTTTAATTATATACTCAGTGGCACACAAATTGATTCCAGAAGAAAATTTTCATTACGACTGAACCAAGATTTTGAGATTTAAAAAAAGAAATCAGCTGTAAAAGGAAACTTGAGTCAACATGTAATTTGTTAAGTTCTTGTAAAATTTGAATTTTATGACCAAACTGATCAGGTTGATTTTTAGGCTAAAAGATACAAGAGAAGGTCTCTTGTTTTGAATATTAACCAAGAATTTAAATTTAATCTGTTAATAGAGAGAGAATGCTCAGAACTAAATTTTAGACAGTGGATAAATTTAATTTAAAAAAAAACAAAAATTTCTTTAAATTTTGTTGCTCTATTATTTTTTAAGGTAAAACATTTGCAATAAAAAAAAAGACACAATTTCTACAAAGCAGAAAAACCTTGTACAAGAATCAAAATTAAAATAGAATTTTTTCATATAAATTCTGTCATTCATTTGAATAATATATCAACTAATTGCTCCCATTTTCAAATAAATAACAAATTATGACAATATGTGATGATATTTAAAAAAATCTTTGATCTAGTTAAAATAAATTAAGTAAAATTTTAAATGAATTATTTAAATATTATTTTATGATGAACTTATAAAAACTTGTACTTGTTATTTAGTAAGGTTAGCTTAGTTTGGAACAAGGCCACAAATGCGGGGCACCCAGTGAGGTTTAAACTCACTACTCAGTGGATTATAATTTCATTCTTTAATTTATTCAATATTATTTGTTTTGATTTTTTTTTAAATCGACTTAAAAGAATTTCTTGAGTTTGAAAAATAATTTGATTTTGTTTAAACAGTTTCAATTTATACGAATTACAAACAGATTATAAAAAAAAAAATGGCAGTCTCCAACAGTTCTGGTCAAAACTATGAAGATCTGACTGCTTTTAGTGAAAGCACAATGATCGTAACTACTCCCGGTGTCCAGCTCAATGCAGTTTCTACTACAACCACGACCACTCACGATCCTTTCTTGGTGACTGACGAACAATCGGCCATGTCAGATGAACTGTTAACACCATTTTTGGACTTACGCAACATAACATTTGACCTTAGCCACTCAGAATTTAACATTTTCAACAACCACAACTGGCAGATTTGCATCGTTTTTATCTACATCCTGGTCATTGCCATCAGTCTAGCTGGCAATGTGCTTGTTATCCATATCATTTTCCGAAACAAGCATCTGCACAATATCACCAATATCTTTGTTGTAACCCTTGCGATATCAGACATCGTTCTGTGTGTCTTTTATCTTCCTTTCCAGTTACACTACAAGCTGACTGATAACTGGTTTTTTGGTAGGTGGTTATGCCATGTGATCATGCCGACGTTTGCTGTTCCCGTGCATATTTCTACCCTGTCTATTTTGGTCATTGCTGTCAATCGCTACATTCTCCTCCTGCCCCCCTTCAAGCAACGCATCACCCCACATTGTGCTTTTATTCTGCTTGTAATTATTTCCCTTCTGTCATTTGCACTTTCGGTTCCATTAATCTTCTTTGCAAAACTCTATGCAATTCCTGACAATTCCTTAAACATGCACTTTGTTTACTGTGGCGAGGCGTGGCCATCGATACCCCTACGCAGGGCATACAGAGCCTGTGTCTTTCTCTTTCAGTTCTGCCTCCCACTGCTAATCACAGTCTTTCTCTACTTCAGAATATATTTCATTCTGAAACGGCGTTCATTCAAGAAACTACAGAATAGTCATCGTCATCGGACAAATAAAGCGCTTATGACCATTGTTCTGTTATTTACAATCTGCTGGTTACCATGGAACATTTTTGTTCTGCTTGACGAGTTTGATTACGAAGTTGTACGTGGCAAGTTCTTCAAGCTTACCGACCTTCTGCTAAAAATACTGGCCATAAGCTCTGCTTGCATCAACCCAATATTGTATGCTTGGCTTAATGACAACTTTCAGAAAGAGCTTGATCATATTGTTGGAAATTCTTCTTCTAAAGATGAAGACTGCCTCCCAACAAAAGAGGGTCATACTCTGCTTCAGCCTAGTCCGTCTGCTACGCAAACAAGCAGCACCTACAGTGAAAATTCTACAACTAATTTCTGTTGATATCACACCATTTTTAAATGGTGCCCCGTGTCATCTTAAAATATTGTCAAGAAAACAGGTAAAAAGGTTTTTTTAAAAAACCTGATCAGCAACTTGTCTATTACACATAACAGGAACAACTTGACATTATTTTTTACATCATTAACAATCCGGTTTTAAAAAATGCCAGAAAAAAAAAATGTAATTTTTTTTTTATTTAAATTGGCAGTGAAAAAAACTTCTAAATCTTGTATATCATATATATTCATGTAAAAGTCAATCTTGTGCAAAGGTCTGTTCTTGATTTTTAGCCAAGAAATTATAACTTGTATATTTATTGAACAATGCATAATTGAAAATCAAAAGACAAAAGCATAATAATTTAGAGATGTTGTTTACTTGTATCAATAAAGCAACAGCTACGTACAGTGGTCCTCTTCTAAAATTGCTTCTCCCATAAATAAAATATATATATATATATATATATATATATATATATATATATATAGTGTAACCCGGATATAAGAGAAACCTGGATATAAGAGAGATTTTCTCTGGTCCCAAATTAGAGCCTGGGTTAATGTATATATAATAGACCAAACCCAGATATAAAAGTCTTCTTCTCCGGTCTCGACAACTCTCTTATATCCGGGTTACACTGTATATATATATAAAAAGACTTAAACACTAATATTCCATGGTCATAATTTATTCCATTGGAATCGTAAATACGATCCAATTCATCAGACCTACAAATTCAAAAAGAAAACAGAAAAAACATCTCCGGGAATAAAAAATAATTTAGTGAGAGTGTATGTATGAGAGTGTGGGGCGAATGCTAGAGTGAATGAAAGCCAAAGGGAGGGGTAACAGATGAGAGAAGAATAGGAAGGTCTAAAGATGTGTGTGTAGGTCACCAAGAAATGGATACACTCTTCCGGTGTATCTTTAATTTATCAGACTTTTGAAAATATGCATATTTTTCTCACTTAAACCCGTCTTTGCCTCCCCCTTTTTAAAACTTCTCTCTGTTATATTTTAATCCCCCCTTCATCTTTAGACCTTCCTATTCTTCTCTCGTCTGTTACCCCTCCCTTTGGCTTTCATTCACTCTAGCATTCGCCCCACACTCTCATACATACACTCTCACTAAATTATTTTTTATTCCCGGGGATGTTTTTTATGTTTTCTTTTTGAATTTGTAGGTCTGATGAATTGGATTGTATTTACGATTCCAATGGAATAAATTATGACCATGGAATATTAGTGTTTAAGTCTTTTTATTATATCCTTACTCTGTCCTGGACATTGAGTTCTACCTGGATTCTATCCTCTTGGAATTATTTTTTATACATATGTGTATGTATGTATATTTATATTTTAGATATATGATTGCATATGTATGTTTATATTTACCACTAATATTATCAATATATATATATGATAATGATATATAAATTTTTATATATCAAGAACAATATTGGGAAAAGATGTATGATGAAGCAGAGAAATGTTTTCTTGTGGCATGTTTTGTCCGTTAGGACTTCATCGTACTAAATTTGTTGAGTTGGTGAAATTACACATGTGCATTAACAAGAGATGCTGGGAATTTTAAATTTAAATTTTTTTTTATATAATCTAGACAATTTCATTTAGATTCTTGTATATCTAGGAGAAATCTCAAGGAATCTAAATATGTTACTACTACATCCAAAACAATAAAAAAACTTAGTCAATATAAACAATAAGCTAAAAACCTGAAGGAGTTTACTCGCCTGTAATAATTGTCACAAAAAAAAATCTCAAAGAATCTAAATAAAAGATTATATGAACGCAAGAGGCATTTTATAAAACAATACATGAAATGCATTAGTTGCTTACTGTAATGAGACTGAGCACAATTTTGACTTAAAAAATGCTACTCTGATCAAAGGAGAAAACAATTCACTAAAACAAATGTTTAGAGAATTACTTGATTACGAGGTCATCTATAGTAAATTTGTGTCCTGACTCTTACAATCCACCATTCCTTGTGTGGGATATCTAATAACAAAAGTGATGGAAAGAAAAAGAATTTAAATGAAATCTGCTAGATTACATAAAAAAAGAAACAAATTTTAATTTAAAATTCCCAGCATCCTTTGTTTGTGTGCATGTGTAGTCTCACCAACGTAACAAATTTAGTCCGATGAAGCCCTAAAGGATGAAAGACATTACATGATAACTTTTTCCCATTTTGTCATATATTTTCCCCCATATATATCATAATACAATTAAAAATATATGTGAAAAATTACGAGAATTTAACATTTTTCAGGTTAGCAGAACTTCTACCCAAAAAGTGCTTAATAGACAACTAAAGCAATAATCAATATGTTCCATTAACCAATCTGATTGACTGACTCAAGAGTTTTGAATCAAAATTCTCTTCATGGCCAGACATTTGATAAATTTATTGAGATTATTATCAGAACTCATATTTATACTCCTTTAGTGATAAAGTAATAAACAGGAAGTGGGCATTTATAGTTTTCCACAATTTTCTTTCCTTTGTAGCTCTTAGCTATATTTAATACTGTTGAAAAGAAAACAGGAATGTCTACTCAGATACATGTGCTTCAGTTATAATGTGGCAATAAACATGGATAAATATGAAATCTGGTAATAATTTCAATAGATTTATCAAATGTCTGGCACTAATGAATGTTTTGCAGTGAAATTCTTCAATTGGTCAAGTTACCTGAACTTTTCTTGATTTAATTAATATATATAACTTTTTTAAAGCTATAAATGGATTTTCTAAAATCCAACACCATTTCTTATTACAGGTTGAAGATCCTTTATCAGAAATTTTTGAAACTGGAAGTACTTCAGTTATCAGGTTTTTGAATACAGGCTATTTAATTTGTATATAGCATCTATAAAATGGGGCAGCTTGAGAATGGAACCCAAGCATAAATACAATATCCCCTTACATTTCATAACACAGCTTATATATACATCCTGAAGGTAGATTTTTATAAATTGTGTGTACATAAAAGTAATGATAATAATGTAATGTTCACACAAATTTTTAAGTGGTGAAATTAAGATTTCACGTAAAAATAAGGTTTTGTACTTTCTGTACATATACACAAAATTAACATGATCACTACTTGCAAAAAATATATAAATGCAGGACTTTGACATTTTGAATTATATCTTTACTGAGCATGAAACACCTGGTAAGTTATCCACAAATGATGGTGTTGCTGCGATGATTGCAAACAAAAAAACTGGCACCAACATAGGCCACGTTGCTGGGAAGATGAGGTCACTTACAACAGCTGAGCATCACCTAGGAACCTTCTCAATGCTTTTCTGAAATTTTCTATTTGTGGCAAGTCATGTCATCACCTGAGAAACTTTTGGATTTAGGAATTTCAGATAAAGGATACTCAACCTTCAGTATAAATGTTATATTTCATAGGTACGTGTGTTTGAGTTGAAACAAAACCCCCAAAAAACAGTGAAACTAATATCTACTAGCTTGAGCAGTCATCATCTTCTATGTACATTTTTTTTTTTTAGACGTTTCATCCCAAGCAGGCGGGAAGCCACTAGCACACAAGGGGTTACAGAGAATTGGAGTGAGAGCAAAGAGGAGTGATAGAGGAAAGGATGAAGAGAAGGATAGATCAGGGCATCTGGAGGCGTCGATTGACATTACATTTGAATAGTTGGAGATTATAGCTATCAGGGAAACAGGAAGAGGGGAGGGAGTTCCATAAGCGAGAAGTGCGAGACATGAAGCTATTGGCGTAGAAGAGACGGTTACATTTAACAGTTTCGACAGTGAAAGGGTGTGAGTGAGATGCCAGCCTAGTAGAACGCTTAAATTCATGAAGTTTGGGAACCAGCGAAAGCAGCTCCGCAGAGCAGTTACCATGAAAGTATTTGTAAAAAAGACAGAGAGAGGCGACGGCATGTTTGTGAGAGAGCAACTCACAGACATGCTGTCGCCTCCCTCTGTCTTTTTTATTCCGTCAAGACATTGGTGTTCATGGTTCTCCACAACTTCTTATCATTTGTAAGTCTTAGCAATGTTTATCTTTTTAATGTCAATCCCATTCCCTTTTATGCCATTCATTTACACAAACTCATTAAGTAAACGACTCCCTATTGAAAATCTTATTAAAGAAAACCTGCCTCTTGGCAGTGGTTTCAACACACTGAGCTTACTGTTGGTTTCCCCGGTTAAAGAGAATGCAGATTTGTACCATACCAAGGGAAAAATTTCTTTAATAAGGCTTTCAATTACTCAAGCTGGTAGACATTACTTTCATTGGTTAAAAATAAACAGGGATGTCTACTCAAACACGTGTACTCATAAAATAATAATGGGTTAGGACAAAAATCTGTAGGTTTTTCAATAAGTAGCATTTGAACATGTGATTTTGTTTCACATGTGACTGAAATTTAACCTCAACATGTCTTTCTGTACAATTTGTGAGGAATATGAATCTTAAATGTTTTTACATTAAAAATAAAAATGGGTGGGGGGAATGAGATGCACTTTTATCTCTGGAAAGGAAAAATCTGTGCAAACAGCAAAAAAAGGTATGTGCCATTTATAGAGATGGTGCCATAGCTGAGATTACTGTTTGTAAGTAGTTTGCTAGGTTCAGAAGTGGAAATTTTGTTCTGGAAAACCAACAACATTCTTGGAGTCTTTGATGATGACGTACTGATTAAGAATAATACAGATCACATGATATAGAATAATGCCAAGATACTCTACGTATCTTATATGAGCATTGTAAGGCATTTGAAAAGATTTGGATATTTACACCATTTACATTGTTTGGACTGTTATCTTCATCTTTATTTCCATATTCACAACATTTTGGCTGTTGTACACTCTGGTCTTCTTCAGAGGATATTTAGCATTTCAAGCTGAACCCTTTATTTAGTCCACAGGGGTAGATTGCCCTAACTCCATTTGGATCAATCGACAAACACTTTTATCCGCTGCACTTTTCTGCTCAAACGCAACAAAAACAACCCATTTTTTAAAAGAATGCTCACAGATAATGAAAAATAGATTGTTTACAACAATGTGTTGTGAAAAAAGTCCTGGGGGAAAATGAAAAGCCAGCCTGTATCTGGAGAAGGTAATGTTATTTGGTGGGATAAGAAGGACATTGTTTATTAGAAGCTCATTCCGCAATTGGACAAATTAAAGGCAGCAATTGATGAAAAGCTTTCGGAATTGGCCAATACTGAAAGGATATCATCTTCCATCAGGACAATGTCGCACATCACATCTCTGCAGACTCAACAGAAATTGGTACAGCTAAGGTGGGATGTCTTACTACACCCACAGCATCTACCTTCTGATTACCACATTTCTATATTTATCCCTACAAACTTCTCTTAAATGGGACGAGCCTCAATTCTCTGGAAGCTTGTAAAAACACTTAGGCCACCAAGAAAGATATCAAGTTCTGGGAGAATGGAATCAAAGATGGCAAAAGGTAATGAAACAAAATGGCATACATTTAGTTGAATAAATTTATGTGCAAATATCTAAATATTGTTTTTGAAATTCACTTAAACTTTCTATGAACTTTTCCCTCATAAAATATATCTCTATATATGTATATATATGACTGCCTTTTGTTTAACTTGCAATGTTAATCTACATCACATGAAAAACAACCAGAAACTTATGGCTACTGGATACATTTTAGTAGCAGAAATACTTAAGACTTTCTCTTACCCACTCAACTTCTGTATACTCCCCTTGGGAGTAGAAGGCCGCAGCATCAACATGCTAGGTGCTGCTGTTGCAGTATACATAACATGGAGGTCTGGCAAACATGGATAAACATGTCTGCAATAAGTTTATTATTTATGTTGTAAATTCTCAAGAACAAAGAAAATGTATAAATTCACTTTCATCATATGTTTAGGTTTTATTCCAATTCTAATCATCGCTTTTTAAAACCATAAACACTGCCAAAGAGTGAAGGTAGTTAAAATAATAGTGGTGTCAAGGGAAAAACATCTTATTGCAGGTATGTTTATCCAGGTTTGCCAGAGGCTTTTACAGTATAGTGTTGCTAGCCCCAAGCCAATTTTGAATTCAAAGTTTTCATTTTCCTAGACTGGTTGCCACCCAAGACTGAAGAACCCAGTCTGACTTACTATTTAACCCATAGGGGAAGAAAAGATAGATTCATACCTTTCCCAGGGGTATTTGTGCAAATGTGAATGTAACAAGCTCGAATGGAGTTTGAACTTGGGTTGCCAATTTCTTTTTCCGAGCCTCTACCCATTGGATCCTTAAGTGGCCGAAAATATCTAAGCTTAGTATTTACACTAGCTTCTAAAGACATCATAATAAAGTAAAACTGTAAACTAAAGTAAACATTTCACACTTTCTGTGTATAGTAAAGTGAAAGTTGGAATCTTCATGAAAATAAAATATATCAAGCTTTTTTTATATATAAAAATAATAGGTTGCATTATAGCCAAGGCTGGATTATAGATGATCAATAACATTTGATATAAAGCTACAGTGATCATTTCACACTTTCTATGCATAGGAAAGTGAAAGTGAAAGTTGAAGTCTTGACAAAAACGTTTTCATGCTTTTTACATATGAAAAGTAAGTGTTGTATTATAACCAACATTGCATTGTACATGAACATTGAACAATAACACTTGATATAAAACTTTTAAATAGAAAATTCTAAAACAATTCCACTACAAATTATCAGTTCATTTCTCTAATGATTGTTTTTTTTTTTTTATTGGTCACATGAATATTCATGATTTTAAATAAAGTAATATTTGTGTAAATATGTTGACATTTCCAATGTCTTGACTTCATCTGATCATTTATATTTTGATGTTTGATGATAAATAAGACCTTTTAGATGACAAGACTAAAGATATCCAAACCCACAGTTCACCCCAACTTCTATAATTGTCTGATAGGCAAGATGATGGAAAATTATCATTTCAGACCTTCCATAAATAGTGAAATGAACATTGCATTATAAAGAAAATAATATATAGAAATTCGATAAGATCACATTGGGGTCACCAGTTTTGGGTAAATCTTTTTGGAAGAAGAATAAAATTGTTGATAAACAGAAAATGCAGCACTTCTACAAATTTGACAAATTTATTTGTGATTTGAAAATGTTCATTAACAAAGTGCTATAGTTACAGATATCAAAAGTAGACATGAAAAAATTATCAGTTTATTTGACGATCCAAATGTCAAATATTTTCATCATTTGTATCATGTGTATGTTAATAAATTTCTTTTCTCATGTATATAAATTTATAATAAGCAAAATGTTCATGTTGATTGCATATATGCATATCTATCAGTAATAGCGGCAGTAACAACCATAAAACAAAAATAGATAACATCTGTCTATATTTCTGAGATGAGGTATTGTAACTATTTACATTGTTTGGAGTGTTGTCCTCATCTTTGTCATATCACAATGTTTCAGCTGTTGTACACACTAGTCTTCTTCAGGTGATTTATGTAGGAATTTCAAACCGAACACTTTATTTAGTACTTGGGGGGAGGGGGGAGATCATTCTAGTTCCACGTGCCATGCCTTTTCTAGATATCTCAATTTTCAGTTAATTCCCTTTAGTAACTCAAATATCCAAGTTTTTTTTTCTCCACCTCTACTGTGGCCAGGTATTTGGGTCAAGTCACTTTTGCATTACTACAACCAACACTTTTTATCCACTAGGTCATTCATCAGTGAGTGAATTTTGGGTACTTATAAACCTAATGTTTCAGTAACTATTTTTAACCAGAGCTCATATTACAATTTTGTATTCATGTCTATGCTTGGCAAGCTTAGTAGATGTTTGTGGCCTAGCATATGTACACTATTTACATTATTCGGACTATTGTCCTCATCTTTGTCACTATATTTATTACAACATTTCGGCCGTTGTACTCAACAGCATTCTTCAGGTGGTTGGAATGTCAAACTGAATCCTTTATTTTGCTCACTGGGGTAGACTGTTCTAGTTTCACGTGCCATGTTTAATAGATGCCAGTTATCAGTTGTCTCCTGTTAATTCCCCTCTCCAAGTTCTCCACTGCCTTAACCGGGTATTGAACTCACACTACTTGGGTCCTGTCATTGGATCTAACTAATGCCTTTATCCAGTGTGGCATGTATTGTAATAAACATGGCGACAAAGATGAGGACAATAGTCCGAATAATGTAAATAGTGTACATAATACCTCATCTCAGAATTATAGACAGATGCATAGCATATGTGCTGATTGCTTAAGTTTTCATATTTTCCAGTTATGTCCTCTGTCTGTTATTTCACCTTCATCTATAGATAATAGATAAATTCAGCAGAAGACAGTGTAAACTGTGTAGTCATTTCAAACAAGGCTAGCAACAAAATTAAAGTAAATAAAATATAAGATTTGTAGAGATACAACTCAGAGTTGAACACTGTTGAAAATGAGTAATTGGGAAATGTACAAAATCTTTACAGAAAGATTACTTATCAGAATTTATCAAAAATAATCGGCTTCAAATAGGGCATGTCAAAATTTGGTTGTGCAAAAAAAAATTAACAAAATATATTTTTAACCAATCATATATTAGAAATAATCCTTAATTTTTATACTTGGTTTATAATTGTAGCTTATCGGAAGTTAATTTGACCAATGAGAGAAGTTTACGCAATCTATTATCTAACTTAATGTGTTATACCTGTCAGCTTATTAACCAGAACCATTTTAATAATAAATTTTTGGACTGTTGATTAATTGCTTTGTCTTAATTGTTATTGTAAGCAACTGTAGAGTGACTTTATTGCCACCCTGTACACGTTATATATATATATATATATTAGAGAGAGAAAGTCACTATGCAATTTATTATATCTTTGTTTCTGACATGAGCTATTTAATTTTTCTAAACATTACCGTCTGCAAATGTCATAAAAAGCAGAGACCTTTTTTAAGGGCTCTGTTTGGTTAAAAAACAAAAAAGACAAAAATTTAACAATACGAATTCTAATGTCTCTAGAAATTTTTTGTACAAAACACGACAGCACTATTTTTGTAAGAAAAATACAGGTTTGTCACAAATATACACTATTTACATTATTCGGACTATTGTCCACATCTTTGTTACCACATTTATCACAATGTTTTGTCTGAAAAAGGCCGGAGCGTACAACAGCCGAAACATCGTGATAAATATGGCAACAAAGATGAGGACAATAGTCCGAATAATGTAAATAGTCTACATTATAGCTCATGTCAGAAATATAGACAGATATTGCCAGAAATATATTCATACTTGCTGCACAAGATTGCAGTATGTTTCCCGTAATCCACTGTGGTCATCAAGGCAACCCATTCACTGAAGCCTAATGTTATATGCAAACACAAAATATAACATTAAAGGATAATTGGTGGTATAAGCTAGTGTGTGTGCTGCCCTTGAATTTGCTGCAACTCCCCTACTCCTAGCCACTACAAAGATATAATAAATTGCACAGTGACTTTCTCTCTCTAATATATATAACGTGTACAGGGTGGCAATAATGTTACTATACAGTTACTTATAATAACAATTAAAACAAAGCAATTAAACAACAGTCCAAAAATTTATTATTAAAATGGTTCTGGTTAATAAGCTGACAGGTATAACACATTAAGTTAGATAATAGATTGCGTAAACTTCTCTCATTGGTCAAATTAACTTCCAATAAGCTACAATTATAAACCAAGTAACTGTATAGTGACTTTATTGCCACCGTGTGTGTGTGTGTGTGTGTATAAACTGGTTTGTGTACCATTATAATATTACTTTCACATATGCTTTAAGTACATGCCAAATATACTTCTTTTTAATTGAGTTCACCCCAAGCAAGGCAATAAAGCCACTGAGACATAAAGGGTTACTGGGTGTAGAAACAGAAACATTGCTAAGGATTGAAAATAAAAGAGTAATCAGGAGGACAGTAGAGAGCGATTGACATTGCATTTGAATTTTTGAAGATTAATGTTGGCTGGAAAACATGGAACCAGAAGGAAGCTCCATAAGTGAGAAATGGAAGAAAAGAAACTGTTAGCATAGAATTTATCGTTACATCTTTAAAAGTAAAATTTAAAAAAGCAAAATCAAAATATAGGGAAAAAGTAAGAAAAAGTGTTAAAAAAAAAAAAAAATTAGAAACTTTATAATAATGAAAACTACAACTTTCTACAAAGTAACTTTTCTTGCATTTTCTATACAGGCTTATGTAGCAGACCCCAGAATTCTGCCACCCCTGCTCCCTCCTTAGCTATACTGCTTAGGCTAATTACCTTCAAAATTTAATTTGGATGAGGATCTGAGGGAATGATAAATACATAAGATATTTTGAACAAATCTTATTTGACCTTTATCTGCTGATCAAAAAGGAGCCTCAAAAAGGCGGATTTTATTTTGATCACGGCATATTTCAACCAAATCTACATTGGCAAGATAGAACAGGAATCAGGTTTGTCATATGAATGCTGAATTCTTTTTTTTTTTATATTGTAACAATGGGATTTTTTCTAACTGGTGAATATTTTTCATGTCTGAAGCTGAGAGTCATTTCTCATCTTTCTCGTTATGTAGAGATGAGCTGAAGTACCAGTCTCAACCAGGTAAAATGTCAAGGCTAGTTCTAATGGCAGTAATAGGATTACTTTCCCCTGAAATATATATATATATATATATATATATATATATATATATATATGTATATATATATATATATATTATATTATATACTAAAATGAAATAAATGGAATGTTTAATGAAAAACTGTCTATTTTACAAGCTTTGTTATCAATTAAATAAATTATCATTAACAATGTCAGTTATAGTGATTTTTGTTTGCAGTATTTTTTAAAGATTTATACAGAAACTAGTAGACTAAAAAAAACAAAAATAATAAATTGTATTTGTTCTTGGTAAGTTTCCAATGAAAAAATACTGTGGAAAGATATATTTTTCGAGAAAAATTGTTCTGAGAAATTAGTCTTACACTAAACAGTTGAAAATAGTAAGTGTTACTGTAAAACAGAAAAGAAATAGAGACCTTATTTCCCCTATGAGGAAAATAATTTTTTTCATCTTAAAACTTTCCCCTTGATTCAATAAATATTCTGTACCCAAAATGTTTGGCTGCATATAACTGACAATTTCCTTCTATTTATAAGTGTGCATTTATGTGTTTCGGCATAAAATCTCAAAGATTATAAAAAAATAATTAAAGTGATCGATTCTCACACAGAGTAATCTAAAGTATTGAAAAGAGAGTATACCACAACTTACAAACATGTGTCCATTTTGCCTTGAATCACTGGTTCCCAGCCTTTTTAGCGCAATGCCTCCTTTTCACCATATGTCAAGAATGTTATTCTTCCATTTTCAAAGATTCTTCCTCTCAAAATGTGCATTCCAAATAATATGCATACAATATTGAAAATCTTCATTCTTTTTCCATATTAACTACATATACATGGATTTTTTCTTTTTTTTTTTTATAGAGTTTTACAAATTTAATAGCAATAGAAAATGTTTACAGACCTTTTAAACTTGAATACATGTACAGAAATTTGTTTTTAATTCATAACTAATTATTAAATAAATAAACTGAAGCAGACTTTAATAGACAAAATATTCAATAGAATGCCAGGGTATTGTAAAAAAAAAATTTAAGTAAAAAACAAGAAAAAGTCAAATACCCCCTACGAAACCCTGAATTCCTCCCTGGAGAGGAATTCCCTCCTGGTTAAGAGCCAATGCCTTAGACTTGTGGGGTCACTCACATTGTACCAGCAGGAGTACCCTCATGTTCACAGGAATAAAAACATACACAGAAATAACACTAAAGGTATGTTAAATTGTATTTTATTTGTGTATTAGTGTGTGTGAATTTTAGTTATGGTTGCATGTGATAAAAGGAAGTAGTCACTTTGTATTGTAACAAGCAATGTTCCGAGGAGATGGACATCTTGACTCTGCAACAGTTGGTAGCGAAAGAGAATGAGTTCAGAGTTTTGTGTGTGAAGTTCATTTTCAGGTAGGTAAAGCTTCTGTTGCATGCTGGGAGAATTTTTTTTTTGTGGGGTGGGGTATTTATTTTAAACAAAGTTTTAAGATTATTTATTTTATTTTATTTATTATATTCATTATTATTTTATGCTTTTATTTTTATTTATTAATAATAATAATGTCCCTACAGACTCATTAGTGTCAAGATGTGGCACAAATTGGATTATTTATTAAGTATTCTGCAAACATAAGCAAATTTTCATATTACTTTTAATGGATATTGGGAGATTTGTGCTGATTAAAACACTCTGCTAACTTCTGATTGAAATTAAAATTATAATGACTACTGGTTTTAATTAAGTCTTGGAGAGATTTTAAAAGTTCATTTTTACTGTTTAATGGAAAGTTGGTTTTTACAATTAAATTTTTTTTCAGATTATAGAATGTGTTGGTAAAAATTGAGTTTATCATAATGCATTTTAAAATCGAAATTTAATCTTATTTAATTTTACATTGATTTAATTTTTAATTAATCTAAATTTAAACATTTTTTAATCTAAATGAAATAACAGTTTTTGAAAAAAGGAAAAAGCAAAATTTTTCTTTGATAACAACAAAAAATAAATAATGAAGCAAAACACAAAAAAAGCCAAAGTATAAGACAAGAAAACAGAATGCCATAAACTCTTGAAAAATTGTATATTAAAAACAGAATTATTGAAAAATTATTCTTTTTATAAATAGTAATTCTCTTTTGCTATGAATTTTACTGAGTAAGAGTGAATTTTTTATGAAGAAAAATTATCCTTTTAATGCAAAGAAAAAAGTGTTTGAAAAAAAATACCCCCACCCCCCAGCATAAACATGGAGAGAAGTTTAAAAAAAAAATAAGAAAAACTTTAAAGTTTTGAAAATTGCCGGTGATGCTATTTTCAAAACTGGTCTAATATGACTGACCTACAATTTTAAATGGGCAGTTATATCATAAACCAAACACCTTTGCCCAATGATTGGTTTGTTTTTTTATGTGTTATCAACACTTTGCAGCTTATTTAAAGGCAGAAAATATTTTTAGATTGTAAGAATTATTTTTTTGCAATAATAATAGTATAGTGACACAAGTCTTACTAATTAATCCATAGCTGGGGAGCAAAAAGGTGGATTCATACCTTTCCCAAAGGTATTTGCACAGAAGTGAATATAATGAACCCAACTGGAATTGGAACTTGGCTTTCTGATTAAAAATTCCAAGCCATTATCCATTACACCAAAGTTACACCACCATTTATTCCCAAGTGGTCATCAACCTAGGTACTAATCAGAATTTGCTTAACTTTGGTGATCATACAGTAACTGATGTTTCAACATGATGTGGCCATAAACAGACCAATAATTAATACAAAGCTAATATGTAATAACATTAGTTGTCAAATGATTTTTTATAATCTGTCTATATTTCTGAGGTATTATGTACACTATTTACATTATTTGGACTATTATCCTCATCTTTGTCGCCATGTTTATTACAATACATGCCACACTGGATAAAGGCATTAGTTAGATTCAGTGACAGGACCCAAAGAGTGTGAGTTCAATGCCCGGTTAAGGCAGTGGAGAACTTGGAGAGGGGAATTAACAGGAGACAACTGATAACTGGCATCTATTAAACATGGCACGTGGAACTAGAACAGTCTACACCAGTGAGTGAAATAAAGGGTTCAGTTCAACATTCCAACCACCTGAAGAAGGCTGGAGTGTATAATGGCCAAAATGTTGTAATAAATATGGTGACAAAGATGAGGACAATAGTCCGAATAATGTACATTTTTTTATAATTTATGAATTTATACTTGCT
Source organism: Acanthosepion esculentum (assembly GCA_964036315.1). Classification (NCBI taxonomy): domain Eukaryota; kingdom Metazoa; phylum Mollusca; class Cephalopoda; order Sepiida; family Sepiidae; genus Acanthosepion; species Acanthosepion esculentum. The sequence continues at coordinate 87,674,196 of OZ038501.1, forward strand.
TTCTATCAACATGGAAAGACAATTGACAGTGCTGAAATATGCTTGAAATAAAAATTAATAAATAATAAATAAATAAATAAAAAAAAAACAAATTAACTACCAAAAGGAAAAGTGAAAGTCTTATACAAAATCTAAGAAATGATTAAATTTCTATACCAGTAGTTCTCAACCTTTTTTTACACATGGACCACTTTTAATCATAATTTTTTTATGCCCCCCCACCCCCCACCCTAAAAAAAAGGGAAAAACCTTATTCTATTTTTTTACTAATAGGAACTGTATTATAGAAATATTAAATGTAAATTATGCATTATTTTGAAGTAAAACAAATTTAATGAAAATAAACTTGTATTTAACAACTAAATTCTCTGGAACATTTATGTACACTAGTATATCCTTGATTAGGTTCTGGCAAATCTGATCTCCAAGCATTGAATTCCATTCGGATATGAAATTTACAATCAAATCCTCTTTGTTGCTCAACTGCTTTCTTGAGAGCCTGTACTTTATAATTCTCCATAACTTTTCTATGGGGTTGAGGTCAGGAGATTGGGGCGGCCATGGCATAACACTCACCTGCTTCTCATCAAAGTATTCCTTCATCAATTTTGATTTGTGACAGGGAGCATTATCCTGCATAAAAATGAGCTTGGTGGGATCGATTTGCACTCTTTCAGCAGAAGGGAGCAGACAAGACTCTAAAATTCTCTTGTACTGCTCGCTCCTGAGGGTCTTTTCAATAGGTTTTCAGAAACCAGTTCCATGAAAAGAATAGCATCCCCAGAACATTATACTGAACGGATGCTTGACAGTACTTACTGCTAAATTCAAAGAGCTTTCAAAGCTTCTTCTTCGGATTTTAGATCGCTTATCCTTTGAAATTAGCTCAAAATTTGTTTCATCAGAGAAGAGAACATTTAGTAAAAAAAAAAATCAGGTGAGTCACTTTTATCGAACAGCACTGTATATTATGCTTTATTTTGAAGTAAAACTAATTTAATGAAAATAAACTTGTATTTAACAACTAAATTCTCTGGATCATTTATGTACACTAGTATATCCCTCAGAATGGCTGGTTTTAGTGGAAATTGCTGCTGCTGCTGCTGAAGAGGTTAATACTGTTAATAATATATAAATATAATCCTTATGTAATTTACATATTAAATTAATTTTATTATTAACATTTTTATTTTTTTAATATTTTACATTAATTTATTTTAATATTTTATGTTATTAATATTTAAAATCAATATTATTATTTATTATTAATATATTAAATTAATTTATATAATAAATTATAATCGTTATATAATCCTTCCTTTATAAATCCTTATCAGTTTTAATTCAACTTTTACAATCAAAACAACCAGCAGAGTAAAAGGTGTGCTAATTTACATCGCTTGATCTCACTTTCTGCTCGTTTTAGAATTGTTTTCCTATTTTTAGTATTTTAATATAGCTTCGATTACTGTAGAAATTCCAATTCTCAGTTGTAACAACCGTTCCGAAGATAAATTGCGCTGTGGATTACTAAAATATTACTGTAAATCTCCAATTTGCTATTTTGTTGTGAACCTCCCAGTAATGTTACATGAAACCCCCCTTGGGGGTCCATATGGACCCAGAATTGAGAACCACTGTTCAAGAAGAATGAAAACTGAAAGAATTTTTATTTTTTTCCCCTTCTTTTTTCCTGCATAGTGGTTTTGTTCCATTTCCTTCTATGAAAGATTCAATACTGCCGACCATCTGCCAAGAAATTCCATTCTGAAAGAACGATAACAGAAGCCCGATATTAATTTTAGCATAATATTGTCAAATAATATTTCCAAACTGGCGGAATCTTGGAAATGTGCATTTATGTGCAAAACATAATTATTGAATGTATATAGAAATAATTATGCGTGCGTACAACAAAGAAAATGCATCTGCAAAAGTATATTCAGACATGTACACATATGTATGCATAAAGACTTGTAAAATCAGTTTTTCATACGTTCTCATAAATATGTATAGATTTCTTATATTAATGGTATATAGTTTTGTGCGTGTATGTTTATACAGTCATGTATGTGGATATTTGCATACTTTCATATGTGTGTATGTTCATACTGTTATGTGTGTGTAAATTCTGAGTAAGTATATGTATACATACACACACAAAACTATATACTCATATGAAGGTACATACACAGAAATGAAGGTATGCACACTCATGCACAAAACTATACACACAAATATACAAATTAAGTAATACCTTGAGATACAAGGTACCAACATATGAGTCTTTTGAGATACAAGCCCGAGTTTGGCAGATTTTTTACCTTGAGATATGAACAAGTTTCAGTTAAGCATCTGTGGTACACATGTTCACCTCTGCTCTGGAATGATCTCTGTTGTGTCGTGTCTTTTTTGCCATTATTTTGAAAAATTCCTTTAGTGACATTGTGGTGTGCTGTTTAGATTCGTTTCGAAATTGTTAATGTAAAGCTGCGTTTTTAGTGAAGCACATCACATTTAAATTTGCAAAAACACAAGGAAAGAAGAAGAGATCAAATTGCAATCAACAATAACATATGTATTGAAAATCAACGAGTACAACAATTGTGCTTAACGAATTAATATTAAGGAAGAGAAAGTTGCTTCCCATGTACCGATATCTGATACAAGATAGGAATAATGTACTTAAGAATGTTCTTGTTGAAGTGTTCAGTGTACAAATAAGATTTGAATTCAAGAATGAAAAGCTTGTACAAAAGGATAATAGAATTTGATTTGTGACTTGGCTTTTGACAGACAGTAACAGTGTAGTGTGATAGTAGTTTTGTGCCTGTGTGTGCATGAGTAGAAGAATGTCGGTAAACGTACGTAGATGAGTTCTGTTGAATAATTGTTCTACTACTGCTCTATTGTTTTATTTCTGTGGTTTAAATACTTTTTGGATAGGCTCCAGAAAGGAGTGGGAAAAATATCGAAAGGAATATTTAAAATACACGATTGGATAAAAATTGACCAATTAATGATTTTTTAACTAAAACAAGTTAGGCAAAGTCATGGCAGAAAGTTTTGTGTGAATACTGCGATGGGTAAATTGTCCTGTAGTACACAGTACTTATTTTCTAACCAATTATCACTAAGTGTTTTGTGGGCATGGTAAATCGGAGTAGTCACTACAACATCATGGGTCCAAAGAAAGTAAGTGTAAAGAGCAGGGGTGAATTTTTAGGGGCCTCGAATGGGTCAGAAATATTCCCATTAATTTCAATTGGGAAAATTGATTTGAGATTCAAGTCTTTTGAGTTACAAGTTTCGTCTTGGAATGAATTAAACTCATATCTCAAGGCATTTACTATGCATACATTTCTTATTATTTTAAACCCTATATTTAGTGGATAAGTGTGTTTGAGTAGACATTCCCATTTTTAAACAGTGTAAATTTATATCTTCTGGCTTGTGCATTTGAGAGTTTTATAAACAAAACTTTACATTATTTAAAAAATGGGGATATCTACTGGAGCATGTGTATTCACAAAATATAACATCTAAAGAAATATGAAATAATATCGGATTATAAACAATATCAATTCCTTAGAAATTACTTTGTTTATGTTTCACATACAAGAAAACAAGCAGATATGGGCTTTTGAAAAAATTTAAACACATTCTTCAAAAAGGTAATTGAATCTTGCTGGTCTATGATGCCCTCTTTGGGTGACTGGTCTAAATCACCTTGGATCAGATGGCAGTTTCTTCTACAAATGCAGGTTTTAAAACTGCCAGAGAACACATTCTCCTTGTTAAATCACTTGATTATTAGGAAATAATACTGGGTAAAGAATCCCTTTATTCCTTAGAAATTACTTTATGTTTCAGGTGCAAAAATATATGAGCAGATTTCGAAAAGATCTAAACAATAGGATGCACATTCTTCAAAAAGGTAATTGAATCCTGCTGGTTTATGATGCTCTCTGTGGCAGATGGGGTCTAAAGCACCTTGGTGCATTGTATGTTCACTTTTAATTGGCTTTTATTGAAATTTCAAAGAATTAATATTCTTTTGAAATGGAACAAACCTATCTAATTCCAAAAATAAAATTGGATAGCATTGGAATCAGGTAAGAAAAAAGGAAAAATAGTCATTCTCAGAAGAATTAAAAGAAAAAAAAATAATTGTATATTCTAATCTTGATTTGGATGTGGAGAAAATTAGAACTATTCTTTAAAAATGGCTGTCATCAGACTGCATCTGTGAAATGGCAGAGGACCATTTACTAAGAAGACTCTCAAATGCACAGGCCAGTGGCCCGACGATCTGTGTAGGTGAAACCTAGGTAGGTTTACCTGGCTCTTTAGGTTCATAGGTTTGTTCGACTTTGTGAATTGAGCACTTTACATAGTTACTTTTGCTTTACTCGGTTTGGAGGTTTTTTTTCTTTTGACTCTGAGCTGGGATTTTGGATGATTGTTTTCACCTGAATTTCATCTTCTTAGTTCTTTCTTTTTTATCCCTTATTTTTCCTTGGGTATTGGTTTGTGCAATTACAAGCCAAAATACCTAAGGTTTTTCCAAACAAGTATAACTATTTATATTATTACTATATAATTCAGTAATTCATCGAGTCTAGAAGAAACCTCAACAGAATGCAGAAAGCACTGGAAGGCCATTTCATCCTATATTTGGGACTCATCAGCAGTGCACATCCACTAACGAGAATTGAAACCCTGACAGTTACGTTATCAGGCAAACGTCATAGCAACTGTTCCAACGGGTCTCGGTGACAAAGAGATAGCGGATCAGACTCAATATAGTGCCACTCGATCACATATTCCGTGGTGGAACTCATCCAAGTTTCTCTTTTACCCATAGGACTGCCCCCCCACGAGCCAAAACTACTATCCCCAAGCCGCTCCATCCAGAGCATTAGAAGCCGGTTCAAGCAAGGATATACAAGTGATAGAAATTAGGAGGATTTGAGATTATATATATATATATATATATATATATATATATATATATATATTGTCATCCACAAACAGACTGTTTCACAGCTCATCAGTGTGGCTATATATATGTTCTCAAATCTACTAAAAATAGGTCCCATAAAGAATTCTGATGTTTGCTCAGATAAGGAGAAGCTGGTTAAGGGCCAAGAACTTTTCACCATCTCCTCGTATAAGTCCCTCCCGACATATATATACTCTTAGCCTATTATCATATTTTGTTACTTATAAGATGCTTCCATGCATTAGGAACCTCCCCATAAATTTTGAAGGAAGAAATTGAGAAAAAATTTTTTTCCTTGTACTTCATAGCTCTCCCCAATTTTAGCCACTGAATAGTATATTTCAACAACAAAACCTGACTAATCAGGACAAATCCATCACAAACTGAGAAGTACCAAATAGTAACTATTTAGAATGTAATAATTAGAAGTTAAAGTGCATAATATAACAAAAGTGTAGTATACAGTAATATTATTCTTAAAGGTCTACCATAAACGATGTGGCTTTGCGACCCGTAGTTTAAGAAATGGATGTGTGTTGTGGTGTAATGGATATCGGCTCAGAGTAAGAACTCTAAGAGCCGAGTTCAAATTCCTGTTGAGTTCATTAGATTCACTTCTGGACCTTGGGAAAGCTGTGAATTCATATATTCTACCCCCAGCTATGGGTTAAATAGCAGGACAGACTGGTTTCTTTAGCCTAGGTTGACAACCAGTCTAATGCAGAAAGAAATGGCAATGTACTGCAGGAAAAAAAATTGCCTCATCAGTGATGTATCAAATAATGTATGTATCACGTATGGCATTTAACTGACTGATTTTAAGAAGGAAGGAAGGAAGGAGTTACTTAAGCAGGTGCTACTGTAGCAAAAATTACATTTTCTGTCAATATCTCAGTATCCCAACTGCATAAATAGCTTCTCTTAAAAACGTTAATTTAATTTTAAAATGCTAGACTCGTTTTACAATGAAGAGCTCAGAATAGGATATAACTAGGGGAGCATATCCCAAACTTATATCGTCAGTCACTGATGTTTGATTTATAGAATTCAAGGTGGTTTTTGGAGATATTTTATAGGAAAAAAAAAATCATTTTCATATGTGAGTGCCTGTTTTACATGCACATTTATACAGAAAATTATATATGTACTATCTGAAATAACTGTCTATAGGGGACAAGTGTTGAAGACTGGTTATAATGACAATGAAACAATACCTTAGTACTTATGGTTCACTTAATAAAACAAAGTATAATTCAATCCACGTAACTTCTAGTGCCCAAGAGGAACCAAACGTATAATGTCTGTTTTCCAAATTTTGTTGTCAATTAAAATTCCATTTGTTGCTGGTAATTTTCAAATGAGAAATATTTTGAAAAGTAGAAAAAATATTTGGGAGAAAAAAATATTGATCTGTGCAATTATTTTTTCAAATATTTTTCTATGCATAGATAAATAATAAAGGAGAAATTGTAGTCTTCTACCAAATGGTTACAGGAGTGGATTAAGAGCCATGGGGTTCTAATCACTTAAAAGATTTTGGAGCCCCCATACATTTGTGAGTTAAGTATGCTAGCATGGAGTCTTGGTGAGTAGTGCAAGGATATCAACTGAGAAAGGGCATCATAGAAACACTGTTGGAAATAAATACAGAATTAACCGAAGGCACATATAACCATTGAGAGAGGCTGAACATCAATTCCAACTCAGAACAACATTAACCACGAAAGAACCAATCACAGCTGAGCAGTCACTGTCAAATGCGCCATGACCAGATTCTAACAGAACTGTGCTCAGAAGTAATCGTGTAATCAACAAACTCGCATATTACAGAATCAAATGAACATATGGCTAGAATAATTCCAAATGAACACGAACACAGTCTACTCCTGTTCACAAAAATTAAATCCTTTAAATTAATTAGTAATACTAACTTATTCAAGAGAGTAGACGTGATGCATTGAATAAATACAAACCTCGTAATTTCCCATAGCTCATTCCCTTATTAACCAATCAGAATGTCAATAAAGATACGTTGCAGGTCAGTTGTCTCCTCGTTCATAATGGCACCCTGTTGATTCAAATGTTAATCGTGTTCAACTTATTTCTTTAGATGAAGTAGAACATTATATTTTTACAATTTCTGTGGTATCCCTTTCCCTTGATGCCCTAAGCATGTGCTTATTTTGCTTAATGGTTAATCCAGTCCTGAATGGCTACAAACAATAACTGTTACTGCTAAAGCTAAATACATAGAACAAAATATGGAGAAACTCCATGAAGAATAAAAAAACTTTTTACATTAAAACTTTCCCTTAAATCCAATAAGTGTATGTATACCTAATTTGAGAGTTCTACATGAAGGAGTTTGTCTATGTATAATGAACAATGAGCAGACAAACAAACTCATCCCAATATATATATATATATATATATGTGTGTGTGTGTGTGCATAGTTATTCACATCATTCAACAAAAAATATGTCAAATGCTAAAAAAAGATGCACAGTGCGATGGGGAAATTGTCACCATTCTATATTTTTAATTTTGTGCATGTGCATTTTGTTGACTGCACAGTATAGTAGGGTCAGTTGGGCACCATCTGTGAGAAAAAGATCATCATGACGCAATTCACCCCACCAGAAATTTGGAAATGGCATGCTGTACTGCTTGGCATTCATGCCAGAAGCTCCAATATGAACATTTCAGAGTGTTTGGGTGTCAATCTGAGGACAGTGCAAAAGATTCAGAAAGAGTTGGATGATATATTCTTCCAATATCATGGTGTTTGGAGTGATCACTAGTGATGGTGATGTTATGCCTCCATTCATCTTCCCACAAGGCCTCAGACTCAACACAGAGACCTATATCAAGTGCCTTGAGGAGGTAGTGCTGCCCTGTCAAGAGGGTAGCTGCTGGAAGACCCTGTGTCTAGAAACAGGACTCTGCACCATGCCACACAAGCAGGAGAACCTAGCAATGTTTGCTAGACAATTTCTGAAACCACACCACTCCTTACATATGGCTAAATCTCTCCAGACTGCAAGCCCTTGATTATTATGCGTGGGGTGCAGTTGAGCAAGAGACAAGTAATACCAAAAGATGAACTGAAGGCAAGGATTATGGCAGCATTCACCAACTTAAACAAGGAGACTGTCCAGAAGAGCTGCAGGAGATTCCAAAGTCATCTGGAGGTCGTGATTGAAGCCAATGGTGATTTTATTGAATACATTTACTCTTTAGTATTTTAAGATATTTTTGTGTAATTTTGGTAAATATATCTGTTAAAGTGAGATGTCAGTGTTATTTTCAATTTTGAGTAATTTAGATGACAATTTATCCATCGCACAGTGTACATCTGGTGCTCCTGTTACATATCTCAAGAAGGATCTGTAATGTAACTGATCCTGAGCTGGCATCTCAACTTCAGTGACTATCTCACCAACATGATGTATCTTCCTGCTGCCTTTTCTACAAATATTTTCATGGCAATTGTTCTGATGAGCTTTCTTCCTTGGTGCTTCAACTGCATGAATTTAAGTGTGCTACTAGATTGGCAATTAGGTCTCACTGTTTTACTGCTGCGATAGCTAAATGCAACCATAGGTTCTATTCTAATAGTTTCTTTTCCCAAACTTATCACCTGCGGAACTCCCTTTTGATTTCTTGCTTCCCTGCCATCCACAATTTTTGAAAATGCCAATCACGACCTATTGTCTTCGTGAGACCTGCTCTTTTATTTTTTTCTCACTAAAGTCTTCTCATTCTCTTCCACTCCTAATAATCCCTTGTGTCTTAGTGGCATTATTATCTTACTTGGGGTGAAATGATTAAAAAAAAAAAATAAAACTACAAATATATATTCTGAAAATCCTTAAAGATATTGAGATTTTTTTTTATTTTGATATTATTAAATTATATTCCAATATATATTTACGATGCTTCTTGTATAATTAATTATAATTATAATTATTATAACAATAATTGCTTATTTAAATCAAAGATTGGGTCTTATCTGTCTACAAAATGGTGTTGTTGTTGCAAAGGGTAACAAAATATGGCTGTGTACATCTTTGGTGATTTGCTAAAACTTGAAATTTAAAAATTTGTAAACTAGCTTCCTATCTTTATGCAAATTTAAAAATTTGATTTTAATGCACATATGATTCTGATGTAATGGAATAACCAGTCACCCCCATGAGTGATTGCACTATAGGTAGTAAATACCTATAAAGTCAACTGTCTACAAGTGACTTGGACAGAGAGAGAGCGAGACGACACAAGCACGTCCAACGTTCCAGTTAGTGGCACTCACTACTAGATTGACCTGTGTGTATAACTGTACCGTATTTCATATTGTACATGTTGTGTACAATAAACTTTTCTTCTAGTATCCATCTGGTGTTATGTGTTTATTCCCTTAGCACGGAATATAACAGTGGCGACGAGGATGTTTGCAATGAACTCACACGGAATATAACAGATTCCTTGCCATTTTCTCCAAAAATTGGATAAAAAAAAAAATTTCTCCCAAGTCTTATATGAAAATTGAAGCATCTGTCTGGCTGATGTTACCATGTACATAGCGGGATTCCATAATATTATGATACTAAATGTAAATGCAGGGAGAATCAAATGATTTATAAATTAAGTTATATATATATATATATATATATATATATATATATATATATAAATAATTGTTTATTTAAAAATTATAACATAAATATGTTATAAAATCACTACAAAAATAGCCATTTTGTTTAAACACCTCCGGTGTCTTATCAAGTGATGATGTTGAATGTAGAATAAAGGGTTCTAAAAGTTTCAAATTAATTAACGATCCTTCATAAGGGGAAACGCTGTTACATAAGCAGGAATGACCAATCAAAATACAAGTACACGTGAATTCAAAAAACTTGATAACGAAATAAGTTTATAATAGCTGTTAAAAGCTTTAAAGTTGGGGTTTTACTAAAATAGAATTTATTCTAACCAATAAGTATTAAATTATATGATAAAATTTGATATTAAAATTAAAGGTAAAAAATTACCAATTTTAAAATCTAAATTTAATCTCTATTAAGTTTAAAATTATAAAACTACTGATGAGAAAAGAAAAAATACATATGTTATTTAATTTATTTTATTTTTTCATTGAAATTACGTTAGAACAGACGCTAATTTCAGCTGGTCTTCCCGACAAAAATGTATACATTTTAATTCCAAGTGTATGAATAGGGTGTTCACCTCTCGCATAAAACAATATACATACTCATATATAAGATAAATGCTACTTTTCATACCTACTAAATATGTATCTATCAACTTGTCTCTGTCTATAAAAACCTTTCTATCTCTCTCAGTCTGTTCATATCTATCTATCATATGCAATATATGCACCTGTTCTAGATCTATCTAAACCTTATTCATTGGTATCATACTTTTTAAAAATATTTTCTTTATAACATATTACTTATGCTTTCTTAGCCAAACTAAATATATAATTCAACATTTAGATAAAAGAAATAATTCAATGGAAAATTTAATTAGAAGAAACAATAGACAATTTCAGTAAATGGCCACAACACACTTGTTTGGAAAGCTCTCTGATAAAATGATACACTGCCATGTTAAATGTCACTGGATAAGTGCCAAGTATTGTGTTGGACAGCCTCTTTCCCAACAATGTGTAGCAACTCATAATAGCATTGATTCCACAAGTGATCAGAAGATCTTGAAAGAAATGTTGAGTCATGCTGTCCCAATATCTGTCTACAGCTCCCTGATATATGTGGATGCAGAGTCTTGCATAGGAAAAGTTCTATGCTAACAGTTTGTTTTTGCACACTACTTGCTTGTGGAACTCCCTTCTAGCTTCATTCTCTCCAGCCAACTTTGATCTTCAAAGATTTAAATGCAATGTCAGTCGCTATCTACCCGTCCTCCTGATCACTCTTTCGTCTCCTTGCTCATTGACGTTTCTGTTCCTAATTCTTCCACACCCTGTAACCTCTTCATTTTATTGGCTTCACTGCCTTGCTTGGAGTGATACCAATTAAAAAAAAATTGTTATTAAAACAAGACAACCATCACTGTATAAATAGAAGGATTGGTTGTGGGAACGTAACGTGATTTGTTTATAAAAATGAAATACTATAAATACGATATACTAATATTGAAACAGGTGTTATAAATACTAATATATTGAAACAGGTGTATTTCCTCTTTTTTAATTGTTGTGCATAATAAGTTGTTGGGTTACAAATGGTGATTATCTCCCTTTCATTGAGGATCATGTGACAGCCGGTGAATGACATCAGGAAAGAGATTGCAAAGAGCAGTTGTCATGTAGAGCCCACATAAGGAAGAAATTCTGTCAGAAATTGTTCATTTCAGAAGAAATATGGCCCATGGTTTGACTTTTTTAAGTCATCATCTGGATAGGTAGAGAAAAATGGTGAGTGTTGTGACATAGGCAAGGGCTGTGTGTGTGTGTTATATACAATTGAGGATGTGGGATCTTAAATTATACTTGCTTTTATTTATAGATGTTTGTTCTTGTATGTGTATTGCTTCAAGGATCTTAAGCCCGTTTTCAATATTTGATTTTGCTAGTATTTTGTTGTTTGTGTCTGCCTACGCTGATAATGTTTCTAAAATGAATGTTGGAATTTCCTCCTTATCTGAGAAGGATTATTCATAATTCGGAAATGCTAATCAATAAAATTAATCCATGTAAAATGCCTGCTGCCTTTAATAGCATTTTCCTTAAAGAACATTTGCTGCCTTAATACACAGGAGATATATAAGTGGACATATTATGCTTTAACACAATCTTCAGGACATGAGATTGTCGCAGTTAGCTCCTCCTCATTTCCTTAACCCGTCAACAGGGGTCTCTCTCTCCCGGGAGTATAAATACTGGCTGACCTTTCGCCTCTCTCTCTCTTCTCTCTTTTCTCTGTTTACGCGCACGTGCGAGCAACTATCTTGACTTCGGCCGCGGGCTGCAACCTCGCACGTGAGGCGAGGTATATAAAACTTTCTCTTAAAATTTCCAATATGTGAACTCTTATACACAACCAGCGTTTCCCATATTCTGGGAACACGCTAAAACAAAATTCACGCCGTACGGACATTCAACTCAACACACACAGAACTTTCCATACAACACTGTAACATTTTATTCATGTCTTCAATGTATTTGTAATTTGTGTATTAATCTATTTGTTATTAATATATAATTGTTCGCATACATGTATATCAGTCGTGTTTGTTTCTTTGGACTCCATTAAAGTCCAACATTCTTATGTAGCTGGACCGGCCAGCGGAAGCCTTAACCTAGAGATAACTCATCTTCTCTTCTCACATTCACACACCACATGGTCCACTACAAGATGTTTAAGCACGGAACTGAAGAACTGGCTTTTTAAACACACTTTTTCATGGTTTTTCATTATACGTGGAGAAGTGAGCAAGACTAAAACCACACTATTTTATTTTTTGCATGATAGCCAATTTTTTGCAGCATGTCTGAAGAAAATCAGATAAAAAAAATGTGGAAATAATTAAGTTTTTATTTTATGTAATACATAAAAACCTTTTTTCTCACAGTATTTTTCAATTTTTTGTGTGAAGCCAATTTTTCAGGAAAACTACCAAGCACTCCACATCATCCTCGTAACCTGAGCCATGTTTTGCATTAAGTGCAAAGAACATCAGCTCATCCAGTAAAAGTTTTGTTCGTGTGTAACAACTTTGCCTTGGTAGTCATACACACCTAAAGTTTTTTCAACTTTTCTGCCAAACCTGGGGTACCTGGAGATTGGAAAGTTGGTCCAGACCTATTTTGATAAATTCACAACATGTGTGTACAATTTAATTGAAATTGGTCAAGAAATGTGGACATGCATAAATAGCGTAGATACACAGACATACACAGAAACATCTTGTGTTTTATATATAGATAACAAATTTAGTCCTGAACGATGAAATGCATCACAAGTAAAGCTTTCCACTTTTTCATACAATTTCACCTATATTGTTCTTGATATATAACATCATCTCATATTATATATATATATATATATATATATATATATATATATATATATATATATATATATATATATGAAGAAATATACTCTTAAGGTGTGCTATATTTATGGGATAAAGTGCTCAATATCAGAGATAGAGAGAGTGTAAATATAAAAGTGAACATTGAAGTCAACACTTAGAGGCGACAGGCTGTTTCATGCTCGATACAATCGTCAGGCCACGATTGCGTCTAGCATGAAACAGCCTGTCGCTTCTAAGTGTTGACTTCAATGTTCACTTTTATATATATATATATATATATATATATATATATATATATATATATATATAAAATGCATGCACATTTAATTGTGTATGTATGTATGTATGTGTTCGTTTTTTTTCTTTTTTTTTGTTTTAATATATAAAGTGCCGTGGAGATGTCTCCTGTCTCGTCACCTATTTGTGTGTGTATATATCTAAATATGTGTGGGTGCTTATGTATTATAATCTGAGTGTGTATATTGTTTTATGCGAGAGGTGAACACCCTATTCATACACTTGGAATTAAAATGTATACATTTTTGTCGGGAAGACCAGCTGAAATTAGCGTCTGTTCTAACGTAATTTCAATGAAAAAATAAAATAAATTAAATAACATATGTATTTTTTCTTTTCTCATCAGTAGTTTTATAATTTTAAACTTAATAGAGATTAAATTTAGATTTTAAAATTGGTAATTTTTTACCTTTAATTTTAATATCAAATTTTATCATATAATTTAATACTTATTGGTTAGAATAAATTCTATTTTAGTAAAACTCCAACTTTAAAGCTTTTAATAGCTATTATAAACTTACTTCGTCATCAAGTTTTTTGAATTCCCATGTACTTGTATTTTGATTGGTCATTCCTGCTTACGTAACAGCGTTTCCCCTTACGAAGGATCGTTAATTAATTTGAAACTTTTAGAACCCTTTATTCTACATTCAACATCATCACTTGATAAGACACCGCAGGTGTTGTAACAAAATGGCTATTTTTGTAGTGATTTATAACATATTTATGTTATAATTTTTAAATAAACAAATATATATATATATATATATATATATATATACACACACACACACACACACAGACACCCACACCAATATAAAATTTCATTAATTTATACAATATAATATAAATATAAAATTTGTCATTTAGATGATTGATGTTATATTCAGAATCCTGACTCTAGAATTTTAGAGAGGAACTTTTCTGTAATCGTGCAGTTCACTTGTCGAGGGGTTTCAGGATATTATGTATTTATAAGGCTCAGAATGAGAAATTGGAGAGTTGAGTTCAAATTCCAGTTGGATTCATTATATTCACTTATGCATAAATATCCTTGGGAAAGGCATGAATCCATCTCCTTCCCCTACTGGTCACTGCCGCAGATTCATCTCTTATATATATTTTTTAACTATTCGACTTGCATACAATCTAAGTTCTCTTGACGTCTGAATCTGCCCATATTTGCCCACCTATATAGCGTTTTCTTTCTCGTATGTGAGAAAATCTACTTGACTAAGAGGTCATTTTGTATTATGTGTCATGCCCTTGATATCACAATCCTTTACAATGATGAGATATAGCTTGACACATGATACCTTCTTTGGGTCCAATGCCCATTGTTGCCAACAGCATTCTGGGTAATCCCTTTCTGAACAATTATCTGTAGTTGTTGAAAGTTATTGCTGCTTTTTTTTTGCTTTTTTTTACATATGTAGTATCTGAGCACATGTCTAACTCTCTTTGTACAGCATCAGGTGATCGATCTCTCCTTTTTAAAGACTGGTTGCCAGCCATAGTAAGAGAGCCCAGTCTGCCCAACTATTTAATCTATAGTGCGGGGAAGGAGAGATGGATTCATACATTACGCAAGAGTAATCATATGAAAGTGAATGTAATGAACTCAACCTAAATTTGAACTTAGCTCACCACTTTCTTATTCGGAGCCACTAACCATTACATGACCTGCACACCCCACAACCATAATATTTTATATTAAAAGCAAATTCTGTATTTGAAACAATAAAAGACAACAACTTTGTTAAAAGGTTAAAGTTCAAATTGAGAAGAATAAAAAAAGGGGGAAGAGGAATGTGTTCTGGAATTTCAGAAATGTAAATCCAACAATTGTTTTAAAAAACAAAAAAATGCTGCGTCTGTTTTACAAATAATGGTAAAGAAAGATTTAATTGGGTTTGGCTGCTGACATTTTCAAAGAGATTCTGGAAATAACTGAGAGCTGGCATAACTGTCAGTATGTTCCTGGCTTTGGAAAGGCTAACGTCAATTATCACTTTGGACTTTGGCCTGCAAGAATCAATAAAAGAATTCAGATTTTTCAATTTAAAAAGACCAATAGAAACATTTTGAAAAACAAAAAAAAAATCAGTTTGTTTGAAGCAGGCAGACATTTCATATATTGCATAACACTTTATACAAAATGTTTCTTATTGGTAAGTACTTATTTATATTATTTTCAGTTGGACTAATGTCTTCATCTTTGTTTTTATTTTCACATTTCAACCATTGCACACTCTGGCTTTCTTCAGGTATCTGTTGATCTGGGTAATAAATACTATACTATTTTTTCAATTTTTTACACCAATTGTGCTAATGTCAGTAAAAGTCTGTCTGATCACCAGGGCTCCACATTAACTTCTATTTACAAAGTAGATTAAAATGATAAGACTTGGGTGCAATATTGTTTTTATTTACATTATTTGGACAGTTGCCCTCATTTTTCTTGCCATATTCATGATATTTCGGCCATTGCATGCTCTGGCCTTCTTCAGATGATTGGAATTTTGAAATGAACCCTTTAATTCATCCACCAGGGTAGATTGTTCTAGTTTAACATGCCATGCCTCTTCCAGATGTCTCGGTTATCTCCCTTGAACTCAACTCTCCAAGTTTTTGTTCACATCATATATTGAACTCACAGCTCTTTGTGTCAAGTCCCTGGATTCAACCAATGCTTTTATCCAATGGGTCATGTGTCATTGAGGACATCAGTATATTAATTTTTTTGGACTTATAAACTTAATGTCTCAGTAAACATTTTTTTTTTTAAAGTGCTCATATTGCAATTTTTTGTTGTTATTGTTGCTTTTCACTAGCACTCATTATTATTGGTTCCCATATTGTATTCATTTCTATGCTTGGTCGGCTCAGGAGATTTTTGTAGCCTAGCATATGTACCGACTCCTTAAGTTTTCATATTTTCCAGTGATGTTCTTTGCCTATTATTTCAACCTCATCCCACAGAGGGGTGCTGATTTCCCTTTTTCCTCTATATATGGTCAGCTATACCTGATTTTTCTATTTCTTCTTGTGTTACGGCTTTATAATGTTCATACCTTAAGTGGGCGGCCTGTTTTTCCTTTACGTTTCTTACCACAGCTGCATGGGATGATGAACACACTGTCCTTAGTTATGTTCTCCCTTATGGTGGGGGGGGTCTTACTCAAAAGAGGTGTCTCTGAATTGTTGGACCACTTTTGAAGGTCGTCTTAATGTTATATGGACCACAGATCTTTTGTATTTTTTCTGATAATCCTTTCACATAGCGAAGGCAGACTGAGGCTGTTTTCTGAGTGTTGTTATCCTCTTGTACCCTTCTATCCCAGTTTGTCAGAGGTACTGACATGTACCCAGGGTAGTTTTTACATTGTAGGGTACTGCTTATACTCAGCATTTCTTGTTCATATGTCTCTGGGTCGTCACATGACTTTTGCCCAATGTTGTAAGCAGCAAACGATCCCTTTCTTTATACTGTATGGGTGGAGGAATTTGAAGTTGAGGTATTGTCCAGTGAATGCTGTCTTGTGGTATAAGTTTATAAGTCCCAAAAATTCATATACCGATGTTCTCAAGGATAAATGACCCAGTAGATAAAAGTGTTGGTTGGATCCAATGACTTGACCCAATGAGTTGTGAGTTCAATATCTGCTTACTGCAGTGGTGAACAAAAACTTGGAGAGTTTAGTTAAAGGGAGATAACCTGGATATCAGGAAGAGGCACGGCACGTGGAACTAGAACAATATACCCCCATAAAGAGTTCAGTTTGAAATTCCAATCACCTAAAGAAAGCCGGAGCAGACAACGGCCGAAACATTGTGAGTATAACAAGAAAGATGAGGACAACAGTCTGATTAATGTAAATAATTACAATACTTCATCTCAGAAATATAGACAAATATTGTCTTTATCTATCACTATTTTGATTTGTAGTCAGTATTTAATTGTTTATGGTAATATTAGCTGGATTCAGATGAAGAGAGGCCTTATTCTATTCCACTTGTGAGGCCTCTCCCCCAAATCCCTCATTCTCAAGAGTAGAGGAAAATGGAAGAGTGTTAAATTAAACAATTTGAGTAAAGCCGAGGATGATGACGGGTGTTTAAAATTACTGAAGGGTTGTTTAGAGCAGTACTTCTCAAACTATATGATATGGAAGACTTGCATTTGCATTTTTTTTCTCAATGTGTCACATACCTGTAATATTAATTTATACTGAAAACAATATATATATAATGAATATAATAAAAGTTGACTATTTTTTTATCTTCCATTTATTTTGCAAAAAATAATTCAGTATCAAAACATATAAAAAGTAATAAAAAAAAATAAGCAGTTTATTAACACAAAAACAAAAATGATATAAAATTCATGCATTACAAACATCAAAACTACTGAAAGAAATCGGTTGAGTGATTCCTATTTAACTAACATTCTTAGAATCAAGACTAGTTCCCTAAAAGTAGAAAAGCAATGTCAAAAATAATCACATTGAATTTATTTTGTCTATGTATAATTGCTTTTTTTTTTGCTTTTTTTTACTGTCAATAATACAGTATTTTTCGTAATTATATATACATTTGTTATTAGCTTAAAAGCCGCTCTATCAGCTTTCGTGTAAGCTAGCTCCTGTGGAGGGCTCTAGGTTGGGCCTTCATCACAATAGGTAAGGACAAGTAGATGCAATATGCAATAATATATTACAGAAGAACTTAAAATTAATCGTTGCATTTAAGTATTGCCTTAATATTTGTTTACCTTTAAAAAGTTCAATGATAATTCCCCTGACACCACTTAATTTAAAGTTGGCCTTCTTTAGAGCAACTGAAGAGGAGTGTTTCCACTGTATGGATTATTTCTTTATTGACAATCTTATAAAAGAAAATGTCGAATATAATCATATTGAATTTATTTTACTTTGTCTATGTATAAATTCTTTCTTTTTGTTTTTTTTACTGTCAATAATACAGTATTTTTTGTAATTATATATATTTGTTATTAAAATTTGATATTCACAATGTTTTGAACTTTTTAAAAGCATGTTTATATAAAGTACTTTTGCAGCCCAGTGAATATACCTAAATTTCTAATTAAGCCGATTAGGAAAAAAAGGTTGAACAACCCTCTGGTCTATAGTGTAAATCAACTGAGTATTTTTCTGAAATTTATTCCCTGAGGATGAAATCATGTTTTGAATGTGAACATTTTAAGATGCAATGTTATTTGTTGACTCTACAAATTGTGAGAATTTGTGTTTTTTTTTGTTTTTTTTTAAGTGTGAGTTTCACCCTGTATAAGGCATGGAGTCACTCAAGGTAGAGGGTTTCAAAGTAAATGGCACATTTTATTTGGTTTGGTTTGTTTTGTTTTGTGGCATATCAACCTCAATGGGTTATTTAATGCTGACAAAATTTTTATTTTTGTTAATATTTTTTTTCAAAACTATTTCTGGTAATATCTTCTCCTTCAAAAAAATCTATTTCTGGTAATATTTTACCTACAAAAAGCCTATTTCTAGTAATACATTTTATTTGGATAGGTGGGGAAGATAACAGTTAACCCTAGACTTGAACAGGTTAAGATTGTAGTGACCAAGAAAATATGCTCTTGAGAGTCAGTTCTACGGAGCAGTGGTTTGTGGGAAGAAGCTGCTCAAGTGGAACTTACTTCTCATCAAAGGAATATGGAAGGAATGAGGGTGGTGTGCTACAATGTGAGTGGTATGGTGGGTCCTAGCAATGATGGTTCTAACTGGTGGAACTAAGGAATATAGTTCATCCAAGCACTTTCCAAGGAAGTTTGGTTTGTTTGTTTCATTTTACGGCATATCAACCTCAATGGGTTATGTTGTAAATAAGAGATAGACTGTGACACTCCTTTATGACACCATATTAGTTTACAGCCCATTCTCCGGATTACGACAATCAGCCATATTTGAGAATACTAGGAGCACGTGATGTGAACCCTGCTTGTATTTTGCCGAATAAAGCTTGGATTAACTTATCTTCCAAGTCTCAGTCTTCATTCTTGACAATTTAATCGGCAAAAATATCTTATAACCGCCATGTCAGAGTCTGTATCAAGTTTTGGCTATAAACCAAGAGTATTGGTTATCGACCCGAATTTAACACACGCCGCCAGAGAATGGCGGCACTGGCATACTATATTCACCAACTATTTAGACAACTACAAAGACAGAATCGCCAACAAACTATGGGCATTGATAAGCTGTGTAAGTCCTACAGCCTTCGAATTCATTGAATCCTGCGAAGATATCAAATTGGCACTAAATTGGCTGGACTCAGTATACATTAAAAAACCGAATGAAGTCTTTGCCCGCCATCTACTGGCCACACGGAAGCAAAGACAAGATGAATCGATTGATGATTTTTTCCAAAGTCTCGAAAAATTAAGGTGAGACTGCAACTTCAAAGACAGAACGGCTAAGCAATTCGGTGATGAAGCTGTGAGAGATGCTTTCATTTGTGGAATAGCATCACCAGCAATCCAACAGAGATTACTGGAAAATAAAAATTTGGATCTGCAGACAGCTCATGAACAAGCACTAACACTAGATTTAGTCCAGAAAAATAATGCGGCTTGTGTTTCTCCCTCCAATTCAGCCATTGCTGTCATTAACAACAGGAGACCACATGGTGACTCAACGGGCAGTAGCAGTGAAGAAAAATAAATAATCAAACCACTGTTGCTGCCACATTCAACCAAAGGTATAACAATTCTTGTAAGAAGACTTCCACTACAACTTCGAATAATAACACTGGTAAGAAAGCTTGTTTTTTCTGTGGTATTATACCTTACCATGAACGATCCATTTGTAGGCACGTGACGTAATTTGCCATCGCTGTGATAAGCAGGGACATTACGAAAAAAATGTGCAGGTCATCAAATGTGACAACTAATGCTATGATTCATTCAGCTTTTTGTATTTCTGTAAACACTATTAACGTACCAGTGGGACTATCGTCATGGTGGAAAATAGAACCTTCAATACTCTGATAGATTCTTGTGCTTCTGAAAATTTTATCAGCAAAAAAGTGGTGGATTTATTGTCTCTGAGGATTTTTCCCTTGTCAAAAAAGTAAGTATGGCCCAGAAAAGTATTAATAGTCGGTCTAATGGATTTGTAGTAGTCGATTTTAAACTGGGTCTTAACGATAAATTATATACTTCAGTTCCTTTGACTATCATGAAGGACCTCTGTTGTGATGTTGTTCTTGGATGGGAATTGCAATCCCAACATCGTAAGGTCACGTTTGAATATGGCGGTTATTTACTGGAACTCGTTGTGAAAGACACGGGTGCCTGTCTTGCCCGAGAAGCTGCTGATATAACTGAACCAACTTTGTTCCCAGGGATTTCAGCTAAATGCAAACCGATTGCTACTAAATCAAGATGTTTTAGTAAAGAGGACTCTGATTTTATTGCTGTGGAAATTAGCAAACTTCTGGAAGATGGGATTATTGAACCCAGTATTTCACCATGGCATGCACAATTAGTAGTGGTTAAAGATGAAGCTAAAATACACAAAAAATGATTGTGTGTGGACTATTCCCAAACCATAAATATCTACACAGAACTAGATGCTTTTCCATTACCAAGAATTTCCGATCTGGTTGCAAATCTTGCCAGGTATGAATACTTTTCAACTTTCAATCTAAAAAGTGCCTACCATCAAATCAAGCTCAAACAATCTGACAGGAAATATACTGCTTTTGAAGCAAATGGCCAACTTTTTCAGTTTACCCGTCTCCCATTTGGGGTAACTAATGGTGTCCCTGCTTTCAAACGTGCAATGAATGAAATCTGACTGATACATTTCCCTATCTTGATAATATGATAATTGGGGGTGAAACAGAAGAGGAACGTGATAACAACGTGGAAAATTTT
This sequence comes from Acanthosepion esculentum, assembly GCA_964036315.1. NCBI lineage: Eukaryota > Metazoa > Mollusca > Cephalopoda > Sepiida > Sepiidae > Acanthosepion > Acanthosepion esculentum. The sequence continues at coordinate 87,695,501 of OZ038501.1, forward strand.
ATGAGGGTAGTGAGGAAAAGACACTTGACTTTGAACAATTTCAAAACCATAAATAAAGTAACTACATTAAATACCTTAGGGTATTGTATAGGGAATGGAAAGATAAAGCCTGACCCTGAACGAATGAAGCCATTGCAGGAACTACCACCACCTGAAAACATGAACAGTCTGAAGAGAATCAGGGGAATGTTTGCTTACTACGCTAAGTGGATCCCTGAATTCTCAGAAAAAATACAACCCTTAGTGAAAGTGGATCGGTTCCCATTGGAAGAGAAGGTACTTAAGGCATTTAATACATTGAAATCAGAACTGTATAGAGTGACCTTATGGGCTATTGACGAGAACCTACACATTCAGTTAGATTGTGATGCTTCAGACTGTGCTGTATCTGCCGTACTTAGCCAAAATGGAAGGCCCATAGCATTCATGTCAAGATCACTCCATGCAAGTGAAAAGGGATATAGCATTGTTGAGAAGGAAGCTCTAGCCATAATAGAGGCCGTACGAAAATGGAAGCATCTTCTGTCTCCACATCACTTCAAACTATACACAGATGCAAGGTCTGCAGCATTCACGTATGATAACAGGAAGCGCACTAAAGTAAAGAATGCGAAAATCAATGAATGGAGAATGGAACTCGGCGAATTATCCTTCGACATTGAATATCGACCGGGAAGAAACAATGTAGCTGCAGACACTTTCAGTCGCACTTATTGTGCATCATTGAGTTGTCAAATCTCGGTTCTGGTGGAATTACATGAAAAACTATGCCATCCAGGTGTCTCAAGACTTTTACATTTTATGGGGTCAAGAAATCTCCCCTTTTCAACTGGAGATGTCAAGAAAACCTTTGCATCCTTCAGGATTTCTGCAGAACTCAAACCCCTGTTCTATCGACCAACTGAAGGTACATAGATAAAAGCCACTGGTCCGATGCAAAGGATCAGTATTGACCTTAAGGGGCACCTCCCAACGGCTTCCCGCAATCCATATTTGTTAGTCATTGTTGATGAATATTCACGATTTCCATTCTTATATTCCTGTCCAGACATGCAAACTTCCACAGTCATAAAATGCCTGGAACTCCTTTTTAGTATGACTGGAATGCCAGACTACATACATTCAGATAGAGGCCGTTCTTTTATATCCCAGGAGCTAAAGGAATATTTACTTGGTAAAGGAGTTGCTACCAGTAACTCGACGCCCTATCACCCACAAGGTAATGGTCAAACCGAACGGTATGTAGTGGTTGTCTGGAAAACAATCCAATTGGTGCTTAAGTCACTCAAGCTATCAGATAAACATAGGGAGCAGGTCCTACCACAAGTTCTTCATTCTATGCGGTCCCTGTTATGTACTACAACAAATTGTATACCACATGAACGTTTTTTTAAATTTCAGGGACGCACAACCCATGGAAACTCTCTGCCGTCTTGGTTGATGAATCCGGGGCTGGTGTTGTTGCGACGATTCATTCGTACTACTAAGAATGACCCCTTAGTGGATCGGGTTAACCTGATCGATAGTAATCAATCATTTGCATGCGTCAGATATCCAGATGGGAGAGAATCAACTGTGTCGGTTCAAGACTTGGCCCCAGATCCTGCTGGCTCCGGGACATTTTCACCCCAGCAGATGTTTCAGCAGTCCTCCGAGGAGATCCCTTCCAAACCAGCAACTGTTGAACTGCCAACCATACAAAATGAGCCTTTAATGAGCCCAGGAAGTGATGCCGATATAGAAGACCACGATTCATCATGCAGAGAGATTGTGCAAACACTACAGAGGTCAGTTCGTGTGTCAGTGACCCCAAAAAGGTATGGCTGGGACTAAAATAAGTATTCCCTTCTAGTGGGGAGGGATGTCATAAATAAGAGATGGACTGTGACACTCGTTTACAACACCATATTCGTTTACGGCCCTTTCTCTGGATTACGACAACCAGCCAATATTCGAGAATACCAGGAGCCCAAGATGTGAACCCTGCTTGTATTTTGCCAAATAAAGCTTGGATTAATTCATTCTTCCGAGTCTCAGTCTTCATTCTTGACAGGTTATTTAATGCCGACAATTTTTTTTTCCTGGTAATATTTTGTTTTGTCAAAAATCTATTTCTGGTAATATTTTCTTCCTCAAAAATGTATAGCTGGTGATATTATTTTAAAAATGTATTGCTGGTAATAGTTTTCTCAAAAATATATTGCTGTTAATAGTTATTTTTTCTTCAAAAATTTATTTCTGGTAATAATTTTTTACAAATTATTTCTGGTATTAAAACCTATTTTTTTTTTACACTTTCATAATGCTTTTTACTTCAGTTTTGGGGTTAACTATTTGCCCATAGCTGGGACCCTAACAGGTGCTACCACCCCGGGTCAGGGTGTACCTGGGAACACCAGCAATTAAGAGGTGGTTCCATGCTCCTTAAAACCTCCTGATCAGAGGCCTTGCTGTTGGACATAGTTTATCGTCTTACCCTGGACGCGGATGCAGTTTATCGTCATACCTAGGATGGTTCCAAGGAAGTAGCAATAAAGCAGTGAGAGAGAGGTTGCAGGGTGGAAAATGATTTGTCATCCACGACATGTAGATGTTTTTAGACTCTACTGAAACTAGAAATTGAGGACTGGGCAACTCCCACCCAAATATGACAGCAGTACTCCATTTTAGGCCTGATCTGACTCTTGTAAAGGTAGAGGATACCACAAGGAGTCAGGTATTTATTGGAGCTGTACAGGGAACTCACCATTTTTTTCCTGCCTCCTTAGTGATAGACTGTATGTATGAATTCCACTTGAGGTCTGGGGTGAGTTTAAGGCCCAATAGACCTCAAGTCATTTTCCTAAATTTGGCACAGTTAGGGTGGAGCTGCTCTTTCCTCTCTTGACTGAGTTCAAAAGCGTCTCCACGTCCTTGTGGGTGATGGATTATTTTCAACCCTACAACTCTTTTCCCATAAACAAACCATTACCAGCCTCTTGCTATTATATCACTATTTCCATAAAAAATAGTCAGATGAACTACACTCATTAGTTCTACCAGTTCAAACCTTTAAAACTAAGGCCCACCATGACATGTACACAGAGTCAAATCATCCTCATTCCCTTTGTTTGTTTGTTTTTAGTGGCATATCAACTCTTTATGGGTCATTTAATGCTGAAATTTTTTTTCTTTGGAGCATTATTAATTTCTTTTACAAAAAAATGTATTATTGGTACTTTTTTTTACTATGAAAATGTATTACTGGTATTTTTACTATAAAAAACCCAGTTTGGGGGTAGGTATCTATTTGCCCGTAATTGGGACCCTAACAAGTGTTACCACTCAGGGCCAGGATGGACCTGGGAACAACAGCAATTAAGAGGTGGTTCCACACTCCTCAAAACCTCTTGATCAGAAGCCTTGCTGCCAGATGTAGTTTATCATCACACCCAGATGCCATTCTCATTGTATTCCATTGATAAGGAAGATGTTGCATTTTGACAGCTTCTTCCCAAGAACAGGCTCCTGAGAGGATACTTCCCTGATGACTACAATTGTAACCTCTTCAAATCTAAGGTCAACCATTATACAGGGTGAGATGGATAAATTGTTGTCTAAATTATGCAAAAATGTAAATAACACTAATATTTCATTTTAAAAGATATATTTAGCAAAATTACACAAAAATATCTTCAAATATTAAAGAGTAAATTTATTCAATAACATCACCACTGACCTCAACCACAGTCTCCTGCAACTCTTCTGAACAGTCTCCTTATTTAAGTTACTGAATGCTGCCTTAATCCTTGCCTTCAGTTCATCTTAGGTGTTACAAGGAGTTTTGTTGGTTTCTTGCTCAACTGCACCCCACACATAATAATCAAGGGGGTTGCAGTCTGGGGAGTTAGGTGTCCAGATGTAAGGGGTGATGTGGTTGCAGAAATTATCTGACAGCCATAACTGGGTTCTCCTGATTGTGTGGCATGACGCAGAGTCCTGTTACCAGACAGAGGATCTTCCAGCAGCCACCCTCTTGACCCAGGACACCACTGCCTCCTCAAGGCAGTTGATGTAGGCCTATGTGTTGAGTCTGAGGCCCTCACCAATATATACAAAGCTCTTTTCTTATTAGAATGATCAGAGTGAATTTTCCGAGCTGCCATACCTTTGTAATCACCATTAGACTCATCCAACTCTTTCTGAATCCTTTGCACTGTCCTTAGATTGATACCCAAACACTCTGAAATGTTTGCATTGGAGCTTACAGCATGAATGTCAAGCAGTACAGCATGCTGCTTCCAAATTTCTGACAGTGCCATATTGCATTTTTTCTCACAGATGGTGCCCAACTGACCCTACTATACTGTGCAGTTGACAAAATCAAAACCAAACAACATGCATGCACAAAATTAAAAATATAAAATGGCGACAATTTACCCATTACACCCTGTGTATCGAACATAATCTGCATTTCTTACCTGCTCCTTTAATGTCCATATAGCAACATCATTCAGTACCCCTCTACTTTAAGTGGCTCTCAGATGTTGTATTAGGTGAAAAATAATAAGACTTATCTTTTCACTTTTGTTACACCCAGGTAGTATCACCTATGAAAAAAGAATAAATTGAACGAGAAAACAAGAGGAACAATTTTGTTTCTCTTAAAAAATAAATAAATAAAAAATAAAAATAAAAAAAAATGTTGTATCATGTTGCTCTACAACACATGAGCAGTAGTCAACTTCTCCAATTGTTTGGGGCATGCCACAACAGAAGCTAGAATGAGGTCAGTTATTTCATTTTCTCCCTCATCTTGCCTGGTGGTCTTTCAATTTTTTAGCCCTAGCTTGGGCTGCAAAACACTGGATCCAAGTCTCAACAAATTCTGGTTCATCCAATTGACTTAAACATCCTATCAACCATGATGACATAAATGTAAAATAAAAAAAATATTCATCAAGGGATTTAAAAAATATATTTTCAGTCAATGATGACAAAAAAAGAATAATGAACAATATTGAAGAAAGAACATCATTTTAAAATCTCAGTATATGGTTTACAATTGCTTCAACTTTTGTGGCAAAACAGCTGTTCTACTGAAGTTGGACTTCTTTATTTGTCGTGTTCCTCCAGGTGTAGGTGATCATAGCTCTCCACAATTTCCTGTTCTTCATAGCTCTTAATAAATTTTGTCTTTTAGTTATTTCCTCTAAGCCTTGAGCTGCCATCCATTTACTCAAACTCACTAAGTAGGTTACGCGTTGTTTTCCTCTGTCTCTCTTGCCTTCAATCTGTCCTGTGAGTATCAGATTTTCTAAGCCCTCTTTCCTCATCATGTGCCCTAGAAATTTCAACTGTCTTTTCCTGATGTTAAGTATAAGTTTCCTTTTTGTTTTCATTTTCTCTAAACATTTGTCATTATGTTCAGCCTATGTTATCCTCATCATCCTTCTGTAGAACCACACTTATGTTGCTTCAAATCTCTTCATCTTTGAGGAGATGATCCAGCATTTTGTAATAAGGTATGATTTAATAAATACATATTTTAAATTTATGACCTCATATTGAAACCAAAAAAATAATTTTAATAGAAGTAGATAGGTTTGCTGGTTCACACTCCTCCTCCCCGGTCTTTTGAACAGAAGTAGGGGTACATCCCTTGTTTCCTGTTTGGGATTAGGTTTCTAACTCTATACTCCTAATGTCTCCCCCTGAACTGTGAAATTTTATTGGCTAATTAAATCTTGATCTTTTCAAGTCTTGAATTAGCTATCTTTTCATCTTTTATCTTGCCCTTTCTTATGCTAATGCAACTCTACACAATAATCATCTACCTTGAGTGGCCATTGGGCCTTGTAATGGGTGAACATTAGTTAAAAAAAATAATTTAAAAATACTACTTGATGAGTATGTTTTTAGTATGTATGAAAAATTTGAATAATTTACCATAAATTTTTGTTATATTTCAATTGGTTTTTATCCAAAAATTTAACATTACTCCCCCACACCAAAAAAAATAATTTTCTGACTGGATTGTTATTGTTCTTATTTTCATTATTAGCCTTGGTTTTAATGGCTGCTTTGCTTTGTGCAAAAGGTTTTCACGTGAAATACAATATAATCTGTGGTAAAGAGATCATCATCTCCCCTGAAATGGATGCTAAAATTATAGTCAAGTGTAAAAATGGATACAAAAAATATGAATCCAGTGGTAAGTATAATGTTACTTTCTTTTTACTTTTTTTACAATACAAAACCCAAGTGCTACTCAAGGTAGAGTGGTTACTGAATCAGATTGTTGTAAGGCAGGGGGAAGAAAGAATAAATAAATAGAAAGAAAGAATAGATAAATATCAGTTGACCCTGGACTTGAAGAGGTTAAGATTGTAGTAACCAGGGAAGTATCCTCTTGGGAGTCTGTTCCATAAAGTAATATTTCTGGGGAAGAAGCTGTTTGAGTGGAACTAACTCCTTACCAAAGGAACACAAAGAGAATGGAGATAATTTGCGCCTATAAACATGGTATGGTGGAATCTAGCTGTGAAGATCTGAACTGGTGGAACTAACGAATCTAATCCATTTTCCTAGCTTCTGCTTATTGACTTTTGGATTTGATATGCTTGGAAAATGTCCAGCCATTTTGAATGTCTTGAGAACTGAGTGCACAGCCTTGATGTAATTTGGCAATCAATCAGGTGCATAAAGACACACTGCTGTAGGAGTGAAACATCAGCAAATCTGTGTAGTGTTGCATTTATTAAGACAATATACCTGCTCATTCTTTGTCTTGTCCAAGATATGTCTTGGGTATAACGATAAACTACATCTGGCAGCTAGGCCTCTGATCGAGATAAAAGATTGGTTTTGAGGAGCATGGGACCACCTCTTAATTGCTGTCGTTCCCAAGTCAACCCTGACTGTTAGAGTCGAAGCTATGGGCAAATAGTGAACCCCCAGCCAAAAACCAACAGTACATTATTATAATAAAATGACCAACACATTTTTATAGAAAGATGACAATCAATACAAAACTAAAAAAAAATATAAAAATACATTTTTATTGTAAAATTACCAACAATACTGTTGTGGAGTAAATAGTACACCCCCGGAAACTATTTCAACTAGTCCTTAACTATAAAGTCCTCCAGGTCAGAGGTAGGAAGAAGCTGTTTCAAGTCAGTCTTCAGACTAATTAATACAAGCATCACAGCAAGTTGACCAAAGCATTACTATTATATCTGCTATGAAGTGCGTTATAACAAATACATTATTGATTTACAAACTATATATCTAAAATAACATACCTTTACCCTGAAAGCATAGAATTACATACAAGATATTTAGATTTTGGTATTAAATAACCCATAGATTGCTATGCCTATTTATAGTAAAATTATCAATAATACCTATTATCTCTAGATGAAGACATACATTTACGCTTCAAATATATTTAATTGATGCCATAAAATTGTGTTCAATATATTTAAATTTTGGTATTAAATAACCCATAGAGGTTGATAGGCCACTTTACAAAAAAAAAAAAAAAAAAAAAAAAAATCAATCAACCCAATCAAAATCTTACCCAAGAATGATTTTGGCAAAAAATTGCATTACTTAGGTAAGTTATTGCTTCCATTCAACTTTTGGCTTTCCCCAAAATTAAAAATCAATGTTAAACTGACTGTGGGCAAGATTAGGAAGAATGAAATAAGAACTTGATGTTAATACTGAAAGAGGATTTTCAAAACTTTCAAAAAGTATGAAAGGATCCAAAGTTAGTACTTTAAAAGGGGACTAACATGCCTTAGGTAGGCTATTTTTTGGTTAAATATTAAATGGCTGGATAGTTTCTGAACTGATCTTGTATAATAATTGCTGCTCTGAGACAAATTCTGTTAACATTGTCAATTCAAGGCAAAGATTAATTAACTGAGAAAAAGTTTGAAATCAGAAATCCTGGATCCACAATATTATTGTTTATTTGTAAGTCACGTGAATTATTTTTCTTTGTGCATTCATGATCCCCAATTACAATACATCAAAAATATTTTGAAATATTTTCTTACCTGGGCATGAACACTTAAAACCATATCTCTATTGTTTCAAAACAGGTTTGGTTTGGTTTGTTTTATGGCATATCAACCTCAATGGGTTATGTAATGCTGACAAGATTTTTATTGCTGGTAATATTTTTTTTTTCAAAAAGTATTTCTCGCAAGGTTTTTTTCAAATAATGTATTGCTGCACTATTTACATTATTCAGACTGTCCTCATCTTTGTTGCCATATTTATCACAACGTTTCGGTCGTTGTACACTCTGGCCTTCAAGGACACATGGCACAGTGGATATAAGTGTTAGTTAGATCCACTGACAGGACCCAAAGAGTGTGAGTTCAATACCCGGTTAAGGCAGTGGAGAACTTGGAGAAGTGAATTAACAGGAGATAACTGACATCCATTAGACATGGCATGTGGAACTAGAACAGTCTACCCCAGCAAGCGAAATAAAGGTTTAGTTTGATATTCCAACCATCTGAAGAAGGCCGGAGCGTACAACAGCTGAAATGTTGTGATAAATAAGGCAACAAAGATGAGGACAATAGTCCGAATAATGTAAATAGTGTACATAATACCTCATCTCAGAAATATAGACAGATAATGTATTGCTGGTAATAAAGTATTGCTGATAATAAATTTTTCAAAAATGTATTGCTAGTATTAAAACTGATTTTTACACTTTCATAGTGTTTTGACTCCAGTTAATTAATCTTTGCCTTGAATTGACAATGTTAACAGAATTTGTCTCTGTGCAGCAATTGTTATACAAGATCAGTTCAGAAACTGTCCAGCCATTTAATATTTAACCAAAAAATAGCCTACCTAAGGCACTTTAGTCTCCTTTAAATTTGGGGGTTAACTATTTGTTCATATTTGGGAACCTAACAAGTGCTACCACCCAGGTCAGGGTGGACCTGGAAACACCAGCAATTAAGAGGGGGCTCCATGTTCCTCACAACCTCCTCATCAGAGGCCTTGCTGTTGGATGTAGTTTATTGTCTTACTCAGATGACATGGATGTAGTTTATCATCATATCCAGGACATTTCAAAACAGCCATCTTTTTTTTGCATTCATCTTTGCAAATTTTAAATGTTCTTTAATTCAATCATCTGTTCAGTATTAAATCGATAAATCTAAAATTAAAGTTCATTTCAGGTTGCATGAAAATAAGGATTCCGATATACGACAGAGTTCCTAAAAGAGATGTTTGCCAGATGAACAAATTTGATAATCAGCAACTCTACGGTTTGACTGTTGTTTGTTGTGAGAAAGTCTCTTCATACTGTTTAAATTACAGAAAGAAAGTTCTTACTTGCTCTTATGAACCCCATGAGAACGTCAAAACTTCAGAAATTGCTTTGATGGAAAACTATCTCAACTTTGAGGAAATTTCTGTGGAAAACGGGAGAAGGAGTAACTTAAAAATGATACTCCATTTGGAAAACATTTTAGGAGAAAGAATTCACGAACGATTTTATGTTGGGAGAAAAGTAAGTTCATTGGTTCTTTAAAGATTTAAATATTTGCTTAAAATTGTTTTTTCATATTTTAACTTTTACCTATCATGATTGACTGATTTGTGTTTTTACAGTTTATCAACCTCTTGTAGGTTATTTAAAGCCAGAAAATATTTTTAGACTTAGAATTTTTTTATGATAATTATTTACTGATACAAGTCCTACTAATTGACCGATAGGGGGGGGGAGAGGTGAATTCATACATTTTCCAAGGGTATTTTCATGAAGTTATGATGAATGTGTCAGGAATTGGAACTCGACTTTCTGATCTCCAATTCTGAGTTATTATCCATTACACCACCTGCACATCCATGGTATTTCTAAACAGTCACCCATCAAGTAACTGACCAGGCTTGGTGTTGCTTAACTGCGGTGATCATGTGAGAACCAGTCTTTCAATGTTTTTACCATGATTCATGTTTAAATATTCTGTCCACATATATATATAAATAAATAAAAGGGGTTTCTGCAAACTTCTCAACTCACCAAGAAACGCCGGTTTGAATCTCGCCATTGGTCAGTTTGTCGGGAAGCTTATGGGGAGGCTATGAAAGGCATGAATCCATCTCTTCTTCCAATAGATATTGATTAATAGTAGGGTAAACTGGGTTTGTAGCTTTGATTGCTTGATTGCAAAAGTTCTTCATGGGCAAGCCAGTCCAAAGTATGTTGGATCTAACGACGATTCCCTCTGCAGAGATGCAGGTTTGAATCCCGCTGGAGAGCACACATTTTTCTTTAAGATCTTGAATATTAAGGCTAGTAGACAAACATAAATAATACTGTTAAATAGACTGTTTAAAACAATAAACATTGCCGAAGAGTGAAGGCTGTTAAGAAAGCGGTGTCAAAGGAAAAGCTGTCCTTTTGACGCTACGTCTTATTGAGGGTATGCTTATCCAGATTTACCTAAATATGAAAGAGAGAGATCTAGCTTCAAATGATAGAAGAAAGTAGCAAGTAACCAACCGAGAGAGCTTGTATAGACGAGTGGCAGAACAGAGAGAGAGAGAGAGAGCAATGGTGAAAAGAAACCTTACTAAGAGCTACAAAGGATAGGAAGCTTTTGAGAGCCATGGCTGGCCAAGGGACATGGTAATAAAATAGGGATTATATAGAATCAATACATAAAAATCAAATAATCAATAAGGATTAACAAACAAGTAATGAGACTAAAGCTGTTAAACATCAGCATAAGCAATGTGCTTCACAAGGCTTCATTTAATCAAAATTCAAGATAATATTACTACTAATACTACAATAGACATTGCCAAAAAGTGAAGGTAGCTAAAAAAGTGATAGCATGGGAAAAACTGTCCTTTTGACACTACATCTTATTACAAGTATTTACCTAAATATGAAAGAGAGAGATCTAGCTCCAAATGAACTAAATTGGTAACTCTGATGCTAATCTATGTACAAATGATCCTGTCATTTTTGATGGGTAATATTGCTAGTTTATAATGATTAAAATGTCTTGTTGGAAGAACCAAGTTTCATTTAAGGCATGAACCTAAATGTGAAGTTAAAGATACATTGGGACATACATTTTCTAAATAAGGATCCACTACGGTTGAATTGATGGAACATTTATATGAAAGTTTTACCAAGGGACAGTGTTAAATTGAAGACTAAGAATGGCAATGATGAAATTAACCATTTCCTTATAAGGAAGCATTTGGCATTCACTGACCAAACATTGAGAGTTACTGTTGGACAAAATTTATAAAACCTTTCTCTTAAAATAGTTTTTCAGATAAATAGGCTTTTCAGGTCCACTGACACAAATCACTCTTCCTAGCACTGAGGGGAGTTTCAATCCTAAGCATTTGTTTAAGATCGTGTGCAAATTCAACATTTTGATTATGTAGTTATTTTCCTCCTATTGTTACACATGCTATCCATTTTTGTTACTGCTACTGGAAGTCTTCAAAGGATGTTTTTGTTTTTTTTATTAATTGATTCATTCATTTACTACAGCTAATCAACCTATTGCAGGTTATTTAAAGCCAGAAAATAAGATAATTGATAATTAAGATTGAGATAATAATGGTTGACTAACAAGGCTTACTAACTGGCCCATAGCTGGAGGGGTGAAGAGGTGGATTCATACCTTTCCCAAGGGTATTTGCATGTAAATGAATATAACAAACCCAATGGGAATTAGAACTTAGCTCCGCGATTAACAATTTTGAGCCATTATCAGTGACACCACTGACACATCCAACCTTACAGAACCTGGTATTCTGAAACAGTCACCCATCTAGCTACTGACCAGGCTCAATGTTGCTGACCTTCAGTGATCATATGGAAACTGGTATTTCAATGTGATGTGGCCATAAACCGATGTGGTTTTTGTAAAGTTCTTTGCGATTTTGTAGCCAATTGTCTTCATCCTCTTAGATTATAAGATTTTTAGCAATCTCAAAAGAATTACTTTTATGATATCTAAACATATTAAAAACTTCTTTTGTAATGGCAAGAATAAGCATTGTTATCCAATTTCTTTTTGCAGGTTCGATTGGTTGGAAAAGTTGCTCAAACATCTCATGTTGCAGGAATATTAGTAAGAAATTGCTATGCTACCAATGGCTACAAGAGGATTCCAATATTGGTTGCTGGTTGTGGCACTGGGACAGTCTTCTCACCATACGCTAATTTCTTTACGTATAACACACAAGTGTTCAGCCCATATTTCACGTTGTTTCAACTAACTCCACAGGACAAAACACTGATGTTTGTATGTACGTTCATTGTATGTTCAAAGAATTGTAATGGTGGCAGTTGCCTGAATAATTCATGGGGAGACCAAATACAACTATTATATAACCATCAAAGAAACTACAGAAATGCTTAATACGCAAATACCAGGTTTTACTATTTCTATTCTCTTGACTTCGGAATCTCCTGCAACTCCCTTTTTTTTAAGTTGGTGAATGCTGTCATAATCCTTGCCTTCAGTTCATCTTTGGTGTTACAAGGAGTTTTGTTGGTCTCTCGCTCAACTACACCCTGCACTTAATAGTCTAAAGAGAACTCATGGGTAAGGTTTATATTGTTCGCAGTTTGGTGAAAATATGAACCAAAATCTGTCACTGAACATTTCTTTGAATCTATTAAACTTCAAGTAAAAACCAAAGCAGCCCCCAAAACAATCCTTCATAAGAATATTTATAATTTCTATATAAATTCAAAGAATTAAGTTCAAACAATCTAATATATCAGCAGCTTTCAATGTCAGATCCTTATAGTAGGACTGATTGTACTTCGACCCCCAATGAGGAATTTTATTTAAAAGAAGGAATTCCATTTATATGTCATTTATATAACAGGGGTAGGAGAGAGTGAGAGAGAAAAAAAAAGGAAAGTTAATTCTAAGTTGGGGAGGAATTGAACAAACATGAGGATCACAAGAGGATCAATGCAGACTCCGAGAACCACTGTATGAGATGATTCATTTTTATATAATTGCACACATAAAAGCAAAATTACTGCAAAAAATTATATATAAATATTTATACGGCCTGAAGATTGCACTGACACCTGAAACTGACTGTTGCTGCTTGGTGTTGACATTAATACCCACTTTTATATATACAGGGTGCGATGGATGAATTGTCGTCTAAATTATGCAAAATGAAAATAACACCAACATCTCATTTTAACAGATATATTTAGCAAAATTACACAAAAATATCTTTAAATACTAAAGAGTAAATTTATTTAATAAAATCACCATTGGCTTCATTAATTTAAAAATGACAGGATCATTTGTACATAGTTTAGCATCAGAGTTGCCAATTTTAATAAAATCACCATTGGCTTCAACCATGGCCTCCAGACGACTTTGGAATCTCCGGCAACTCTTCTTTTTTTTTAAGTTGGTGAATGCTGCCATAATCCTTGCTTTCAGTTCATCTTTGGCGTTACAAGGAGTTTTAATTGGCCTCTTGCTCAACTACACCCTGCACTTAATAGTCTTGGGAGTTAGATCGCCAGATGTAAGGGGTGATGCAGTCACAGAAATTGTCTGACAGCCATGACTGAGTTCTCCGGTCTGTGCAGTATGGTGCAGAGTCCTGTTGCCAGACATAGGATCTTCCAGCTGCCACCCTCTTGGCTCAGGGCAGTACTACCTCCACAAGGCACTTGATGTAGATCTCCATGTTGGGTCTGAGGCCCTGTGGGAAGATGAATGGAGTCATAACATTACCATCACTAGTGATCACTCCAAACACCATCATAATCCCCATTAATCTCATCCAATTCTTTCTGAATCCTCTGCACTGTCCTCAGATTGGCATCCAAACATTCCAGCATGAATACCAAGCAGTACAACATGCGGTTTTCAAATTTCTGGCAAATTGAATTGCACCATGGTGCTCTTTTTCTCACAAACAGTGCCTGACTGACCCTACTATACTGTGCAGTCAAAAAAAAACAAAAAAACACATGCATGAAATTAAAAATATAAAATGGCGACAATTTATCCATCGCACCCTTCATATATATATATATATATATATATATATATTACACACACACACACACACACACACACACACACACCAGTCAACCTGAACAAGAAGATTAAGTTGATTACTTATTATAAAAAAAATTAAAATGCCCAACTTCATCATCAACAATAACCACCTGGCAGAAAAATACAAACTACATTGGACCAACAATATTTATGAATTTACATAACCCTTATGGAACTGCATTCCTAATAAAAATTAATTTATGGATATTAATTATATCAGACATACTTTGCATCTCTCAGATCATTGCTCCAATACAACCCATTTAAATACAGAGGCCTACCAACCTCTATCCACAACATACTCAGAGAAAACACCATAGCTTAATACACTCATCTAAATACAGAAAACACTTAAAAATAATGCAAACAATAACAATATAGAAGAAACCAACACTCAATGATATCAATTATGAACAAGGCCACAATGTGCTGTGTTTAGGAATTAAAGCATACCTATTGCTATCTATATATTCAAACAAAAAAACATCTTTGATAATGGCTAATAGATTTGTCAAAAGCATTTGGATCCACAGATCACCGAGACAGTTTTTACACACTTTATATCCAGAAAAGAAAATACTTGTAAGAAGGCAAGTAAAATTTTATAAAAAACTTAAATCACAGAGCTTTGTTAGCCATCTTCAATGTATAAGTGAAAACTGTAAAATCAGCAGATAATAAAGAAAAAATATACACAAGAGTCACTGAAGGAGTCTAGAAACAAAGAAACAGAAAATATCCTTTACAAATAGTAAATATGCAAACAGAACAATGCTTTCCAAACATATCTGGGAGATTAAAAACAAACAAATCACAGCAAAAATATCATGGAAAATAAGGAAAAGAACATCAACCTACAACAATCAATTCAAAAACTGTAAATTCTGTCTGGAGTAAAAAATAGGTATAATTTCCTTCCCAGACCAAAACAAACTACTAAATATATGATCAGAACTCATTTCAAAATGCAGACACGAAAACAAATTTTCACTACACTACTTAAAATTTGAAAACTGAAAACAAACAAGAATAAATGAAAATAAATAAACAAAAACAAGTAAAATAAATCCAAACAAATAAGTAAATGAACTAAGTAGATAATTTTATTAGCACCAGTGCCCAATATGTGATATTTTATATTCATTTATATTCTTATGAGTACACATCATCTGATTGCCACATAGCCAAATTTGAATTTTTATCAACTTAATACACATAGAAATATTTACAGTTTTAATGCTCATGATATATCAAA